>VZRI01007517.1:85875-144552 GCA_013397515.1 Upupa epops | reverse complement strand
TTTGTGTCATCAGCAAACTTGATTCAGCTCCTCATACTTGATCTTTCACAGATGACCACCTGTCTACATAGATATATCTATATTTACCCACAGTATATGGAAATACCCAACTGATTTATTTATTTTTTTAATTTACAAAGGAATGGCAGGTTTCTACTCCAAGATTCAAACTCACTGAACTTCACAAGCTACACCATGTAGTTCCTTTATTACACGTTCAGGTTCCATTTATTATTGCTGATGTATTAGGTGAAGAGCTTTCTGATCTTCTGACAATGCACTGAGATGAATAAAGGGAGATAGATGGGAGCCTAAACACTAGAGCACACACTATGCTTTTTGTGAATACTTATATTTCATTTAAAGCACCATGTGCCCGAGCTTTAATGTTATGTCTTGCCAGACAAACTGGACAGCAAGGGCTGTATCTGCTCACAGAAAGAAAACAGAAAAGGCAAGTAAAGATGCTTTAATTCCTTTCTTTTTTTTTAATTGCTGAAATATCTGTAGTTTTTGGTTTTGCTTCTCTGTATTATTATGCAGGACAGAACAGCTTTGTAACCACCTTAATTACTGTAAGATAAAATAACTGTTAACTGAATCAATAAAGGCTAAAACAGACTGGACTACAGGATTCAGATACTGCTGGCTACGACTGCCAGGATGTAAGAAGTCAAACTTCTGGACTGAGATTAAGAACAACTTTATAAATAAACAGTAAAATAATGTGGTAACAATATAATATTGATTGTAATAATTGTAATGAAAGGAATGTTTTTTTAAAAAGAGAGAAATAAAGCCCAAGAAAAGGCAAGTGATGCACAATCAAATTGCTCAGCACCCACTGACTGATACCACAGTGGGGATTGACCACTCCCAGTGTGGAAGAAAATGTCCCAGGCAGAACCAGCACAATGAGATTAATCTCTGCATCCAACCAGCTCTGGGGAAATCTGCCAGCTTACAGCCACCCTGTGCGTCTTCCATCATATCTTCCTCAGGAAATGCTTGGAAGGTAAAAAATTGTTTTCCTTTAATAAATTTGCTAAGATCAGGTAAAAATGCTAAGAACTGGTAACCCCAGCATTTCCACTAAGTCCCCAGTGCATTCAGAAGAGCAAATCTATTGGTGCTTGTGCAGTGCTTGGGGACCCTCGGATAGAAAAGCCCCATTATAGCTTCAAATGTTGCTGTTGTGACTCTACCAAATGCACAAAAAAACATCACAGAAAAGAGAGGAGAATCCATCTCTGTAACATCCTTGATTACAACCCCCTATCCAAGCAACCCTGGGTGCACTGGGCTTCTGCAGATCACTGATTGAAGAAGAGTGCTAGATAATAAACGCTGCTGGAAGCCACTGAAAAATCAGCAGGTTGCTTTCATGTGACTAAGTATAAATGAAAACAGAGAACGATACCAAGGCGTAACCAGCACTAATGAAAGAAACTGTGTGTGGAAGAGAGATCTGTGTAAGCGATGGGGGAAGAAAATTAATCAGGAAACTGGAAATAATGTATTTTCATAAAAATCTTGCTAGCCTTTCAGCCTACCAGAGATTCATGCTACCAGCAGGCTCCAGCAGTCAGTAGAGATGATTGTAGCTTCGCTGTTTCTGGTTTTGTAAACAATGAAACTGCCCAGACAGCCACAAACCCACCAAATGGCCAGAGCATTCATACCTTTTTCAATCCGTAGGAATGAGCGATTGCTTGGTAGCACATTGTGAGTTTGAGTCTTCGCTGTGTTCAGTACGTTATATATCCACAGCTCTTCCCGTCCACACTTTTTGGTTTGATCTTATCAATATCTGTGACTTCTGTTCCTCCAAGGAGTCAAAGTATTTAAGGCACTTTAAAAGTAACGATTAGGTATTTCTGCAAGGACAAGTGGCCAAGCCACTGCAGATAAGCTAACTGAATTTCCTTTGTAAGTAGCCACTTAAAAGAAGAAACTGCAGAGAGTCCCACACTGGAATATCTTGGTGAAGAATAAGAGGACAACAAATAGCTGAGAATTTAAGCAGCTGTAGAAGATGTTACTGAACAAACTGAAAATGAACACTGGCGTGTCCTCACTACTCTCTGCGAGGCTCTAAGAGGTATCAAGGGTGTAAATGGTGAAGAACAAGCAGTGGTGGCTATTTGGTTACAGCTTCTGTGGTATGATTTGATGGTACAAAAAAGACATCAAGTTTTAAGAGATCTTGGGAACTCCAGGGTCAAAGAGCTGGCAAAGCTTATATGTGTATTAGGCAAATTAACAGAATCACTACTAAAGAACAGGATTACTCAGTTCCTGGGTAAATACCTGATACGGTTCTGCAAAAGGATATATTTTCTTAAAAACTTCTTGAGTGGCCAAACAAATGTAAAATCAGGGATTTTTTTGTTTCTGCTTGAAGTCAGTATCTCTGAGCATCTAGCTTGGCCACACTCAAAGGTCATGAGGGAGGGCCAAAATATGGCAGACTGCAATTTTTTTAAGTGAAAACATTATTTTACAGAAAATGTCAATTTGCCGAAGCCAAGTGCCATTCAACATAAGATTCTGAAGACCCCACAGGTTGAGTTTCTGGTCAACCAAAACTCTGTCATGATTTTATCACAAATGAGGGCTCATATCACCATTAGGTTAGCAATTAGTTCTAGTCTGAGGTTAACATGAAAAATAGAGAATTTATGAGTTCGAAGATAAAAAAGCTACCTTGTATAACGTCCTCACCATTCCTTAGACCCGAGTCATTGAGGCTCCCTAAGGCAAAATATTCACAGTATTTTAACTCATTGAACAACATAGGGTTAAAAACCTCTTTCCTTGGTCTTACACAGTTTCAAGTATAAATTTGCATTTGTTGATGCCGGTGTAAGGGTTGAGCATAAGGTTCTCTGGATGTGTTACAGTAAAAGGAAAAACACGAAGGACTGTCTGCCTTTCTCCTTTACAAAGAGAGATATAAAAAGATCATTTAAAGATCATTTCATGCCAGCAGATGGATACAGCTCGTTACTGTGTAAATGTACAGCTCGGAAAGTGAAATGACAAATTAATTAGCATTTGCCAGGGATACATACGTAACAGTGAATGATATGGGCTCAAACCATTCTATTTCATTTCACATTAATCACGTACTAGATAACTGTCAAAATACGTTAAACTAGCCACAGCTTTCACTAACATTAGCAAATAAGCTGAAAAACCTCTCTCACACAGAGATTTTTACTGGCTTAGGGACACCATGACACCATGACACCATGAGGTGGGCACAAGTCAGAGGTGGGCTCCAGCATTACCTATTACCTTGCGTACTCTTTGTTTCACTGGAATTTCACCCAAGGTTACATTAGCCCTTAGCCCAGTACGTTTCTGATGAAACCATAGCTCAGCCCTATGCAACCAGCAGCACATCTACCTAGTGTCTGGCTGCACAGAGGAGCCTCTTTCATGCCACAGGAGGGGAATCCCTCTTCATACAACTATTTTGGTTTGAAAAGACCTTTAAGATCGGCATGTCCAACCATTAACCCAGCACTGCCAGATCACCACTAACCCATGTTCCTCACACCAAATCTCCACAGCTTTTTCAATGTTTGCAAGAATGGGGACTCCACTACTGCCCCAGACAGCCCGGGCCAGGCCTTGACAGCCCTTTTGGGGAAAAAATTGTTCCTCATGGTCGCCCTAAATCTCCCCTGGCACAACTTTAGGCTGTTGTCTCTTATCCTATAGCTTGTTCTTTGGGAGAAGGAACCAAAGTCCACCTTGATCTAACCTCCTGCCAGGGAGCTGTCAAGACCAAAAGGATCTCATCTGACCCTCTTTTTCTCCTGTCTGAATGCCACCAGTAGCTCCTCTGAGCGCTTGCACTCCAGACCCTTCATGTTCAGCCTGCTATGAGAAAATCTCACATGGAAAACCTACATAAATTATCTACCAGACCTTTAAAGAATAATTTTGAAAGGCTCGAGTTACTGGCAACTGTGGCAGACACTTCTAACACAGATCTTGACTTTACTGTAGCTTTACCAATGCTGTGAGACCATGGGCTTTTTATCAAGTATGTTTAATAAGGACCTAGAAAATGGAGATATAGCAAAATCCTCAGCTTCCCTGAAAAGCACATGAGGCAGCACAGCCCAAGTCCCTTTCATGGCACAACAGTGAATCTTAACCCTGTAGCCTGCTCTCCATCCTCTTTCACTACAGGGAAGCTGCACAAGACAATGTTCATTGCACGACAGCTATAAAGTGACTCGACACTGTCTGAGTTCTCGTAGGGTAGCAGCTCTACCTACTCTTTGGGAGCAGTGATTAGACACATTGGGGAACCTTATAAAAGCTGTGTTTGCCCCAGTTTTTAGAATAACATCTTGTTGCTGTGCTTGTTGCTAGGTGAAAAATGACCTGTCAGTGAGGAGCAAACAGTAGTACAGCAAACCTCCACTGCCGCTGGGGTGTGGGCTCTGGGCAAGACAGAAAGACAATGCTACACAACTATTCCTAATTCAACCTTACTCTGCCTTTCTGGGAGATCAGAGCAGCAGAAATTTTCACCACTCATTTATCTACACTGTCTAAAAGTTCCATTGATTTCCTCTTTACCAGTCAAGGAGAAAAGCACAGCAGTGAGCTACCTGGGATGGGATGGAAAGTGACCAGGGTTTTTGCAGCGCATATTTAAAAGGGTTGAGCATAACCCTTTTATAAGTTTACTATTTCGTTAAACTTATGAAATATTAAGTTTATTTACTTGGGACAAAAAAAGAAGAATATGATTTGTACCAACACATATGAAGCTGTGGTTTGGCTTGGTTTTCATAGATCATAGAATCATTCAGGTTGGAAAAGACCTTCAAGATCATTAAGTCCAAGCATTAATGCAGGTGTCCTAAGGCCACCACTAAACCCTGTCTCTAAGCTCTAGATCTATACAACTTTAAAACATGTCCAGGGACGGTGATTGACAGTCATCAGCCTGTTTCAAGGCCTGATGACCCTTTCCATGAAGTTTTTTCTAATGTCCAACCTGGTGCAACTAGAGGCCATTTCCCCTTGTCTGATCACTTGTTCCTTGTGAGAGGAGACCAAGTCCTCCCACCTCTCTACAACCTCCTTTCAGGTAGTTGCAGAGATTGAGAAGTTCTCCCTTCAGCCTCCTTTTCTCCAGACTAATCAGCCCCAGCTCCTTCAGCTGCTCCTCACAAGGTTTGTTCTCCAGACCCTTTGCCAGCCTTGTTTCTTTCTTTCTAATTATACCAAAAGCAAAAGAGATGTTCGCTGAGGCCCATAGCAAGATGGTTTAAATATTAACACACAGGTAGTATTACTGCTCAACTAATATTTTGGTTTGTGCTCAAAAAGAAGCTTCATCCACTGGTGTTACAGCCCGGCACTTCCCACAGGTTGATTAATATTCACCTGTACAGGTAATAAATTTAAAGCTGAAATTCACATAACTGCTCCTGAACAGAAACATCTTGGAAATCAAGAAGCCTGGAGGAGGGCTAGAAGCTGGCTAAGCAGGTTTTAATCTCTCTTAGGCTAATTCTTCCTATATCTTAAGCATAATATCAAGGAGTCTAGAAACCCATTATTTTCACATCAATGCTTGAATGATCTGGCCTAGTTATAGGAAAGAAAAATAAACACAAGACAAGAAGAATACAAAGATTGTTCCAACAGATTGGAATGCAAATAAGCTGCCTAGCGTGGTTTATGCAAAATAGCTGTTACTTGGTTAATGAGATTACAAGTTGGTTCGATAAAGGCAACCACAGCTTGAATGCATTTCAGTGTCCTAAGGCACTGGAATTAGTTACACACAATGTGCTCATTAAAAAGGAATCGCTTTTCTCTACCAATAAAGTACACGAGTAATGAATTAGGAGTTGCTGCAGGGGTCTGAAAAGTCGTATCCACTGCTTCAGTTGGGGAAGGGGCTCCTTCCAAATTGCCCTCTGTACAACCTGGAGGCTGTGTCAGCACCCCCTTGTGCATGCCCCCAGGACAAATGTGACCAGAAAACAGATTCAGTTTAAAAATAATCTAGTTAATAGCTTTCTCTCACAGCTTATGCTGCTTTTTAGCTGGATCAATAACTTGGATCAATTTACCATGTGAGGATACAACTGCTTGCGCTAACAACCCAACAACATAAAAAACAAAGTAGAAGAAGAAGAAAAAATCCCCACGAAGTAGAAATTTGTACAAAACCACCACTTTAAAATGTGCATATGATCAAAAGCTTGACACTAAATTATAAGGAGAACATGGCAGGTCACTAGTGCCATCTGGAGCCTCTGTGAGAGGCTGTAAGAATAGGCTCTGCAAGACTGCCAAAGCTCAGTTTCACAAAATGGACAGGCTGAGAGAGTTGGGGTTGCTCAGCCTAAAGAGAAGACTCTGGAGGGACCTTACAGTGACCTTCCAATCCTTGAAAGGGGCCTATAAGGAGGCATGGCAAGACTGTTCACAAGGGCATGGCTTTCAGCTAGAAACAAGCAGATTTAGGCTGGACATCAGGAAGATGCTCTGTGATGCGAAGGTGGGTATGTCACTGGAACAGATTGCCTTGGGAGGCCCCAGCTCTGAAGACATTCAAGGTCAGACTTGATTGGGCTCTGAGCAATCTATAGAATCTCTTTTGTTAGAAAATACCTTTCAGATCATAAAGTCCAAATGACTTAGCTTGAACAGAACAGGGTTTTGGTGTTCTAGCAGAAGATTCTGGACGAAAATGAGATCTAAATTCTCACTCAGCATTTCAATAAAATTAAGGCACCTTTCAAGAAGCATTTCAGCTTGATCTCCCAGGAGACTAAAGACCTTTTTCCATTCAAACTTAATCTCCTGAGTAGTGGACCCAGCTCTCTTTTCAGTTGTTTTGAAGAGTAAATGTTCATTTGTAAACTGTGATTGAATCAAAATAGTCATCAAAAACATGCTGCTTAAGAGAAATATATACAGAAGGATAACAAGTTAAAGTAATTCTTTTCAACAAAGTAAGCATGATATTCTCTGCTTCTAATGTTAGTTGGCAGGTCTGGGAAACAGAGATTATTTAAAGTTTGAACTAGTTCTTTGTTATTCATATTTTTTTGTAAATAAACCAAATTACACACCTGAAATAAGAGGTTTAGTGGCTCTAAAATTCGTGTTCCTTAAATTCCATTTCACAGGAAATTAAGTTTCTGATTCAAGCCCAAAGGGTAATTCTGAAATGGTAAAATTTCCCATCACTGCCTAGTTTTCCTTCAGCTGTCATAGACACGACCACACAGCAGAGACATGCAGAAGCCCTGCTCTGCCAGATGCTGCTGCCTGTGTGGCTTTACAAGCATGCAGACAGCTGGGGTAGAAACTACCTGTCTTCAGGATAAAGACAAAACATGTTTAACCTCGTTTCTACCTGCATTTGTCCTCTTTCAAGATGGAAATTTCCTTCACACATCTGCTGCACTGAACAGCCAAGTTTTGTTCCTCGTGGAGCTGCTGAGACGAGGGCTGACACCTGCCATTTCACAAGGGGGGTTGTACAAACACGAGAGCAAAGAATGTTCTCATTTTTCCACTCCAAAGTTGTTTGCTGTGTCCATCAGCTGTCCAGCCCCAGAACAGCTGAATGTGACAAGCAAGGCAGCTCCATAGTCCATCATCTCCCCTATTTCACATTTGACAGAATGAACCAGTATCTCAGGCACACAAGGACAACTAATTAAAAAATTCAAGTGACTGGTTTGCCCTTGTTTGGAGGTATTTAGCTCCCATTAACATCATCGTGAGCCACACACAAGTATTGAAGAGAAATATCTGCCTCCCCAGCTCATTTCACATTGTCACCGCACCTGGAATTCAGACA
This sequence comes from Upupa epops, assembly GCA_013397515.1. Lineage (NCBI taxonomy): Eukaryota > Metazoa > Chordata > Aves > Bucerotiformes > Upupidae > Upupa > Upupa epops. The sequence continues at coordinate 136,694 of VZRI01007517.1, read as the reverse complement.
GATTTTCCTCCTGCAGACTGAGCTCTCCAGTTACTCAAGTACATATTTGAATCTTTTTGCAAGAACACCAGTTAGAAAGGAATTTTTAAAAGGATCCAGAAGAGGATTTCAAGTGTTCGCAAACCAGAGCACTAACATTCAGAATAAACTAAAAAAAAAAAAAGAAAACCAAAAAGTTTAAGGAGTTTATTGTTCAGAGCTGACAGGCATCTCCACAAGGAAGGAACTATCTGGTAACAGACGGACCCAGAGTAATATTGATATCCTCACCACCTGGCTTCCCATCCATGCTTTTCATCAGTAGGTCATAAAGCACTTTACAAATTAGGTCAAACATCTAGTGGGAAAAGGCAGGATCAGAGGTAATGGTTAGAAGCCAAAGCTGAACAGTTATAACCAAGAAATAAGGCACAAGCTATTTGTTCTTTCATCACAACAGAGGGTAATGAACAGAACCAGCAGTTTCCCTGCACACAGTACATTCTTCAGCACTTCTTGTCACAAAAGGAGGATCTCAAATATGTTACAGTAAAAAAAACCCCAAACTGACAAACTTAAAATGATTGCTGGGTGAGTTTGTTTGCCTTTTCAGTGTGGAAGGTGAAGAAAACAAGGTGAACATAAAATCTCTCTCTCCCCTGAAAATCTCCTGAATTCCCCACTAGCTCTAACCTACCCACCTTCCTAATTAGTCAAGCAAATCTTGTCCATCTTTTGGGGTGCCTGGAAAGAACTGCTCTCAAAATGGTTGTTTTCACCTTCAGCTCATGATTCAGTGTCAGATTTTGTAGGTGTTAAACCAATAAAATCCTTCCCATTATCAAATGCATGTGGAAAAAAGCCAGTTTCTTTCCCCATGTCACAGTAAGCTGCTGAAACCTCAAACCTACAGTGCTTAACGGGACTTGATGCCCTCATTAGCCAGCAGATTCGATAAGCCAAAGACAGAATGTTCGGGTAGACTAAAGCCATCTCGCTCAATCTGAGGCACATCTCTGCTGGAACTCAAGCACACGGGCAGGTCAGACAGTGAGATTGTGCATTGTTCCAAGTGAAACCAAAGTAACCTGTGTGCAATTAGCACTGCCAGGATATCACCAGATGTTTTTAGAAGCCTGAAGGTGTAAGGAAAGGCTTTAAAATAATCCTTTTAAAGCACAACAATGCATCCTAGAAGCAGCTTTGTCATAGGCTGGGATCACGTGGAAAAAAAAGCCGAACACACTGAACACCTCAAACCCAGTTACTTGATTATCTAAAAGATTCTTGAAATTTTTGGCATGTCTGGGGTGTGTGTGTCCCAAACCACACATTTCATCTTTCTAAAGATAGAAAATATCTATTTTATCACATCGGTGTTCTTTCTAAAGAAAGAAACTGCCTGGAGTCTCGCTTTTCTCCCTTTGAGACGGCATCTACTGGGTCACTTGCTGCTTACCTCAGTGACTTGGTCTGAAAGTTCTTCAGAGCAGAGCCCACCTGCACACGTGTGGTAGGTGTTACGGGGTCATCCCCCTGAGCTAGCTTTTAAGCCCTACTGTAAAATTAATAAATGTCTACAAAGAAGGTGCTTATAATGCAGACAGCTCTGCAGCATTAGTGGATGAGAGAATCCATATTGCTTAAAAGGCAGCAGACTCATGTACTGAGGTCCTCCCAGCCCAGCAGAAACAAAGGTTTTGAAGCCCTATAAACTTCTAAACTTTGTGGTTGAGTAACCTTGCAAACAAACTGCAGCCCTACTGGGAATCACAGGGTCTGCACAAACAAATCAAAGTCCAAAAGGAGATAATCTGCTGAGCAAAGGGCAGAATGCAGACTCAGGGAGGGGAAAAGAAAACGAAGACTGCAAGATAAATAAGGTCCACACTTTGAGATCTGAAGACTCTTGCTCAGCCCAGCTGCCACAGAAGAAAAGAAACATGAGATATATATTTTCAGTGTTCATGAACGAGCTTCCAGGCTATGTTCTCTTTGTTGGAATCTTTATGCCTGTGACTTTACTTCTGCTGTTGCTACTTGCCTACATCAAGATCAAATTGTCAGAAGGTGAGTCAGGACGGGGGGGCAGTGAGTGGGTTCAAAACTTCAACAGGCTACAGTTAGGCTTGGATGACTTGCTAAAGTGAACATTCAGTTTTTCAGGCGATGATCATAAATAATTTTGCTATGTTGTTCTGCATATTAGATCAGGTTTTGTTTTAAAAATATCCTAGGAATTTGTTTAGAATGTCAACTGAATCCTCACTTCAAATTCCAGTTTTATATACAATACTATTACAGGCTTTCTTCTGTGCTTTCACCATGCAAGGCTTTAGTGAGACAGGTCACAGCAGTTCACCCCGTAAGTAGTTGAATCACGTCTGCCCTTTCAAAGGTGTCTATTTACTTTGTCCATTTGCTGCGTTACCTTTCCTATTTCAAGATCAGCTTACCTACCTTTAGAGTAAAATAAAAAAAAACACCTCTATCCAAGTAAATTCACAGGGAGTGTGACACACCAGGTACTGTAAACCAAGGCTGCTTGGGACGATGCAATACAGGCACTGCAACTTTCAGCTCTAGCAGCTCAGCTGTGACCTCAAAGGCCAGGCTTGGGCAGGCAGAACAGTCCTGGCCACAGGGCTCTGCGGATAAACTGAGGTATTCACTCTGAGCCCAAAATGCCGTGGCTGATATATCCACCAGTGCAAGGCTAGGGATGAACATCTATCTAGATGTCGGATCAAAGAAATGTGTACATTCACTAAAAGTCTCTTCTATCCTACAGCCTTCTGAACTACTGAAACCTGGACAACTTCACACAGTCTGAGTTCTGAAATGTTACACATATCCAGAACCACAATGAATTCACTTCTTGTGAAACTCTAGGCACTTAGATTGGAAGCTTTAACAGAGAGGAAGGGTGTTTACATACAAGCCAGTGCCACAATTCACCTTCAAGCTGCTAAAACTCAAACATTACCTACTAAGGATGTGCTTTCAGATGCTAAATTAACCAAGCAGGGAAGCCTGTGCCCTGCACCTAACCTAGTCATGAATTACCCTTAGAGGAAAGTTCTGCCAGTCTTTTTCACACACTAACAAACAGCAACCCAAAGACGATCTGGTGCCAAAACATCACATAATTCAACAGCTATGAGAGAATATAAGATTGAGCACTGAGAGTTCTTTCTTGGAACAGGGTTGAAATGGAAGCTAACAAAATTACTGCACTAGACTGTGGATAAAAGTGTGGATTCTCCCTTTCAGCAAACAATCATCTGTGTACCCATCACGACAGACATAAGCTATTATGAAATATCACTGACAGCACTGAACTCACTTTTACCTGGTGATGTTCTTGATGTTTCTATCCCAGCTAGGATCAAGCAAAGCAGGAAAAGCAGGTGGGTTACAGATCACATCAGTCCAGGGATTTTTCTGAGGCTCAAGCAATATTATTGTTAAGCTAAAGAAACCCATCGGAAAAAAAAAATACAAAACCACAGGCATCTACATTTATGCTGCAAGATGGACTGCTGAAACTAACTGGTCTGCCCTGTCACTGTACCCATCCTCTCCTTAGCTCACATTCTGCAGAGTCAGCTATTAAATTTCCTTCTCTCCAAGCACAGAATTTTCAGCTTTGCTCTGTGGTGAGTTTAATTAAGTACCTACTCCCTAACGGTTCTGAGGTTAACAATCAAGGCTTTAAGAGAGGTGAATGAAAAAGGCAGACTGATTTGCTGCAGTGTTGCTTCTGTGCTTCTCTCTGGTAAAGAGGGTGAAAAGGATGCTCAAGGGAAATTGTCTGCCAGTTCAGTGCCTCAGGGAAAGAGATCCTCAATTTGCAGATCATAGGGGTTCTGCCTAGAGCTTGCAAGAGGATGCAAGATTAATCACAGAACTATCATAGATTATTCCAACTCAGGTTGGAAAGGTCCTTATTATCTACTTCAACTTCCCTGCCATGGGCAGTGATGCCTCTCAGCTAGATTTGGTTGTTTAAGCCCTCACCCAGCCTGCCCAGGTGATGGACCAGTTTGTCCTAGATGCTGTCTCTAGGCACAGCAGGGACAAGAGGGTTATTAGGGACAGTCAGCATGGCTTCATCAAGGGGAAGTCATGCTTGACCAACCTGATAACCTTTTATGAGGGCATAACCAGGTGGACAGATGATGGCAGAGTGGTGCATGTGCTCTGTCTTGACTTCAGTAAGGCATTTGACACAGTCTCACATAGCATCCTCATGGCCAAACTGAGACAGCGTGGACTGGATGATTGGGCAGTGAGGTGGATCGTGAACTGGCTGCAGCATAGAAGCCAGGGAGTAGTGGTCAATGGGACAGAGTCTAGTTGGAGGCCTGTATCTAGTGGAGTCCCCCAAGGATCAGTACTGGGACCAGTCCTCTTCAATCTCGTCATTACTGACTTGGATGAGTGATTAGGGTGCACTGTCAGCAAGTTTGCTGCTGACACAAAGCTGGGTGGTGTCACTGACACCCCAGCAGACTGTGCTGCCATTCAGTGAGACCTGGACAGGCTGGAGAGCTGGGCAGAGAGAAATTGAATGAGGTACAACAAGGGTCAGTGTAGAGTCTTGCATCTGGGCAAGAACAAAGCCAGGTACCAGGATAAGTCGGGGACTGACCTGTTGGAGAACAGTGTGGGAGAAAGGGACCGGAGGGCCCTAGTGGACAGCAGAATGACTATGAGCCAGCAATGTGCTCTTGTGGCCAAGGGGGCCAACAGCATCCTAGGCGGATCAGAATGGGGGTCATTATCAGATAGAGGTTCTTCCCCTCTACTCTGCACTGGTGAGGCTGCATCTGGAGTATTGTGTCCAGTTTGAGAAGGACACAGAGCTGCTGTAGGGTGTCCAGCATAGAGCAACAAAGATGATGAAGGAAGTAAAACACCTCTCTTATGAGGAAAGGCTGAGGGAGCTGGGTCTTTTGAAGCTTGGAGAAGAGGAGGCTGAGGGGTGCCCTCATTAATGTCTATAAATATGTGAGGGGTGGGTGTCAGGGAGATGGAGCCAGGGTCTTCTCAAGATCATCTGGAGATAGGACAAGGGGCAATGGGTGCAAGCTGGAACAGAGGAGGTTTCATGTAAGTATCAGAAGGAACTTCTTCCCAGTGAGGGTAACGGAGCATTAGAAGAGGTTGCTGAGGGGGGTTGTGGAGTCTCCTTCTCTGGAGGCCTTTGAGACCTGTGCGGATGTGTTCCTGTGCAACTTGGTCTAGGTCATCCTGCTGTGGCAGGGGGATTGGACTAGATGATCTTTTGAGGTCTCTTCTGATTCCTAATTATTCTATGATACCTGAAGACATATGGCCTTTCTGACCTCCCTACAGCACTGGGCAGCATCCCGGGCCAGGTGCTAAGGGGTGTACCAACCCAGGGTGTTCCCAAGTGATGCCTCTAACGCCAGCCCAGAGAGACATCACAGTGCTCTGTGAGGAGGCATTTGTGTCCAGCATTTTGCACCCTCTCTTCCCCCCCAGAGGGGGGGAGGGATTTTGGCCTACAGCCAAATCCTGATTTGTGGGGGTGGTTGCAATAGGGGAGAGCTCTTTCTGGCCCTGGGGCCAACTCTAGAGTAGATGGACCATCACTCACCCCCTCCCCTGCATTGTCTCCTTCACCTAGATCCTCACACCTGTTACACAGAAGTGCCTGAGAAGGTGGGTAAGGAGGGGCCTGATTCCCCTGCCAACCTGCACATGGCCTTCTCTCCCTCCACTTCTTTCATTTAAGCTGCTGCTGTAGCCTGATGGCAGCTCCCCTTGATGTTATTTCCTGGTGGATGCCTTTGTATCTGCATCAGGGAGGGCAGAACCTGATTCTACCAGTCTTTTCTCCTGTGCAGCCTCCCTGAACCTTCCTCTCACTGTTGTGCCACCAGTCTGAACAAACCCTCCCCTGCTCTACACAGCTGGTCCCACAGCTACCACCTGTTACCACCTAAAGGCTTCACCCACAAGCTCCCAGAGATGTTCAGGCTCATCAGGAGCCGGCTGCCATGTTACCTTTTCAGAGGACACCCCTTAATTCTTTAAAGATACTTCATCAGTGCTTCTCTGTTGGCTCCTGTTACTTCATGAGCCCCCAGGCCATCTCCTCAGGCATACTTATCCATCGAGGTTGCCCCATCCATGGTGGGTAGCAGGGATATTTCCCCCTCGAAGGGGATGAGTTCTGTGGGAGGAGACAGGCCCCTGTCTGTGCTCCCCGCAGGCACTGGCAGAGCCCACACTCCTCCTCAGCTGCTCCTGCTGAGTCTCCCCACTCTGAGAAAACCCTGTCCATGTTCACAGTGAGATCCACCATAGTCTGGCTCAAGCAGAGCAAAGCTCAGCCCTACCACAGCTCCAGGAACACAGGAATCAGCACCACAGGGAGGGGGGAATCAGGACAGTTTAAGGCTCTTTTCAAAAAAGCAGCACAGAAAATCAGCACATTCTCAGGGAACTGCATGCCCTTTATTTTTTCCAGTTGAGGAGGAACTGGCCCTGACACCAGATCCCACTGAGCAGCTCCTGAATTTCCTGTGGCAAAGACTAGAAAAATCTGGCCAAAAGAACAGAAGTAAGAAGAGGAGGATGTTCCAGGGAGTCTGGGGTCACAGGAAACAAGCTTAACTCTGCCCTCAGCTCCACAACTTCCAACCGAACCAGCCACAGAAAAATACCAAGGGAGACACAACAGAGAAGAAATGGATGGTGCGCACACACAAATCAGCTGCTGCTGTTCATAAAGGTCTTGTGGCAGCACTTCACACAGGAGAGCTCCCAGTCCCTTTAGTGACATGGGATTCGGGGCTCTGCTCAAGTCCTTGGCAACAAGCTCCTGAGAGCACCCAGCTAGATTAGTCAAGGCAGGCAGGCTTATTAGACTGAAGACTCCCAAAGAGCAAGTTCATATCAAGCAGGAACACCGAGGACATGAATAAGGGAGATTAAGAAAAACTTTGAGTTTGTAGGCTTTGGGAAAGAGCATAGATTTTGTTCAGAATGTTTTCCATAGAAAGGGGAAGTAGAAGCAAAATGTAACATGCTGGGAAACAAAACGACTTTGCTTACTGAAGAGATGCAGTCAGTGTTCTGTAAGCCAGATACTATTCTAGTTTAAGGACAAATGGATGATTTTTTCAAATTAAAAAAAACACACACACACATCAGCACGGAGTTTTCTTTTCTTTGTATATCACTTGTCACAAACAAAAATACCTTTCCTTTTCCCATTAGCTTAGATACAGAAGTCTTAGTGCATTTCAGAATGGCTGTGGTAGATGTCTCACAAAAATACAAACTCGAAGTAATATTGCCTTTTGGTTTCTCTGTTTCCAACTCTGAAGTTTAAACACAAACTAGTGAACAATGAGACCTAAGTGCCATTACTGTTTCTGATATTCAATGACCCCCTCTGCTAACAATGGCTGGTGGGCTGCAATGCCCTTTCACTACAGACACAGTGTATGTAGTTCCTGTATGTTTATATAGTAAAAATGAAGGTTAGGATGCAAACCTCTAATTAGATCTAAGCCTCTGTTTCGGTTCCCAAAAGACTTACATTTGAAAATGCAAAGTACTATGTAGTACCACTTGAAAACAGCAGGTGTTGGGTGAGAAAAGCCAGGTCTTTATTCAGAAGCCAGTCTCAGTGTTAACATGATCAGCAGAAGTTAACCACAGATAGACATACAGACTGTGACCCCAAATCAACAGCCCTGTGAGAGGACCACATCAAAAATAAGTGAAAGCAAGGTTTATTCCAGTCTGCCTGCAGAGGAATCTGTAGTCTGACTGCCCCACATGCTCTGTGTGTTTCAAGTTGTCCCACTTACAATTGTGCTGCAAGGGGCAAGAAATGTCATTTGACCAGCCACACACATCATGTGTTTCCAGCCAGAGGAACACATTCCTCCGTGACACAAGAAAAGACTTGCCTGGGCAACAGCCAAGACACAAACCTACAAACCTAAAGTTTAGCCTCACCACAAATTAAAATTGATTTTGTTGATTTGACAAAGTGACTAGGAGTAGAAAGATGTAAAATGTTGAAAAGTGAAAATGTTGAAAAGCGATGCCACTCATAGCACTTCACTGCCAAATGATGGTGTGGATACTGAAGAGAATGTGGCATCAACACACTGGATGTCTCTGCTCATTAAGGTGTCACAGCTCTCACAGAGGAGAATCTGACATTCAAGATCCCAGATCGCATTTGTGATTCAAGATCAGGTCATGAAAATCCTCACAACATTTAAATAATTACTACACTCTGTAAAGCTTCACAGCTTTTAGGACTAATCACACTCAGAGCTTCTGTTTTTGTGCATGACGACAGTTGTCAATTAGTACTTATTTAACGAATGATAGTGATGGCTATGCAGAAGCTACACTAACTATTCATTTTTCCCTAGGCAAATGGTTCTGATTAGTATTTTAAGAAATACAGCTTTTTGTGAAAGTAATAATTGTTTTCAAGAAAATTGTATTTACAGTTTTAGGGAGCAAATACAGTTGCAATAAAAACTAATATTTATCAATTGTCTAACAAATTGGAGAGATCCATATCAATAGGAAATTTAAGTAATAACTCTTTCCTCCTATCACATGATGGAAATACCCAGAAGATTCTGTAGAGCTTTTTCTTGCAAACGATTGTATGAACGACCCATTGTAAGACCCTTCCTTAACACAGATCTCCATTTCCACCTCCACTTACATAATTCAAACTAGCCACATCCTGGACAACCTCACTACTCACTGTTATTAAGCTGGATGGGGTATCTCCTCCTCTTTTTGACAGGCACAACTATCTCATTTTGAAGAGAAGCAGGTGAGATTGTTATCTATTTTTCCAAATAATCCAGGAAGACATAGAGAGAACACAAAGAATTAGCATCTCGGTGATTGCTGTCTTGTGTTATCCACGACTAACAGGAATTTCTGTTAATCTCACCCAAGAACAGCACTAGAAACACATTACTAGGAAGTGAAAAAGAACACAGTGAGAAGTATTATGACTTGTTTTGTTTCTTGAAGATTACAGTGAGACCCAAATCACTCAACTCTGTAGAACTACCTGCAGACTGAGGGGCATTTTACCCTGTGCTACATCCTTTACAGAAAAGGATGCTTACTGGAAGATGTCTAAAAAGCACTGATACTTTAGTGTCAGTATTAGAAAACAGACAATTGTGCCACCCTTCTGGTAACACTCGAGACCACTTGTATAATCCCTGCTTCCCAAGGGTCTGTGGCCTCTGGAATTGCAGTTCTCACAACTGACTTGTTCACTTGAAGTATGTTCCAAGTTTATGTCTGAATGCCAAAACAGATACAGAGAATAAACAACTTTATTTTATAACAGAATTACAGAAAGCAAAATATCACTTAATACAACTTCAAGCTGCTATAAATCTAATTTGGCATTTTAACTATACACAGAGTCAACAGCAGTGGAACCCCCCAAACAACCAACCCCTCCCCCCCAGGACAAAATAAAAGTAAAATCCCAAATAATAAACAGGTTCTCCTCAATGGCAGTCTCAAATGATGGTACTGTGTCTTATTATTTTAGGAGTGGAGCCCATCACACGCTTTTAACTCCATAGCATAAAAACCTGCACTAACTGTTAGACAAAGCATCTGAAACCTTTCAGTAACGTCTGTTTGAACATGGAGATGGGTAAGGTTTAATACAAAATGAGCGTTCTACACTTGTATTCAATAATGGAAGTTTCAAACACCATAAGAAAAAACCAAAGCACTAAGGTTTCAAGCTGCCTAGATCATCTCTTGTTGGAAGAAGAGAAAGATTGCTTTTGTCTTTCCTTATCTGGAATGTTGCAGACAGCAAAACGCCTGCAGAAAAGTTGAGCATTGGCACCAAAGTGCAAAACACACACAGTGCTCAGTCAGAAGTGTGTCTGCAACTCCTTGCCCTCTACAGGTTGCCACTCCATCTCTGCTCCACAGAGAGAAGAGCTGCAGGACAGAAGGAGGCACAGAGATACTAGTATAAAATTTATCCAAAGAACTGTATTTTCTCAAATTTTAGGAAATGCTGTATTTTTATAAAAATCTTTGCTATGTGATAATATTTATTTACCTGAATAATCTGAAAAAAATTCTGTGAATTACTCAGGAAGAGATTTCACTTGAAATATTTGAAAAAAAAAAAAAAAAAGCTGTATCTAAATTAGTAAAGATCCCCCTTCCTGCACAATTACTGTGTGTTCCAGTGAAGCACACTTTCCAGACTTCCTTTTTTTGTTCACTTTCATGTAATTAAGAAATCGGCTTCAAAAATACAAGTATTTGTGCAAAAGAAGATCATGCCCTCTAAAACTTCATTTAAAAATAAAAATCTAAGGTTGTTAAGTGGTTATAAAAAAATAAACAAGAAAGATTTGAAGGGAATAGAGCCAAGATGTTAAATGGAGTTTGGTATTGGCATTTAAGTCTTGAGATCTGGTCATCGTTGCTAGCCTTGGTGAATTCAGCCATGTAGCAAGAACTTGGAATGATTACAGCCCATCATGGTCACAGTCAGTTTAATCTACTGGAAGAAAAAGAAGGGGGATTTACATATGAATTCACAAGGAATACTATGTGATTTTCACACCATCGAAAAGTCATTTCTTCTGCAGAGGTTGTTTTGGAAGAAAGTTTGTAAGAAGTTTTTCTTGCTTTAGTGTATTTTTCCCTCCCCAAAATTCTCATAGTATTTTAATAGTCACTATTGCACAGTTCACTTCAAATTTTAGTGCACAGATTACAAAAAAAAAAATAATCAAGATTTTTTTTCAATTAATCCCTCAAAAGCAGTGTCACATCTCTCACTTTTATCAGGAAAAACAAGCTCACACAGACAACATTGCTGTTGCCACTGGGGAAGAGCTGTCACCACCTTAGAAAACTCAAAACTGATGACAGGTTATTTCTTCACCACAGTCACTTCAAGAACGATGTAATTATTTATGTGGGATAGATTATATTGAACACTGACGTGAAACATACTTCTCTGGATTCAGGTAGCCTGAAGATACTAGCACACTCTGTCCAAATAACTCAGAAAAGAAGATTCCTGCACCCAAGATCTTTAAATTCACACCGATTATGTGAAAATATGAGAAGGATGGTTTTAACACTATATAATAACACTATATAACTATATAATAACACTATATAACAATAATTTTTAAAGTATTAATGCTATAACATTGATATCCAGGTGAGTGTTGACCCAGCACAGTTCAAACTTATTGTTTTCTTGATTTGTACAGTTATGAGTAAAAGTTATTTAATTCTTTTTAAACTCAATTGCACAAAAATAGAAAAAATTTTCAGGGGACAGCTCAAACTTGGCTCTGCTGCGACATAAAACTTCCCAGCAAGCCCAGAGGAAAACTGCCAAACGGGTAACTGATAGTTAATCAAAACAAACATTGTAGTTGAAAGGCAGCTGGAACAACTCTGACAGCTGTTGTTTGGTAGTGTGTACTAGCATTCCCTTTCCTCAGCCTCACAGGTCTCTCCTCTCCTACCCAGACAGTAAAAAAAAAGCAAGACACTGAGCAGATCAAGTAAGCTACAGCTTTAGTATATGCTTTTCAGCTGAAAATACCCAACTAGCTCAGGAAGGCTCAGTGTCCCTCATAATAGTCACCTTTCACAGAACAGCACTTCACATCCTCTCAAAGTGATACCTGCAGCTGGAACACAGAAATTATATCCAACAGCAAAACCTTTTAAAAACAGATCTTCTCAATGTGAGAAACTATTAAAGTTATGTGAAAACACATCCTATCTTTTATAGTAGCTTTCATCAAATTTGGAATCAAGTCAGTGTCTCATTTTTCATATATTCCCAGCACTTCATGACTAGTGCTTGTGATAACTAGAAGTTTCATGCAGTTACAGGACAAAGCCGGTGACAGGTTTCATCTGCTTCAACAGACCATTTTTGACAGCACGTATCAAAGACATCCCACATTTTTCAAGCCTTTTATTGCCAAACAGGAAACTGATCCCACAGTTTCCTACATTAATTACATATGAAAGATTACCTGAAGTACTTGCTTGAGGGCATTTTCAACTTTACTCTTCATCTTCCTCAGCAAGTTCAGTCTCTTTGTGCACCACCACTCTTGTGACAGCCATGTCAGGGTGCTGCTCTTTGGCTTCTTTGATTGCCTGTGCCAGGGCCTGCAAATGCATTTGAAATATGTAACCCAACAGCAGAAGGATGTTCACGTGGGGCCAGAGGATGGGAGGGCAGCACCAGAAGGTTTGGTTGTAATTGTTCAGAACTCCACATTCCTGAACTTAAGGGGGCTTAGGAGTTAAAACAGCAATCAAAAAACAATCCACAGAACACCCAAACCAACCAATTCCCAAAAGACAGATAAAAATGTACCAAAATTTTCATGAAGTAACAAATTGACAAAGCTATTTTGGAACACTTCTAGGTCATCGACAAAGCATCTTCATTCCCCACAAGCTTTTGAACTTCAGCAACAATTATAGCAAATAAAGATTCAATGAGAACAAACAAAGTACAGAAAAACCAGGAGCTCACTTCAATTCCCAGGACTGGAAAGGGACTAAGTATGGTATTGAAATTCTGGAAGAAATTTCTAACAGAAGTTCCTTTTTCTCAGTACAAGAATCTCCTTTTACTTAAGAATTTTTTTTCTAGCTTAACTCAGGGAACTGTCAGTATGAATTTTACACAGCTTCTTATAATATTACCTCCATGTTTTAAGGAATTTAATCTTCTTAAATAGATGTACCAATACACACAGCTGGCAGCTGGACTAGTTGTAGGTCCCTTCCAAGTGAAATAGTCACTCTCTCCTATCCTACACAAGGCTTCACAGTCAAACACATAAGAGCATCCTCTGAGACAGAGCAGGTAAAGAGCACCTGGCACCTTCTATTCTTCCCCCATCTGAATCTTGTTTTAATAACTGTTGAACTTAAGATGAAGTATAAAGAAACTAGAGTCATTCTGAGGCAGCAGTAAGTTCACTGTTCACATTAGTAACTACTAAAAAGCCACTAAACATACAAGGAGACTAAAACCTGCAGTAAGAGAATGGTTCATCTTAATGTAGAAAACTGACTATTTCCTGAGCCACAGGTGGGAGAAAAAACCTAAATCTGAAGGGATTTGAAACAGCAACATTAGCCACAATAATTATTATCATGAATTTGAAGCCCTATTAAGGAAATACGTACAGAAGAACCCCCAGTGGGTGTTGGTCCAATACTGACATTTGCTTATGTATCAACTTCTCAGTTGATACTTCTCATATTTACAATATGCCAAGTGCACACAGATTACTAAAGCCTCATTTACTAAAGTATCTAAATACTAAAGTGTCTGTTGAGATCTAGTCAGTGTTTATAAGCAAACCATAAACAATGAAAAAGCCATAAACCTTTAACTGATAATTACAAGAAGCAATACAAGCACTTGCATCCTGAAACTGCAAATTAAAATGTTATTTTCCTACTGAAAGTTGCTTTACTGATGCAGGGAGCTAGAAAACAAAAGAAACACTGAGCATGTAGTTTATACATTTAAAGAGCTCCATATTCATTGAAGAAAAAATTGGTAGAGATTTCTTAAACCTCTTAAGATCATAAAAAACTGCTTTGGTAGTGGTAGTGATTACATATGATTGCAGCAGATAAACAATTACTGTTATTACACAGAATTCTATGAAATCAAAACTTATTTAATTCAAGCTTCAGTGTGTTTCAAAGCTTTTAGTCAAAATGGGTGCTGTGTTCAGATGTGGCTGACAGGACAGTAGACAATCTCATCTATCCATATTAACATTTCAAAATAAGATTATTTAATTCTACCAAATGGCAAAATTAGGGCTCTTAAAAAAAAAGCTATCACTTTAAAAATAGTACAAAATCCATTCACATATCTATGATGCGAAGTTAAAAATGCCATTTCCTTTACTATATTTTAAAGGCTCCTTATTAACAGAAAGCTTAACTTTAGTACAATTAACAGGCTCTTTCTATATCTTCTTATTCAACTGTCTTTTTCAGAAACCTGAGCTACCATCTAGACCTTACTGAGCTACAAAAATCATACCATAAAGGGTCACAGCTTTCATACTCACCTCATCATGGTCAATATCTGCATCTCCAGTAATGACAATGCGCTTCTCAATTCTTGTTTCTGATACCCCACCTTTTACCATCTACAGGCAGCACAAGAAAAGATCTTTGTAATCACTGAATCACAGAGTGGCTTGGGTTGGAAGAGTACTTAAAGATCATTTTGTTCCATACTCAAAGGTATTTTCTACATATTTTTCACATTGCTGACATAAATAATTTCTTACTCTAATTATTGAAACATTTTAGCTCATAAAAAAAAATTATCACAGAAAAAAGGTTTCCTTTCCAAGCATTTCTGTTTTAAATACTTAGAAGTTTCTCATGTATCTTCTAATTTAAGTGGTATTTTGAGGGCTTGGGTTTTTAAATTTATTTTAGTTTAGAAAGACACTGCTTTATTTTACCTTTGTGATGTGTGTAGTTGTGGTAGTAGAAATTGGCTCAGATGTAGTTGTCTGCGCACTCAGCAGCACACCAGTATCACCATCAGTACTACCATGAAACTAGAAGGAGAAAGAAAACTATTTTGTTCAGTTATATTTGAAACCTAAACAGAAGCAATCAAAATCTAGTGAGTCATGGAAGACTGGTGCAATGGTTCTTTCTTATGGGAAATTTGTTATTGTTTTTAGGAGCAATACGATACTTTAATCAAGCTTCCAAACTAAAACTGATTTTATATTTGAAGACAGAAACAAAGTCCTTACATGAAAAGCAACTACTTAGATCTTCAGAAGTAACACTCCTGTGTCTATAAACGTTTCACTTCCCTGACTCACAGCCAACATATCTTAGCTGCTGTTTCTGTCAGGGTAATGGATTAAAGCGAGGGTCTAAATCAGTTTGGCTTGATGTCTGCAATTCAAGCACAGCAACCACCTCACCGTGATAATTCAACAGGCAATGAAGCAACTTTGCTAAAAAGTAAAGAATTTATTGAACCCATCACTAATAAGAAAAGGAAAATATCCCTAAATAAGAATCAAGAAGTTACAACAAAAACCATATCACAGTGTCTTTACACACCCTCAGAGAAATGTGAGGCAGCTAACACATCAGTTTTTTGGCTTCAGATGACAGCCTTGGGAAAACAAGAGTGTATAACCATAGCCACCACACACACACACTTGCACCCCTTGGCAGAAGAAAAAGGGGTGGGGTGGTGGCAGAAATACAACACAAAATACACATTTGATACTTAAGGAGAAGTTCCTTTTCTGGTCCTCTTGCAGACATCAGCCCTTCCTGATGTCTTAGGCATAATTCTAGCTCACCTCAGCTTGGAGGCTCTTCTTTGAGACAATACCAGCATCAGATGCATGAATGTAAAAGATCCCCAGTACCTTTCTGTTTGCCAAAGGCTTAAGAGATCAATACTTACGATCTCTCTCTCCCTTATCAGAGGCTTCTCCTAGACTCAGTAGCAGAGCAAACAGCATCTTGGTTGGGACAGAGGCAACACGGTGGTGGTCACATGGTGTCACACCTACTGTGGTAAATAAATAAGCCTGCTACAGAGCCTTCTTTTCTTATCCCTTGTGGTTAAGGCTCTGAGGTGATCCAACTGAGAGAAAAGTGTGTAGAAGCTGACCCGCTCTTCTGCCCACTGCCAGGAACCAGGAGCTGCTGCTGCCTTTCTGCATTTGCGCTCTTAGGCAGAAGAGGGCCATAGTTGCCCCTGCAGCAGAGCTGCAGCCAGTCTAAGCTTCTTCTGTGTTCTACCCTTTGGTGTCAGGTAGGCCCAAAGCCTTTCTCACCCCCCTACTCGGGGAGGAGTGGGGAGAGCGGTGCGGGTGCAAGGGAAGCTGTCTTGCAGAGGAGCTCTGTCTTACAAGACTACCAGAGAAGAAGGGCAGCAAACAGCAAGTCCACTCCCTTCTATAGACTCTGTCCACCAGTCACCTGTAGGGTCAGGGCACAGACCCAGGGGTCTGCTGGGAAAGCTACATCTAGCTTCAAAATAAAATACTCATTTGGCATAAAAGCACCAAAATTGACACTTGAAAATATGATAATTTTCAAACTGCAACTGAGTACCACCTTTTGGACAGTACATGTTTTGATCGACAAGTAACTGGAATAAAACCCATCTTGTGTATTAACCTGTATTGTATAAGTACCATACCTTTGGAGATTCGTACGTGATAGTTTTTGTTTCAGTTTGGACAATTGGAACTTCTTTAGTGGAAATTTCAGTTCTCTGTGTGGCATCAGAAATGGTCACCATCTCTGTTTTCACTACTGGAGGCTGCAGTGCAAGAAATAATCAATCAATTCAAAAGACAGAAGAAAAGTTGTGAAGTGGACTGAAAAAAACACCAAGGAAATCATAAACAGTAAGTATATGACCAACCAAAAACCATGCAATATATAAGTAAAGTGAAATGAAGACTAATGCAGCAGCCCTCTAGCATCTACATGACATAGGAGAAAAACTTCAATCTTGTAATCGCACAGTGTTGCATTTTGGCCGACAGGACACACCACAGAAGGCAACTGCTAAGACCAAGCAGCAACACAAGTATTCAAAATGAATAAAAGAGCAGCACTAGGAAAAAAATTATATTTGTATTAGAATCAGGCTGGGAAAAGGCCTATCACTGCTCTATCGAACTGTAAGGACAGACTAGAAATTGCAAGGAAAATTATGTAAAAGTGTAACTATTAAGAGGTACTACTTCTACAACAGAAAACAACCAACTTTGTCAATCAGATTTTAAGCAGTCTGCATTTGATTCCACATGGTGAAAAGACAATAGCTTCTTTTAAAAGCTACTCTAAGGAACCATTTTAACCATCTAACACAAGCTAATAGTGTTCTCTGCAGTATCACAAAAAAAAAAAATCATTAACCACGGGTCTGTGAGCAAGCAAACTTGTGACTTATTGGAGCAGATTTTCAATGTATTTTAGAACTTTAAAATAAAAATCTAACACGGCCTTTCACTGTTTTAACTAGATGCATCAGTTGCTGTCTCCTACTGATTGTGGATATAAGAGGAGGGAAATCCCAGGATAAAAAAAAACCTTTCCCCTTACAGACAACAGACCTTCTTCCCTTCCTGCAAAACAGGTGGATGCCTGCAATAAACTAATTCTTTTACATCATTAATTAGAACACTTGTACGCAAAGACACAAAAAAAAAGTAAAAAAAGTAAGCTGGATTTAGATGCAAAGGAAAAAAATAATCATTACAAAAAAAGCAGGTAGAGCACAAAAAAAAAAAACCCAAACAACCCACCCAGCCGGTGAAAAACTCAAGCAGAAGATCATGCCAAACTTACAAAGAGATTGAACCCTGTGCTACCTATTTCCCAAATGCCCAGCAATGAACATTTCAACTTTGCTGGGGTTAAAGCAGCTCACTATGACTGGAATGCATTCATACCACACCCTAAGTACCTACTGCACTAGAGGACTTCACAGGAGAATTGTGATACATTCAAAAACCCTTTACAATGCAGTGCTCTCAGCTGCGTAATCTCTAGCCATACTCACCCTAGTCTATAAATCCATAATATTTTTAAAAATAAAAGAGGCAAGAAAAGCAGTGATAACAAGGGGGGCAGGAAAGTGCAAAAATTTGAGACAGGTGTTTTCTAAATTCAATTGCCAATAGCTTTCCAATCACAATTATATATCACGGACTTGTCAAAAACAATTGACAAATAGACAAGACAAGACTCAGAATACTAGAAACATGTAAATCATAAATATACATTACTCATATAAAACAAGGGGAAGATAAAAAAACAATATGTCAGTCTTCGGAAGGTTTGCTTCACTCAATTCTAGCAAAAAGTCAGAAACCATAAGTGAAGGAGACAGAATTTCACTGCTCATCAATGGTTTCCCCTTCCAAATAAACTGAATCTTGTTGGATGCCTGAAGAGCTGAAGGAATAGGAGAAGAAGAAAGGCAGGTATATGGCAGGCATATTTTTTTACCCCAAGAAATATCTCTGCTTAATCTAGTTGTCAAACTGTTCTACCATTTACCTCAGAACAACAAATTATTTGTGGTGCAACATCAATGTCAACATGAGTCACATCTCCATTGAGTCTGAGCTGTTCTTCTTTTTCTTCACCTAAGTCTTGCTTAATTTCCTCTGACAAATTCTTCACCTCTGTAGCTATGGTAACTGCATTTTCCTGGACCGCATCTTCAGCAGTAACCTGTGTGTACCCAACTGGCACATCCACCTTACTGTCTTCTGGTGTGGCTTCCATATGCTGTATTATTTTTTCATGATCTTTCCTTTTAGTGTCTTCCTCTTCTTCTTGTTCTTCCCTGATGACTTCCTCAATTGCCCTATGATGCGGATGGTATTCTCCCACCTCTTCATCCTCACTCTCACTACTACTGCTGCTGCTGCTACTATCTGATGGCAATGATGAAGAGTCTTTTTTTGACAGATGCTCCACCTTACATGTCTCCCCAGCATCAGTGGCAACTTGCATTTTCCCTTTGTTGGTTTCGTCTATGACTAGTGTTTCTTCTATCCCAACCTCTGCCTGCTTCTTCTCCTCCACTATGTCCAGAGTCTCAAGTGAACTCTGCACAAAGACATGGATGAGGAAAAACAAAAAGTAGAGCATATGAATAAATTAAAATGATGGAAACAAAATTAGCTGATGGCTGGTTCATGTCACATAGAAGACAAAAGATGGTTGTGATGGTTAACTGAAAAGGGAAGGAAAGAAAGAATGATGATGGACTGCAAGAATTAGTGTCAAATTTAACTATGAAAAAAAAAAAAAAAATCAGTAGAACCTTATCAGCATCGCTGACTCCAGTACAAGGCCCTTCTGCTCTGGAAGCATGTCTCTGTGAAACAGAAAGCAATCAGAGGACACAAATCAATGCATAACCCTTTTCAACAGTGCAACATCCTCCAAAAAGGCTTTCAAGGCTGTATATGTGACACTAGACAGATACTGTGTCTTCACTGCAGGATGCAGAGAGAACTGTGCTTGGTTACCTTCTACTCCATTCCAAGGTAAGTTACATTTATGGATATTACCAATTAAGATGTTTATTGATGAAAGAATGAAAATAAAAGCATGGATGCACTGGCCAGTGATGCTCCTGAGGCACTTATTTCTCTCAGTTACACCAGTAATTAAGGATAAATAATATTAAAGGAAAATAATTTCTAAAGTATTTTGTAGTCTACTATCAGTTTATCATAATAAAGTAGTAAAAAAAAAAGATTTAATTGTAGAATTTTATTAGTTGTTCATCTTTGCTCTGTTACTTTATTAAATTTATTAAACTGGATAGAAACAAGAAATGAAAGTAATAGATTACAAGAGAGAGGCTACTTAGGGTGATGTGTTGTCAGAATAGTGATACATGATTACTGAGACAGTCCCATTAGGATTCAGATTGAAGCCAAAATGAGATTAAGCAGCTATATTAGTTTGAACAAATGATCTGTGATGCATATCCCAAAAACCCTACCGGAAATTATGGATCAGGTAGGTAGTTTTATTTTGATCTGCTGCATTTTACTGAATGGTTTGCAGCAAAATTTGAGTTCAAATGGCAAGAATACAAAAATCAACACATCATCTGTGACTTAATCCTATTTATGAAGCAGAGCACCTGCAGAGCCAACATCAGCATTTCTGGTTCAGCTTAAACAAGCACCACTTCACCTCTATGGAGTGTTGCTCTCTAGTGGGATCTCCCTAATATAATCAGCGCAGTTTATGAGCTCTGATGATTGAAAAAGCGGCGGGCCGCGTAACCAGCACTTGTAAGGCTTTTTTGAGGAGGAGGGGGAGCAGGGAATTAACCTTTAGACGGGGCGGGACCCGAACCCGTGGTTCGGCGGGCGGCGGGGAAGCACCTGGGGCGGCGGCGGCTTGGCCGTGGCGGCGGTGTCCTCCCGCGCAGCGCCCTCTGCTGGCGCCATGCTGGCAGCGGCGGCGGTGAAAGGCCCTCTGGTGCCCGCATAAAAGCCCTCCTTACTAAACAAAATGGACGTTATCTCCTCTTCTAGGCTCTAGAGGGGTCAGGAAAGGGAAAGGGAGAGAATTAAACAGTGAGAGACGAGAGAGAAATGTAGCATACACAGGAGAGGGGTGGGGGAAGCGCTGCAGGAGGACAGGGAGGATGCAGGATACCCACGTAGTGAAACGAGGAGAGGAGACACCACACAGACCCCATCCATCTCCCCATGAATTTTCCCAACAGAGCAGCATACTCAGGCAGATACTTCATATTTACTATTGGAATTTCCCCCCCCTCTTAAAATCCACTTCTAACACACTGGCTCAAGGCTTCAGGGTTGTCAAATGTATTTGCTTTGAACACCACATCCCCTGCCAACACTGAAATAAGGTCTTCCTCGTAATACACATTACAGATAATGTTCAAATAGCCTAAGATAATTCGTTTCTATTAAATTAGAAGCAGTTTTCAAAAAGCTTTGCCTGTTTTACTGGGAAAGCTTGTTACATTCAATCTTCCGCAAAGCTGTCTGTTGCTTTACAGCATAAATGATGTTCACAGTTTGGTCTAATTGATGTAAAGCTGTAAGTCTCTATGGCAAAACAAGCTTAAAATTCGGAGGGTACAAGCCTCTGAAAAGGATAAAGTTTTTTACTACAGTTATCCATCCATGAGCATTTGTATGAAGATAGACGTAAAAGCAGTTAAAAAGCCACTGAGGTAACAAACACCAAACATGGACAGGACACACATTCCAATACCATTCAATAAGATGTATTTTGTCTCAGAAAAGGGTACAACAGTGACTCACAGAAAAGCATATGGTAGAGCAAAGCTAAGGGGCCATGCAGAACAATCACCATCCCATGGACTCACTGTGCAAGTAGCAACCAATGTAAGTTGCATCATGCTACAGATATACTATAACACATGGCATGCAGAAGAACAGAGAAGGAAAAGAAAAAGAACCCCTTCCTTTTCTCCCTACAGTAAAACTTAGAAGTATTTTTCAAAGTTGGCTAAGAAAATGTAAGTTATTAAATATGACCTCGTGCAACAGTCAACATGCATCAGGACAATGATAGTCCTAGTGTACTCTGGTACCACGTGTTTTCTAACTCCAAGCAGTAAAAAACACCCAAAAAAACAGGGGAAAAAAGGATCTTTAAGTGGCACACAGGCTGTATCCATCTCTTCCCACACCTTTGTAAAGAAAGGCACAGAGCACCCATCTTTTTGCATATTACCACCTCTGCATTTTGTCTTCTCAATTTTTAAAAGGAAAAGTCCAGTTGCACTATTTCTCTAATAATTTAACCCATGATTCCTGAGGGGCCATTTAAGGAAAAGTGATTAAATGTTCAGAATTTGCATTTTATCAAATTCCTGAATTTACAATGGTATATCCTACAAAGATGTTTAAAGTCTTGGCAAACTCCTGGTACACAATCATATACCCTAAGATGAAATACTGTTTACAAGGTGGGGTGGAGAATATTGACTTAAAAAGTAAAAATATTGTGGGTATCCATAACATAATGTGTCACATATTTATCTGTGACACATGTACCAATGTGTCATAATTCCTGTTATAATTAAGTCACAGATGCTGTGCATTTGTGGGAGTACAGCAATACAGAATAATATAGCACAAAGTATATGTACCCAAAAAAGCATTTCTCATACACAGAAAATTACATATTTGCAACTATTTTCACTGGAGCAAAAGGAGGAAGAAAAGAAAATGTTAGCAGAGATGTCACAATCTATTCTTGTCTGTTGTTATGCTATCCTATGTGACAGGCATAAAAAACACAGTCCAGGAATAGGACTGAGCAATGACTCGTCTGCTAATACCAGCGGTCTATAAATCTATAAATTTGGAATAACAAATCCATCCACAAATAATTCAGGATGCAAATACATAAATATGATGTTTTGAAAACGCTGTGCTACTGTAACAGAACAGAACATATTCGTGGGTGGTAGGAAAAAAAAAAATCACAAGTCAAAAAACAGGTGAAGACTGAAATGAAGCTGCTCCTCCAGCATTATTGATTGAATAATGATTACACAGTAAACACAGAAAGCAAAAAGTTATTGTGTGCAATATCACATAAGTGCAGACACTTATTTTCATATAAAATGGAAATAGACAGTTTGCTGTCATTCTAAATGACCTAAAATACAGAAATTTTCCGGGTTTTTTTCTGGAAAATTAAAGGAAAAATAGGTTTTCTTTTCAGATATAGCAGCTGGGCAGAACTTCACAGCTAGTTTAGTGTTTAAGCAGAATGTTGCTGGCATTCATATATGTATAAATACGTATGTGCGTTCCTACATAGATGTACACACACAGAGATCCTTATTTGCAACTCAACCTTCTCCTTTCAGCATTGGCTTAAAAAAAAGTTACGTCCATGAGGGGAAAAAGAAAAAGAAAGAAATGCCCAAGCTAGTCCAGAGCAGATACAGCAAAAAGGCAGGTTTCAGGGCAGCCACCTTATCCGATTCCTCTGGCTTTCCTCCAGTAATCCAGGGCACTGAAGTCCATTGCTTCTCCTTCCCAGGCAGCATTTTCACTTGGAATATGTGGTCTCCTTTTCTCTATTTGGGTTTCATTTTACAAAACCAGTGTAAAATAAGTAATGAGACAGACAGACACTACACATAAAACGTAAAACCAAACTATCTTATAGTGACGGAACGTACTCCATGAGGGAAAAAAAACAAGCCAAAGCGATAAAAGAACTTGGAGGAGCCTCAATACAGAGAAATCAACACAGAAAATACACAGAACCACACATCAAAAAATTAAAATGGCAATTTACATAAATGTCTATTAACCAAAAAATGATTTACCGCTATGAAACAAATGTATGTGTCCTAGTCACTGTAAAATGTCACCAGCATTTGCATTTATACCACTGTGCATAGAAATATTCAGGTACAGCTCAGAAATGTCAATAATTTCTTGGCAATATTTGTAAATTAAGGAAATAGTCATTACGGAAACGACGGTGAAAGAAAAGGATGACATCAGACTGGAATTTGATTGCTTTAAAAGACTTATTTGCCCCTCTACTCTATGAGAGCAGCAGCAAGTAACTCTCCAGTAAGTTAAAACTTCACAACAGCAAGAGCAACTTTTTTGGAGTAGTTTTCTTGCCACAAGCATCCAGGATGGTATTTGTAGAACATGGGTTTCCAAATTGCTGTTTTAAGATTCAGTCAGGAGGCAGTTGTAGGAAAAAACCTAGATAAATTAATCTTACACTTTTGGAGTTTAAAGTGGATAAGTTTCAACAATTACATTGAATAGATTGTGAAGAAATCAACACTAAGTAAAGTGATCACAGGCAAAGTCCTTCTGAACCAACACACAGGTTCTCTGTGTGTGTGTTTATGCACAAGCTGTCTATGAGGATGTAGAAGTAAAAGTTCTGCTGTCACTGAAACTTTTTCTTTGGCAATCTGCATAAATCACAATATAACTTAAACTGTCCTCAACACACAGGAAAATACTGTCATCACCTCCATTTCTTTTTCCTTGTGATTCTAATTCCATTCTTGTACCAACATAAAATTCCACGTGTTTTTTCAAGTCAGGTCCAAGGGTAAGCGGCAAAAAGTTAACATATGCTCAGTATACACAAAAACCACAGAAGCCAACGAAAACGCAACTCTAAAGGACATACAAGGTTGTATGGGCACACATGCGGAAGAGCATCTGCTGAGACATACCCCTTGTGTCTGTAGGGACAGAGGTGTGATACGCCGCTTTTCCCACTCATTTGGGCGTGGTTCAGGTGTGGATTCCATGAAATTGCGCTTGAGCTCACTAATGCTAGCCTGGTGTTTCAGTAAGTCTTCCTGGGTCTTATCCAGGTCCTAGCAACCCGCAACATAAAACAGACGAGGACAAAAAACACGACACCAAAAGCAAACTTAAATGGAAAAAAAACTCAACAAAACAAAAAGAAACCAAACCAAGCAAAGTGCCTTGTGTCTCAATCATAGAATTGTTCACGTTGGAAAGACCTTTAAGCTCATTGAGAGCATACTCTTATTTGGAGCACCTTAAAATTAAAGCCATAAGAGAGGCAAGACTTCTGGGATTTTTTGTAATGAAGGGCCACTCACATGTTTTCTTACACACTTTAAGGGCAAGGAAAAATTATGTTGTACATGGTTATTGGAACTGGGCTGTTCTCCATCAAACCATGAAACCACCATCCCTTTGAAGCAATAATAATTTCCAGTAGTTGCTTGCATTCATCTTCAATTCAGAAGCAACGTTTTGGGATGTCATACAACTAACATTACTGAGGGCAGCTGTAAGAAACAGTCTAACCTCCATCTTCGATATTACAAACTCCATGAAAACTACTCCTATGAAGACAACTCTACAGGGCCAAAAACACAAAATACTGCTTAACTTGCTAGGGATTGCTCATTTAGTCTTAATTGGATGAATCAGACTTTAAAGACTTAAAACTTGTTATCTGCCAATTTCACATATAAGAACCTGACAAAGCACTCAAGTAGGGACAGGTTTTAACATAAGAATCATAGAAAGGCTAAGGTTGGAAAGGAACTTAGAGAACATCTATTTCAACCTCCCTGTCGTGGGCAGGAACGCATCTCAACTAGACATGGTTGCTCAAGGCCTGAATGAGGAACAGAAGCTATGCAGAAACATAACTCTTGTGCTAAATAGGCAAGAGTCTTTCTGTTTCATGACCTTGGAAATTCATTATTCTTTAAACTCAATGCTGAGCTTTAGTGACAAAAGTAGATTTCACTATGGTTTCCTTGCCTACCCTCCTTCTAGCATGCTAAGTCTTCAGAAATGCTGTGCTGATTATGCACACTCTTTAACAGCACAATTTCTAACCAATATTCTGTAACGAAATTCAAGTTTAAGCCCCTGTGAAAGGGAATCAAAACTCCTGTCAAAGGCACCCTATTACTCAACCAAAGCTTGTAACGATCACAGCATTGTTTTAAAACCTGACCTGGCTCGACACAAGGCATGTTTCTTGGACTTGGTCAAAGCACAGCTACGCAATGCACACTTCCAGTGCTTTAGTAAGTTATATAAAAGCAAAGTTGCAAGAGCCATCAAAAGCTGCAAAAAGCCAAAAAACATATTAGTTGGGTTACTGCACTTTGTACATGTCCTTGTTACTGAACTAATGATTCTTTAAAAGACAGGTTTTGTGACAAAGGGAAATATTTATAGCCCCATCTGGATGAGTAAAATCAAAGCAGCAGGAAGATTTTTCTAAAATTTCTTGCATTTCTTCAAAGTAAGCTATTAGCCACAAGTTAAACCATACTGATTAGAACTACAGACAGCCTGGAACAAAACAATTTAGATTAACAGACTATATGAAAAATTCTTACCCTCTCACTCTAAAAATCTCTAATTCAGTGACAACACACTGCACATGAACATACCGTTCAAGGCTCTCTGTTGCTGCTTATCTCCAATTAAACCAAATTTTTAGCAAGCAACAATTCCTTTTATTCACAAAGTGAAAAAATAAAGGAAGTATTTCCGAAGCATGTCCAAGCATTCCCTTTAGAAACCTGCTTCTCATGTACCTTGCTCAAAGCTTCTAAATATCAGTGAGTCTCGGAACCAGAATTAGTTTTTTCCATTCTTCTATTACGGTTTGGGTCTTACTAACTCCATTTACTCAGATCATGTATTTGATAAATGCAGATTAAACCAGCAAAAACTGCTCCACAGAAGTTGCACTCAAGAACATCATACCAAAAAATCCCAGATATGATTAGGAATTGGACCCATGTGTTTATCTAAATAGGGCTATTATTCCCTGTTGCCACCTTGAAAACACATAGGAAAAATTACAAAAAAATGCCATCATTCAACTTGAGGGGGTTTTGTTTGGGATTGGTTTGCTGGTGGATTTTTTTTTTTGGGGAGGGGTTTTTCTGTTTTAAATTTAAACTCAGTAGAATGAGAACATGCAGAATTTCCAAGCTGTTTCTCCCCCATGCACTTCATGCATTGTGTCCATAACAGCCTGCAAGTGACCTCCCATCCCATGCAGCCTAGGAGAAGAGAAAGTGTTTCTTATCTTAATATACAAACCTCCAACATTAAATTGCTATGTCTGACATAAATATTTTCCCCGTCTATTCTCAAGGAATTGCTCTGTGAAATTAAGCCACACACAAAAAATTAAAATAAAACCACAAAACAAAATTAACATGAAATGTACCAGCAAGTCAATAAAAAGAGACTCTCAAAATCAGGCAGTTAAATCATTGCAGCAAAAAGATACCATTCACACTAAAGCCACAGAAGCGCAGGGTGCTGACAAGGCAGGCAGCTACAGCCAGATTTAATTGTAAAGTAAACCAACCATGCACCTTCTGCTGCGCTTCCTCCTCTTCTGATTCCACCTACGTGACCACATGGCAAATGACCAAGAAAAGGAGCCATTAACATTTGCTCACAGACTAATACAGAGGCTTCATCTCTTTGTAAATGCTGCAGAGCATCCTGTGTTTTACAGACCTTCACTGGTTCAGCCCCAGATGTTGAAATTATTAAGCGACTTTGGTCTTCTTTCACCTACATTGTCGTAGAATGGCTGTAGCAGCATTTGGCAATAAGTGACATGAAATAAAATGGAAGTTTCACACTGTGGCCCTTTATTGAACTTTTCAGTGGTTTTCCTGATGGAAATTTAAGAATGAATAAAGAAATAAAAATGATATGTGGGATTTCAAACTGCAACAGGTTGATGTGAAAATGGAACATAGCACAGGAGCTTTTCAGGGAAGAGTCTGTGATGCAAGTCAAACACCTAAATGCTCTATTTACAAACTGACTTCTTATTCTAAGAATATTACTGTCTTGGGATGAGTTATTTGAAGCCAAGCCCCCCACCCCGATTTGTTTCTTTAGGTGAATATATTCTTTCTCAAACTATAATGCAGAAAAAACAATCGGGACGTCTTTCAAGGCATGTTTTTCATTATTTTAAGCAAAGATTGGCATCACTTTTTTGTAGGTACATTGCATTTACCAGATTTTTTTTACAAGTAACATTGAACAGGCCCTTCCTCTTTTTGATTCTATAATATTTGTTTTCATTTTTCCTTTTAAGATCAAAAACAAAACACTTTCTCACGTGGTATTGCTGCAAGAGATGCTCTGCAGACATAAGAACATTTTGTCAACTACTCTAGATGATTTGGAACAACGTATTCGTAGAATAACAGAATTGTTTAGGTTGAAGAAGACCCTTAAGATCACTGAGTCCAACCATTAACAACAACTGTTCCAATCTCACCACTAAACCATGTCCCTAACCTCCGTATCTACACAACTCTGAAACACATCCAGGGATGGCAATTCAATCCCCTCCCTGAGCAGCCTGTTCCAAGGTTTGATGACCCTTTGCATGAAGGAGGATTTCTTCATGTCCAACCTAAACCCCTGGTGCATCTTGAGGCCATTTTCTCTTGTCCTATGATTTGTTCCTTGTGAAAAGAGACTAACCTCCCACCTCTCTACAACCTCCTTTCAAGTAGCTACGGACAGTGAGGCCTCCCTTCAGCCTCTTTTTCTTCAGACTAACCAGCCCCAGCTCCCTCAGCCACTCATCACAGAGTTTGTTAACAGACTCCAGTGATTAAAATCTGATACAATCAATGATTGTCTCAGTCTCTATACCTCAATTGCTGCTGGAGATTAATCAAAACATGTGAAAAAGAAAAGAAAATGTAGAAGGGGGCAATGGACAGACTCAGCTTTGCACACACCCTTGTAGAGCTGATTTTAAAGAATCCATAGATTTCTGAATTCAGCTTTTAGGAATTGTACTTCTCAGATCTGAGCAGACATGTGTAGGCACAAACAGGAAGTGCAAGGAGCACAACTGGAAAATAGTAAGATCTCTAGCATCACAGCATTTTCAGTATTTGTGTTTATGGCTTGTAAACATTTGGAGCTACAAAGCAATGCTACCTGCAGCGCACAACCTGTAGAGTCTCATGAAATTATGCACACAGTGGGAAATCAGGCAGCAAAACATCATCTAGCAACTAAAAATCCCACAACAACAATTTTTCACCAGTGAGGGAGTTGGAAAGACATGTGTATGCATACATGTTTATATATGTACATACGTCTACACAGGTATGTATGCAGATACATCCCAGTAGTAGGAAGTGTGCAAAGCTGAGCAAGTCTCTGTGAGAACAAGCATAAAAGCTAAATGCAAGTGTTTGTGTTTAAGACACAAAATTATACACCTCCTCTTCCTCTGCTTTCTCATTCAGGTCACTGTCATTAGAGGCACTAAAGGATGTCACCTTAGGCTCCAGATAGCACAGCGACAGAGCAAGAGGAAGGGCAAGCATGAGTGAAAAAGGAATGGATTGGAAAGCAGACAGAAGTAGCACAAAGATCAAGAGAAAAGAAGGGATGAAGGAAGGAGAGGTAATAGGAACATAGTGCTGGAGGCCAGGGGGGAGGAAGGAAATGCAAACATCAGGAAGGCTGGGAAAAGTAATATAACCATCATCATCAAGCAGCGAGCGGAAACTTAAAGAAAAGCATCTGAAAAAGCTGAATGAGACACACAGCTCAGTGCTTTTGTAGTCATTTGTATGGATTTTTCCCTCCATAGCAGGGGAGCCTCGACTAGCTACAGGTCTCACAGATTCAAAGACACTTGGTACAGCTATTTTGTTTTTATTATGAACTGGTATTTCTTTCACAGGGCTGCACTCTGAGATGTCTGGGACATCAAGGAGGGGCTCCTCCACAAAGAAATCTTCCTCTGAAATATCTGAAAGAGTGTCTATCTCAGGGACAGGTGACAGGTTTGGAAAATGAGATGACACAGGATGGGTGGGTAGTGATGATGAGTGGATGTGACCAAGCTGAAGAAAAAAATTCTGTGCATGGTGGAAAATGAAAGCACACCAAAATGCAAGTTTGAAGGCACAAGAAGAAGGAAGAAAAAAGAACACATTATTAGTTAGTGAAAATTTTTACTTAGAAGCATGGATAAGTTCTACTAATGCAACAGAAAAAAAATATAAATCCCCTGGTTTTTCATAAGCAGCCAACTTGTTTACTTCAGTTGATTATAAAAGAAGCCCATTACAAATGTTTTGTTCAAGGCTGTAAAGAACTGTGCACTCTTGAACTGTAATAGTCACAACAGATGTATGCAGGCAGACGTTCAGAGCTATGACAGAAAGGTCACAGGACAGTGCAGTACATTGAAGACAAGCTGACACTTGAATTCTTGGGTTTAGAACCATTTCCTTTAAGAAATGAAGCGAGCCAGAAAGGAGAAGTATCTGCACTCCAGGGCAAAGAAAGCTGTTCACCAAACTGGTGTAACAAAACTTTACTGAACAGCTTTCTGGAACAACACCCCAAAAGGCTGGTGTTTTCTTCCTCAGATTAAAATATAGAAAGATAGTGCCATTCTCTTTAAGGGAGTATCACCATTTTACCAAGCCCGAAGTCAAAACACTGTAATCCATTTTACCATTTTTCTCCCATAAGGACACCATTTTCCCTAAAGCCAAGTCAAAAATTATTTCAACAAACAAAATAAAACCAAGCTGTTGGCATTTGTTGCCTTCCTAGACTCAAACACAGTGGGAACACAAGATCAGCAGAGACTCAGAAGCACCCCTACAATCAATGTGCAGCTCGCAGCTTCCTGATAAAAATAAAATTTTTCTTTCGATATGAAAGTTTGAGATTTTCTAGGCAGTTCTCCATGAGATAAGAGTTTCAGATTTTAGCTGACACTTCAGAAATACATTTTTACAACAACTCATGCAACATCTAAACAGAATATTTTACCCCATTCCTCCAGTAGCTCAAACAAACACGTAAATGGTTGTTTGCAACAAGAACAGAGCAGAAATCTACCCCGCAATATACATTCTCTTCAGTACTGAAACAATCATCTTAAATCCAGCTTTGCAGAACATAAATGACTTTGGAGAGAGTAACAATATTCTTTTAAATCTAAACAAATCAAGAAAATGGTTTACACTTCAAAACGATTTTTTCCTATGAACTCATGCAAACCTACTGAGAATTTAAATTCAGTTCACAGCAATAAAAGAAAGCTTTGCTCAAGGCCATTCAGACATTCACTTCCACACAATTTAAACCTACAGGAAACACTGAGCATGCTTCCTTTAAAGTGTTAATAAAGATGTTCTATATGATCACTCCAAAGTGATGAGCACTCAGTGACCACACACAGACCCACACAAATCAACTATTTTGCTGTGAAAGTCAGCCATACCTTTCCATCCTGAGTCAATTCTAATTGTGGAGTCTTCAACGGGCTTCCATCTTCTTCTCTGCCAACTTCGTTTAACTTGGCCTGAGCAGCAGCTTCAATGTCAATGATTTTACCTCCAGAAGCAGGGAAGTCTTTTAGCCTGCTTTGGTCTGAGATACCCATGGGAGCTATTAGAGAACAAAATACTTACGGTTAATTGGGGTAAATTGGAACATTTTGGTTTTAAGACTACAATAAGAGTCAGCAATAAGCAGTACAGGGTGGTTACCAAGCAACATGATATTTTTCATCTCCATGGCTTTGCAACAAGTGTGTGGTTATCACTGCATTGATGGAACAGCAGGGTGTCCCAACATACAACATGCTCCTACTACACAATCTACCTACAACACAACATAATCATGACACTGAATAAGTCAGTCAAATTTCTGACCTCCATCAAGGCTTCTGGATACACGTTTGCTCGAAGTACGTTCAAAGTACGGAGCTGGCCTGTCTATGAGGTTGCTGGCCTGCTGTGTCTGTGCTTGCGTACGTCCACTGTAGCGGAACTTGGAACCCAATGTCAGAAACTTTGCTTTTGGAGGCTGTTCTGGTGATACAAGTCTGAAAAGTAAATAAAAAAAAGACAGAACGGTTTTTTTGTGGACTTTATGAGGCACTTAAAAGCTTCTTATATTTCAACTTCACCATGCGGTATTTGTGTACTTCAAGAAAGGATTCTACCATAAGGTCAGAGAGGAGCTTCAGACACAATGCATGTTATTTGTCAGCGCTGACATGATTCTGAGCACTATTTCCCACAGTGTGACCAAGCATCTGGGATCACATACAGCAAGGCTGAAGGTATGCATTTTATCCAAGAGAAAACACAACTCAAGACAGACTAATCCACTCTTCTCCACTAAGGGCGCACTTATGTGATAAAATTACATGAAACTTAAGCTTTCTTTTCAATGCTTTTATAAAACATCTTTGTGACAATTGATTTCCCTACATTATTTCCATTGTTATGCATTAAGAGGAAGAATGCTAAGAGGGTTTTTCTAAGGTTCTTTCTGTTTAGTTTCCAATCTTGGCAAGGCTACATACAGCATTAGCCACCACTTTTTTTCTTCCACCCTGCCGAGATAAACTTCTAACCTTTTCACGTGGAAAAAAACAAGTGAACTAATCACTTCCTGATGAAGGGTATTTAAATGGATTTTTTTTGCATTTACAAATATATTTTTTGTATTTTCTAATTTAAAAATTTATATTTTAAAAACATATACTGGAGTACACACAAGCTTAACACACATAATGAGGGAGCTGTAGCCTCTTGGGCTGTCACAAATGCTTTCTGCTTCTTACCTTTGCAGAAAAAGTTGGATTTATTTTACCATTTTTAAGTCAGAATGAAAGGTTTGATTTTGTCTGATAACGTTAAGTAGAGTACGTGAATTTTACAGAATGGTTCAAGTATTTGCTACATAATTCTTCTTCTAGTGTTAATTGCTGGTTATGAAAATCTACTTCTGATTGGAATAAAATCCAATTGTTTTTATTACATCAGAATTTCTGTATTTAATATGTTTTAATGCTCCTTAAAACTTCTATTTGCAAATAGTAGTCCTCAGTTGAGGATTTTGACTTCCATAAGGTTTGAAACCTTCAGTGCCTCCTGATGCAGAAGAAATTTTACCTAGTAATTTTACAGTGTAGCTTTACAGTGTAGGCTGTACGGGGCACATGCGCTCTCTTGTTGAGTTAGCACTAAGATAAAAACAAATGATATTTCACATTTCTGTTCAGTGGAGAACATAGAACAGAAAGCAACTCTGTGGCATAAAGAACCCATTTATAATCAGACCCTAGCTTCAGTGGCCAGCTCAGAATGTTAAGTGTGAGAAATGAAGAATGACTTTCTAGGTGGCCACTCTGAGGAAGCCTCAGGTATGGATCATTGGTTTAGTGCCCCAAAAGTGTAAATAAAACATTTAATTATACTTGAGACTGTGAAAAGTATTAACATGGGGTCAGCTATTGATCGAGTGTCTTGACTCAATGAGCTGTTACAGAATTGAGAAATAAGGGGAAAAAGACAGGGGGGAAACCTCTACTTTCCTCATATCATTTAAAAGACAGGCATGAGCATACCTGGCAAAGTGGGAGAAGCAGAGAATTGCCATTTACCTGAAGAAAGTATGGTGCTCCACACAAACCTTCCACAACCTTTTGGCTGCCCGATGGTTTGGCAGTTTGAACCCAATAGTGCTTTCAAACTGCTCTTGCTGGAAAGAACCCAGAAAGACATTAAACCAGTTCCTTAAACTGCCTACTAACTCACAGGTAGAGCTCAGATAGTTTCTTCAGTGTAACAAGTTGAAATTCTCCCGTCTTTTAAGGAAAAAGAATACTTATCTTAGCCATATGAAGGAATCATGCTGCAGATTGTACTGCACAATTTCCTTGGATTTAATAAAAAGTGTTGAGCTTACCTGATCCATTTAAACTATGTAACATTTTTTTAGCAAAAATACTGTATTTATGCACAACCAGCACATGCAAAATTAATACATCCATGTTCCAAGACTTAGACTACCATTTTGGCATTTAGCTTTAACTGTGTGAATAAATAAAAGAACAAATAAGAGAAGAATGTCTTAAACATTTTAGGGTATAATCTAAATAAACATCACAGTGCTTGACTTTATTTTATTAAATTTCCATTTATGATATGCTGACAACATACTACTTCCCCCCTCCTCCAAATCCCACAAACTTCAACAGTCTCTGAAAAAGAAACCTGACTGCTTTTCTCCAGAAGCTAGCAGAGTTGCAACACCCTCCAGGACAGCTCAAGCTTTTGGTTACACCCATATGCTAGAGGTGTTGGTATTTAGTGAATGATCATACCCAAAGAGGAAGAGAAGCTGCTGCTCTCACAGGTAAGTAACTTTGTATAGACAGTCAGAATGGAACAGTGTAATTAGCTTTCCAGGTAAAAAATACATGAAAATTGTAAGTGGCATCTTCTAACAAAAGATATTTTCTTCCTGGTTTTCCATGCACGAAATTGTGAGACAAGTGTTTAATAAAATCAGTAGAATCTGAAGAGGAAAGTTAAAACACTCTTAAACCCATGTGGATATCTAGGATAAAAATGAGGGTCTTTTCATGTTGAACAGAAATAATCTCACAAAAGAAACAAGACAGAAAGGTGCTACTTACTTCTGCTGGCCTGACTTTGATGTAGAAATTACTTCGCTTATAGGAAATCTTCAGAATTTTTGGCCAAGCAAAGCGGTTGATCCGGAGGCGATCTTTGTAAATGAGCAGCCCATTAGCACACACCCCCAGCATGATGTCCACACCTTCCGAATCCTGGCATGGAGGAGACAATTTCATAAATATCAGTTCACAACAACCCCAAGCAAGTAACGGCATATCTTGATATAGTAACAGCACTGGGACTTGTTTCCTACTCAAACCAGAAAGACCCCGAAGGAGATGCTTAAAGCAGAAACAGAGAAACACTTTTGTCTCCAAGTAACGGTCTGGCCCTCACAGACCAATGCATGTGCTACAGTTCTGAAAATTCTTCAGTATTCTGGCAACAGGAAATAAGTCAACACTACCTTTCCTTGCTTGTATGTTACCAATAATAGCAGTAAATAAGGAAAAATTCCAAACAGGCCTTTCCAACTTAAAATATGAGCTGAAAGATGGTGGTCATGGTGATCTTTTACTGTCACCTACAACTCTAGATAGTAGTAAAAAAGCAATTCTAGCTAACACTTACAGGTCCTTCACTATGGCAAAAGAAAGCTGAAATAAAATTCTAAACATCCAAGTTCTGTAGATCCGTACAGACCAAGTGAACTGACATGCTGTGTTTGTACTAAAAATCCATACATGTTACAAACAGTTAACATAAATGAATAAAAATTTAAGAATAATTCTTTCTGATGCACCTAACACAGGAAAACACAAATAAATGATTCTCAGATACTTAAAAAAAAATTACATGTAGGACCAATGCACTTTTGAGACTCCACATTTGTGCAGTGGAACAGTACAGTGTTGCATAGTTGGGTTTTTAGCAAAAAAATAAAAACAACAAAAAAGCCACTCCCACTAGAAATGCAAATTTTATTTCACCTAGCATAAGGAGTAAAAAAAGCGCCAAAAAACACCCTTCACCAAGATCATCCCCATCTCTGTTCTTAACTCTTGTTCTATTACAAAAAAAAATATTCTGTCTATGCATTAAATAAACTTGATTTTAAACCATTTCTGAGCAGGTTAGAGCTGTAAACTGAGTAATTATCATGAATTATGATGAAGACATAAAGACATCTTATACCTAAGAAATAAGGGTAGGGATTATTAAACATAACCTATATATACAATGGTCTCTACCACTAAGCATCTCAGTCCCAAAACGAAACAAAACCAAGCCAATCCCAAATACCTTGGCATGATGTAAATCCACTCCATACATGGAGAGTCTCTTAGCATTTTCTAGGAACTGGGAATCCGCCTGTGCTGGAGTCAAGCCCCTAAAACCATTGAATAAGCCTTGAGTTTATTGACAAAAGAACTGAGGATCAAAACTGTTTGGAATTCTGGAATTCCAGCAGACAGAAAAATCTCAGTTTATGAAGGTATCAACAGCATTTATACACAGTATTCCTTTGGCACCATTTCAAACTCCACTCTTTCAAAATATTCAAGCTATATGTTGCTTAAGCTAATTTTGTGCTCCAATAAATAGTATTTTCCTTAGAAGTTCAGATCTTAACGAAGCTACTGAAATTTTTCAACACATGAAGGCAAGAGGTTATAGTTACATATCAAATTGTTCCCAAAGTAACTTCAGCTTTGCAGTTTAACACAGGTCCTTTGAAGAGTTGACATCAGTGTGACAAAGCACAATGGATTAACTTTATCTCACTGCCCCAAACATACCTGTGTGTTTTGTGTAGCTCAGCAACTTTCTCTTCCATTTCTTGAGTCTGACTGGGTGCAAACTGGAATTGACTGATGTAGTCTCTGCGATGCTCCTCTGGGTCATGGTCACCCAGCTCAGCTTGCAGAGTATAAGAGCCAAGGAGGGCATGAGTCACAAATGAACATGGCAGGCGACCAGAAGCAATATCATGACGAAGCTGTAGGCACAAGTAGTATCTGCAAGACAAAGGGGAATATGCAAATGAAAGAATAAATACAGGAACACAAAGTGTTACCAATTGGGAGTTTACAAGTGACGTGCCAAGATGCATGTAATCAAATTAGCATATTCTAAAATAAGAATATGTTACACCTTCCGTTAGTTGAGCAGTACTGCCACATTGAATTTCATTTCTATTGTTTAGAGTTGACATTACTTTCAATAATTATGTGAAAAGCAGGAAAAAAAATGCAGATTTCTATTACAAATAGATGAAAAAAACATTTCTATCTTGTAACAAAAGCTAATTTAGGAACACCACATTCTATCTAGTAGGTGTTTAATGTTTACCAATAAAAATGTATGCCTTAGCATTTCCCTTTGGCTTTAAAATTCTTACTTTTATATCCCTTGTCATTCTAGAGTTAACCAAGTTGTGTGATTGACAAAAGAAAACTGCTTAAATACTGAATCCCTAATTGCCTTCCTTAAACCATGTAGTATTAGATTTTAATTATTCAGGTACTGCAGGCTTCCAACTAAATGTAAAGCTAACAGCAGGAAACATTCATCTCTGGGTACAGATTTTTAATGAAAATTAAATTTTACAAGCAAAGCCTACATTTTAAGGAATTTAGCTTTAACCTATAACCTTCAAAACATTTATCAGTGGAACACATCACTGAGAAGCCAACCAACTCAGTGGAAACAACTCAGCTTCTTTTAAATTTACGGCATCCACAAACTGAAGACAAAGTCTAATTTGAAGGTCTTGCAGAATTACTAGCTATTTTTAAGTTTCAAATTAAGAACTGCTCATACCTAGTGATGTCTTCAGTCAACTGTGAAGGATCAGGGGGATAAAACTTCACATTAAAAGTGAATATCCAAGGTGAACCTAAACATGGACAATATATGACTGTTAATCTCAAATCAAGTTCAAGAATACATAGAAAGAACCTTACTGAAAATTGTTTGGCAGTTGTATAATCCTTAGTTTACTGAAATCTTAAGGAAGGTTTTCCCCCCTCTTTTTACAGTATTATTTTGAGAAACAATACTCATTAGCAATTATAAGAGCAATGACATTTTAAATCTCCCATGTCAGAACTGTTAACATCAAGTTTATTTTTGTAAGCAAATGCATCCTGAAAACTAATGATTGACAATTTAAAAAGGCATAAAATTATGACTTTAGTCATAGCTCTAGTTTTAAATATATTTAATATTTAAAATGTATAAAATACATTCTCAATGACCTGTTTTACCAGTATTGAAACACTGTGCGCAAGGGGACAATGTTCAATGGCAAGTGACAATAACTGGACAAAATGTAGAACATTCGTAATTCAAAACAGATACTACTAGTAATCAAAACTCCCCCAAGGGTCAATATTTCCAGTGTCTTTTGATATCTCAAAAACTATTTCATTTTTTCAGACACTGAAGCACTTAATTTTCTGCTTAAGTTTGACCTTCATTCTTCACCTGGCTGTCAAGTCTCTAGGTCCCTTCTGAGAGCTGAGTGTTTTAATGCATCTTAAATGTTCACACATAATAATTATTTGTTGGAACAAAAGATAACTTTGCTGCAAAATAATGCGGAGCTCCCTAGATGAGAAAGCCTAGTCCTGCTTTAGGTAAAGTATTACTTGTTTGCATAAAATATGCCTGGTTGCACTATCCAGTGCAAGAGAGTATTGAGACAAAATTGTCTTTCAAAATCATTTAACATGAGAAGCAAAATTATAGCTGAAATAGATTACCTCCCTTTCATCACTAATTCCCCAGGAAATTGGCACCATTGTAATGAGAACCTGCTGATACTGAGTAAGCCAAACTGATGAAGAGAAGCAATCAGTCCAAAATATATGCCTACACATGTTCAGGGAGAGTTCTCCTGCTAACAGGACTGTAGGATGGAGAAAGATAGATGAAGGATTGTCTGTCCTTCCACACAAGTACTAAACCAGTCTTCAAGTTTTCATGGAATGAAGCAACATTTCCTGGACTAAAATTGCAGTTAAAATAGTCACAAATGAATTCCTGCTTAGCCTATTTGTCTTTACAGCCAGCATTTCCAGAGTTAGCTTTCAGAAAGCGCTGTAGCCAGGAGACACAGTCACCACTGTAATATTAATAAAAATAATTACAATAATAGCTCTATTCTTTATACAAAGCTAAAAAGACTCCAAATCCTCTGAGTGTATAGAATTTCAGATGTGTACTCAAACTAATTCCATAGCTAACCCATTAAAACAAAAAGTTGTCATTGATTTTGTCCTATTTGCCTGGACAGTTGGTGATCTTTTATTTTGCCCAATTACTGCAAGCATATTTATTCCCTAAATATAGACCAGAAAAGTATATGGCAATGTGCACAGTCTATCTATATTGCTCCTCTCTACAGATACTGCTTAATGCCCTGTAACTGATGTATTCAAATGGAATTGTTTTTACACAGTAACACACGCTAATCACTCTTCAAATGTGTGGCCAGGACAAAAAAGAAAAAGATAATCTTTAAAATTATATTTAGCATTCTGTCCCTGATAAGGCTCTCTGTTTTGGTGTTTAGTAACAGGCTACAGAATGTCAAGTTTTTTTTTCTAGCCAGCTTGTTACATCAAAAATGCTTCTGTGGCAACTTTAGGCACATTGTTAGAGAAGAATGTAATAGAAAAAGCCCAGCTAGCAGCATACAATTAACATGAGTCATCCTGTTTAAACTGGGAAATCAGGGAGGGTTTGGTTTTTTGGTTTTGTTTTTTTCCTGTAAAGGCTTTTACTTGTGACATCTCTTGTGTTCTAGCTAAGATTTTTGGGGCACTGCATGACTAGGACAGATAAACTACTCAGACAGATGGAAACATGTCTTTCAAAAAAGAAAAATCCTTCTATAATCTTTCTTAAATCACCATCAGAAAAACTCAAAGAAATCAGGAAGATCTAGATGCAGGGCAAATTTTCAAAAACACAGAAAAAGCAGAGTACAGACAGTCCTGGCTGGACTGACAAGATTCAGCTCACAAACTCAGACATTTCCAAAGTACAAAATAATTATGATTAGCAGACACACAGAAGTATTTCTGCAGGACCTCTCTTCCTTGGGGCAAGTGCTTAGTTTTCTCTCTAAGCTAGACTCTAATGTAATTACCATAGAGCAAGACTAGCTACAATTTTTGCATGTATACAGTGGTTTGTATGAAATAGATGGACATAAAGTGATCAATATTTTTAATGCTTAAGCATAACCATGTTTGGTTTAAAACTCAGCCAGAGTTGTACCCTAGGTAACCATTGGTGTAATTATGTAGATAAGACACCACTGACTCCCTTCACAGCCAAGGGAAGAAAAGGGGAGTTTGTTTTGGTTCCCCTCTCAGGCACCTATTTCAGGATTACATTGTCATTGACAATTAGTCACCACCCATGTAATTAAGTTTATAACAGAGGGAATAATAAAATAAATGAAAGGGAAAAGTACTACAGAAGTACTTACTTCGAATTTGTCTCTTTATTTCCTTGGAAGAATCTAGCCAATTCTGAAAACAAAAAAAACACAACCAGCATTTTAAAAATCACTTCTGACTGAAAAGGGTAATTTCATACAGTGCCATTCAAGTTATTATTATAAACTAACCCAGAGAATCCTAAAACTGATTTGCTAGCAGATCTCGCCACCCATGCATGTCAGTGAAACTCCACAATCGTTAGATTTAGTAATTTTAAGAAGCAGACAGTCTTACAGTGGAGGTTATCTAACAAAACGCTTATGACAAAATTCTCTCATACTCCTTTTATTAACATAATCAGCCTTTCCAGAAAGGACTATGTCATTCTCCCCACATCTGTACTTACACATACAGGTATAGTTAAGATAGTATTTCAACTCTAGAGACTTCCTATTCCCACCATTTGTCCTAAGGCAAAACATGTATTTTCATTCTGGTAATATCCAAAGGTGCTTGACAGGGTTCAGGAGAATGTGGTAGGATTCTGTACCATGACAAATCCTCTACTGAGAATGGCTGTGGCTTCCATGAACATGACCAAAAATACTAAGTTCCCTGTTGTAAATAATCTCTGGTTCGAGTTGATTTCACAAATTAAACATTAATATAATAGATAAATCCTGTTTATAAATTAAAGAACCCTCAACACTAATCATTTAACAGATGTAATTTCAAAAAGAATAATTTTGCATTTCATGCTTTCAGAAGTCTGTGAGCTCTACATTTCATAGCTATTCCAACTCTTCCAGGAAGGCACAGTCCATAACAGGAGAAAAGGACATACAATGCAGAACATGCTGCAACACAAGAACAATCCTTTACAGGAGTTACATGGTTCCTTTTCCAAATCTGGAATAAACATATTAGAAGCAGACTTAGCCATCAACTTTCATTGCTGTTCTGTCATATAAAATCAGATGTTTATATTTAATTTACATGTGTAACGACAGGAGTTTGGTTTTATTTTGTATCTGTTTTATCCAGAACAAATAATATCACAAACACCAGTGAAAGTGAAACAGACCTTTTAAAGCAGGACAGACAAGTCTGTCTGTCAAAACAGAAGTCAAAGTATAGAAGCACCACTTTGCTTCAGTAGGCAGAAATCCATTTGTTTATTTTGTGAATGGTAAGGTTACATACGAGAAAAAGTCGTGAATTGCCAGAACAGCAAAATATTCTTTATTGGGACAGAAGCATTTTGTACAAATCCAAAAGCAGCATTTCCAGCTGCTGCCCAGAACATAAGAGCAGAAGCTTTCTAACACTTCTGCAGACCAGTGACAGCGTGAATAATGCATTCACAAACTTTTAAGGATCTCGTGTAATGAAATTCATAACTAAACTTCAGAATGATAAATGCGATGTCTGCAAAACAACAAAAGAAATCCTTACTGAGTACTTTGACATAAATAATTTTGAAATGTGTATTAAAGTTGACAACAATCAGTCTTGATTTGAAGACACAACATCTCTCCCAGCTGCAGAGAACACCCATAGAAAAACATTAATGGAGCTTCTACTCCAATGGTACCCCAGATGGGGCATTAGGGAGCAGCTCTAATTCGAGAGAGTGCCTGGCATTCAGCTTCCATACCCCACAGCTGCCATGGAGTTCAATAGCTGGGTCATAAATGGGTGGCTGTGATGAGTACATAAGAATGAGAAAACAACCCCACATCATTCATCACTGATGATTGCCTGGCCTGGAGGTCAAAGATTTGTGGCATTTTAATCTGATGAGGCAACAGTCATAATGAGAGTTTAAAAAAAATGCATCAGAAAGAACTGTTACTGAGATGAAAAAATTACTGAAGCTTACTACAGAGGCAAAGAAAAGAGAAGGCCCTAAAACCAGTGGGAGCACTAAGTCCCCAAGCTTACTATTGCTGAACACAACTGATCACACACACACTACCCAATTAAAGCAAAACATTAATTTCATCCTTTTAAAAAGGATGAAAAAAAATCCAAGACACAGTTCTAAGAGAGAAGGAAAAACCATCATGTTAAATGTCTATGGTAGAAGACAATTTTAATGGACTTCATCTCTGTGTTAAACAACAACAAAATCCCTTTAATACCAAAATCTTGCTGAGCACATTCTGCATCACCTATACAATTGCAAACTTAGCAGAATGAAAGAAGTGGCAGCCGGGGAAGGCAGCAACACTTATCCAGTAATTTGACTGTATTAAGACACTGCAGTAGCTATAGCAAATCTGCTAGAAAAGATTCCTTTTTAGGTTTCTCCAAATAACACTAACAACTTATTTGCAAGAAGAAGACAACTGCCTTTTTTTTGGTCTTCATAACAAATGGGACCAGAATATTCCAAAAGTTTAAAAACAAAAGCCTGCTGTTGTCTATAATTCAGGTGGTAAGTGCTTTTGACTGGAGAACTGGACTCAGCCTCAGCATATAAATAACTGAACTACAGGGACCTTATTATCCTGACACTTCTTGCTTAATTTATGTAAATATCTCATTTGTGAGTGTTGCTACAGTAGCACCTTCTTAGTCATCAGATAGGGAGCTCAAGGACTCACTCTGGTGAGAGCCGTTCCTGCTATGATTGAAGGCAGAGCCAGCTCTGAATTAGCACAGGCTCATGTCCAGTCAAGGATAAAGACACATGAAAAAGAGAAGGGCTCTTTTCAAGATGTGGTGCTCCATTCACATGAATACCAAGAAATCCAAGAAATCTTAGTCCAACTAGAAGCACATTAAAAAATAAGGAAGATGACAATTCTAGACAATCCAGGCTTTCTTGCTCTATTTTGAAAAGCTACACATTCCTCATTACACCTTCTATGATTTACTCTAATGGGCTATTTCCTGGTAGAGATCAAGGATCCAAGGGCTGCTATTAGACCTTTCCTCTCTTGCCAGAGATCAGGCTGTTGTTTTATGTTAATTTTTTGTGTGTATTGCAGCAATTTTTAAGTGTGAGGTAGCACACATCAAGGGGCAGCATGTGCTAACAACAAATAATAAAAGATACTGATCGACTGAGATGCTCTTCGTTGCTACCTCAAGAGTTCTCATTTCTCCGAATAGTTTACAAATCAATGACAGAAATAACCAAGCTAAAAAGACATCTAGCCCATTGTACGTATAAAGCACCTAACAGAGAGAGATTGAGTATTTTGTTCAATGCTGCATGAAAAAGTCTTGCAGCACAACTAACTACTGAAAGCAGCTGTATTTGAATGGAAGTTGTCAGAAATTCAGATTAACTCAGACCACTAAATTAAATTTCATTTCAAACACAATAGTAGGATGAGAAGGATGACCGAAAAAAAACAAACCAACAGCTTCTAGACTAAGTATAGTACACAAGTAATGATGTTCCCTGCCACAAATAACTAGTTCCTTTTTCTTTGAAAAGAAATAGTTCTTTCCACTTCAATTTCTTATTAGTCTGGGCTCCTTACGAGGGAAAAGACAACCACAGGTATTTATTTAGTATGTGGACAAAGTGACAGCTGGCCTATAACTAACTGTAAATGTTGAGATGCTGGAAAAGGCTAAATCAATGTTTGGCAATTAGGAGAACACACACCAGCAACTGATTTCAGATGCTTCTCAGCTCAGGAATCTAGATGTGCTTAACAATCCAACATGCAGGCAAGTGCAAAATATGTTTGAAAATAAGTTACCTAATGGCATTTAAGAGATATTAGTTTGAATGCAGTCAGATCAAAACACCATTTATTTGTAATATTCACATGCAGTTCTGGTTATGGCCTCACTCCAGGCTTATCTTTAGCAATGGCAACATTTTTTTTAAGCTTAAATTAATAAAAGGGACTAAAAAGGCCTATAACTAGACTTACGGGAAAGACTTCCCTCAAGTTCTTCGACAAACCATTAATAAACATACACGAGAAAAGTCAACAAGCTATTGGGAAGCCAGGTAGATGATCAGTTTTTTAATTACTATTATTTATCATCTTTAAAATAACCCCAAGCAAACAAAACTAAAGTATAAACAATTGAGTTTTCATAAAAGTTTAGGGAGCTTCAGACTATTAAGGAAATCAGTTTGAATTTCCTGTCCTCACTTGCCAGGACGGCTTAATGTTTTACTACACCATTTTTCCTCGTTTGCTATACTGGTCTACTGGCTTACTATAAAGACCAGCAATTATTCAATTAGTCTGCTCCAAAATGCAGATATTTTAAATACTTCATCACTCTAAATAATAAACAGGCACTTCATTGGGCACCAACATACACATCAACATCCTGTATGTGTTCAAGTTTACAGCAGCCTGGAACGGACGTTTTGCAATTCAAATGTTCACATTTAATACAATGTACCTCATTAAAATATTAAAATCAGTAGCAAGGCAGAAAGCCAAACCAACCAACCCCCCCTCCCCCCCATAGAGGCTTACCTTCTGTTCTGCATTCTCATAAAACAGCAGCCCAAAATAGTCCTTTTCCAGTAAATTGAGATGTTCGCACACCTTGTCAAACAACACTTGGCCTTTTACTCTTTTCTAAAGAAAAAATGAAAAAGAAAAAACTATCAATAAATCAGTAAAATTCTTAGTTATATATACTGTTATTTGAGTGTATGAATTAGGAACATTTGAAATAGTCACAGGATAGAGTATAAAGGTCTAGCTTT
Organism: Upupa epops; assembly: GCA_013397515.1. Lineage (NCBI taxonomy): Eukaryota > Metazoa > Chordata > Aves > Bucerotiformes > Upupidae > Upupa > Upupa epops. The sequence goes on along the minus strand of VZRI01007517.1, from coordinate 92,953 downwards.
CCCATGATACCATAGTTCAAAGGTGCTATGTATCACTGACAAAAATGAAGACTTTTTTCAATTCATCATAAAATACCGGAGTTGAATGCACACAGAAAGTCAGTACCTAAACAGACTGAAATATGCCATTAAATGCCACTAAATACTTCTTCAGTTTTCTGAGTATTTTTAAACTGATACACAACTACTAGATGTGAGGGACATTTTTCTATATTATCTTCTAAAACTTAAAATATTCCCTACAGAGTTCATTTCTGTTAACTTCAACCTTTTGTTGAGGTGTACGCCAAAAATGCTAGACTTATGAATTGCGTGAGAGGACTTTATTTTTGTTTTTAAAGCAGCTTACCAATTTCAAGAGGTATAAAGAACAGGCAAACCAATGAAACGCTGTGATCAGACCAGTAGCAGTAACACATGTGTAAGCAGAATATAAACAACAGGCTTCTACACTGCCAAGGTTTTGATGGACAGACAAGTAGCAAAGGCCTGTAAATCTGTAGATTTACTAATTCTCTTAATACCCAACAAATCCATTAGCTACCCAAAAATTGAAAAGTCTTAAAGGAGTCTGTTTTTCCTAAAGAATGTTTTTAGAAGTCAATAAAGAAAAAAAACATTGAAGATGGCGTTTTTATGCAGGGTTACTGTCAATATCATAGCTGGTACTTGTACAGTAATGGCTGAGTGATCATCATTTTAGACAAGGCACTGGCTGTAGCTCAGCAAATACAGCAAAAGCAAATAGTGATTAATTCTGAAGTTCTATCTGTACTTGCACATAGGATTTGGAACATGAACAAGGGCATCACACATCCCCCTAGAGCTGGCCCAGGGCCTCTTCCTGTATGCTAGGTTCTAGGGAGATTTCTCCTGCTGGAAACGGTAGTTAAGAGAAGAAAGTTCCAGAGCAGAGGGCTCGCTCACAGCACATTCTCAAGGGTGGAAAGACTAGATTTTTCTCTCCAGAGTTAAAATCTGACTGTGAACACGATTATGGTTTGAACGAAGCCCTTCTATTTGTGGCATTTATCAATGAAGCCACCACAGAGCATTTTCAGAGGCCTGGAAGCGTCAAGGAATTTTTTGCATTCACTTATCCTACATATTTCAGCAGATGCCACACACAACTGCGATTCCTCAGAAATGCCATCGAGTGCCCCTGTGTAGGCTCTGAGAACACTGTAGCCATTGTCCCCTGCAGACAGTGGCACAAGGATCACAATATGCCTCAGCTCAGCACTTGCTGGCAGCTCAAGATCCAGGGGACAAAACATTTTAGTCCTGGATTGGGAAGAAACAAAAGGTATGTACTGAGCCAACAGCAAAGGCGTTGCTGCTCTATTCCTCAAGAATCCAAAGCTTTAGCTACTAAAGATCTCATTGTTCAGTGGACATGGTGGTCCCAAAAATCGTAATATTTTTTTAAGAAAGAAAATAAGATTTTATTCTTGAGGACAGATGATTAAGTTGATAACCCACAGGTTGGGGGATAAAGGGATGCAGAGCAGTAATGCAGAGGACTTGGCAGGTACTGGTGGATGAATAGCTGGACATGAGCTGCAACATGAACTTACAATCAGAAGCCAATGCAGAGGCTGTGAGACCGGCAGCATGGGCAGCAGGGCAGGGACAGTATTTGTGTCTATTTGCTCTGCTCTGGTGACTCCACCTGCAGCACTGGGTCCAGCTCTGAGCTCCTGAGCAGAGACATGAACCTGTTGGAATAGGACTAGAGGAGGCCCCAACAACGATGTGAGGACTGGATCTCCTCTACTGTGATGCCAGGCTGGGAGTTGGGGGTGTTCAGCAGGAGAAGAGACGCTCCAAGGAGACCTTACTGTGGCCTTTCAGTACTTGAAGGGGCCAGGAGGAAAGATGGGGATGAACTTTTTAGCAAGGACAGGTCAAGTGGTGATGGGCTGAATCAAAGGAGGGCAGATTCAGACTAGATACAGGGAAGAAATAGTTTATACTGAGGGTGGTGAGACCCTGGCCCAGGTTGCCCAGAGAGGCGGTAAAAGCTCCATTCCTAGAAACATTTCAAGTTGAGTCAAGTAGCATGGAGCCCTAAGCAACTAATGCAAGATGCCCCAGCTCACTGAAGGGAACATGATCTTTGAAGGTCCAGCCCAAAACATTCTATGATTTATAATTTCCTCTAGAATTCTGAAGTAACTATTCAATTTTCTTGTCAGAAAAAGGAAAAGGCAAGTTCCAGACTTACATATTCATGCATTAGAATAAAGGAAATCTACTGATGGATGCAGAAACAGTACATGCTATGATTAAAGTCCACATCTGGAATCTGTTGCTAATGTAGCTTTCTATCACTTTATAAATTAAAAACCACAGTCAATGTCAAGTGAAAAGGCTGTCAATGCCTTGGCCCAGGCTGCTGAGGGGAGTGATGGGAAGCTCCATCCCTGGAGGTATTTAAAAGCCACAGAGATATGATGTGAGGAACATGGGTTAGTGGGGAGCTGGCAGTTCAACATCATGAGCTTAAAGGTCTGTTCCAATCAAAACCATTCTGTGATTCTATGTTGAATCGAGACCAGTATTTTTAAAATATGTCAAATTTAATGTCACTCCTGTTTTCCTTTCTCTAAATAAAGGATGTCATACTTTAAACAGATGACAAAGGTTTATTGAAACACTAGTCTACACATCTACGCAGTCAACCAAAAAAAGAAAAAATTATAAATCAAAGCTCAAAATAAAATTAAACATCAGTTTCATATCAAGATAATTCAGACCTTCCTTAATTCACTGCAAAAAACTTAATTGTATATTAAGCAAATTTATTTTTGCTTTGTGTTAGCAAACTGAACCACAGAACCTGTCAGCTCCTGTGTATTTCACTTGTTCGTAAGTGCTTAAAATTTCACCAGTGCTAGCATCCCCTAAATGGCTTTTGTTATTAAATATTTCAATTGATCACTGACTGAACACAATAAACAAATGCAACAGGATCTTTTCTAATTTGCTTCTAAGTCATAATCATTATGCATTAGCACTTCGTTTACACTGTTATCCCTTACCACATGCCAGATTCTGTTCAAAGAACAAAATCTGGAAAAGTCTATCACAGATCCTAAATTTAATGAACTTTTATCTCAACTACCTAAGAAAACACAGCACAAGAGAGAAAAATAGCAATACAGCAATAGGCGCACATAGATAACCCTGAAAGACTCAACTGCTCCCACAGACATTAATTATCTAGAAAGGAAAGAGGTCAAAATTCTGTCATTTGCACTGTGCTAAAAAAGATTTTAAATTGCTTCCAGAAACATTCCAGCACTTTGTTCATTCAAACTATTAAAATTCAACTGCCATTGCTCTGAAGAGTCTATGTGGATGATTTCTATAAGAGTTATAATAGTTTAAAGGTTAAAACAAATTAATTCAATCACTTGCTCAGGCTCTATGTATGCACATATCATGTACACACATGTGTAACCATACTTCCATACAGTATTATCTTGTGATCTATTTCATAAGTTTCCTAGATATTAAAGAACTTTAGATGTTCTTACTTTAAAGCCACAGAATGCAGGAACTCCATCAGTTCTTTTAGTATGGAACCTGTGGACTTAAAGCAATTTTATTCTAAAATGTACAAAGTTCAAGGGCTGAAACGGAACACTTCAGTGGAGGATATTTTTCTTCCTCAAGAAACTTTCCAAGTTCGTAAAACCCCAAATGATAGCAAATGTGAAGAGTGGATGGTACCAAAGTTTGTAACTCTACTCCTACTTGAGATTGTGTCATTAGAGCAAGTGGCCAAGATAGAGCAATCATTGACACCCCAGAGAAATCTTTTACCAACTATCCAAGAAACCAGTGCAGAGATATTCATGGTTCATTTCGGGAGGTGTGGGGGGAACCAACAGCAAACAAATGAAATACCTCAGTAAGAATTTTGATTTATAATGAACTGAGGAATACATTTCAGCAAGCATGAAAGCTTAATGTCATTACGCTGACAGGTCACAGACTTCTCTGGGCAGTAGTGGAGGATCTTCTGTCTTACATCGACACACACACCACCTTGCAGAAACTATACTCAAGAAAAAGGTTATAAACCAGGACTTTCAGATGTGCAGATCTACAAAACCGAAGTAATTAAAGTACAAAGATAGATGAGAAAAAGAAAATCATCAGAAAAGAAGCCAAAAATACCTGTTTCAGCAGTTACACAGAAAAAGAATTATTGACTTAAAGTTCACTGGGAAGTTGACACCAGTCATTTAGGCAAAATAAAGACTTCCATGGGGCAAAAGAACAAACAGATGACTCTCCAAGGTGATAAATTCATCCACAAAGTAACCTTTAAAAGAAGAAACCTCTGAGATGTGCTTTATGTTGTAAGCCAAAAAACAACCATGTCAGGCATGCCCTGGGCAATGGAAGACACATGCAAGAACAAGCCAGCTGGCTGCAGAAGTTTGTCACAGAAACTAATTTTTGTTCACTTTGAAGTAACTTTCATTGCTATCCTCTGTCACATATAAATATATTTACTAAAAGTACTTGACAAAAGTGTAAGTTTTGAAAAAATATTATGTAGATGTTACATCACATTAATTTTATTTCCCCATTGCATTGTCAGAGTTCTCTATTTTAAGCATATAATACAGGTTAAGTGGGCACATGCACCTAATCCACTCAAAAGACTGGGTTCATCTGAAAGAAATCAAGCATTCAGGAATAAAGCTGAACCCAACCTCCAACAAGTTTAAACATCCAGTTGTTACTTAATATTAAAAAATGTTTAATGACACTTGGAGAGCTTGTAGATCAACATCTACAGAACTTTTGCTGCTTAGTCTAAAGTCCAGGAAATAATGCACTTGAAAAACCTTATTTTAAAACTTCTTTCACCAAACAACCACCTTAACCAAAAGCTGCAGCCTCTCTTTCCAATACAAATATTTTATGCACCCTGTAAAATCTGAACCAGCATCTATTAATATTGAATTGCAAGACTAAATACTTTTCATATATGAAAAGTATTTCTGTGTCAGTCAACTATGAGACATTAATCCAATTTAATTTGTACCAAACACATAATTTTCCAAAATCAAGAACAAAATGAGCTTCAGTGGTTGGAGAAAAAACAAAACGCAACACAAAGCCAACAAACCTCAAGCTCTTCCTTGTATAATAATAAGCTGGGCTTTTTGCTCAAGATGTTATACAAAACAATGCTAAAACGAAGTTTTCACTATCCAAAGTTCAGGATCCATGTTACAAAAAAATTAAGTACATTAAAGTTTTTTAAAGCATTGGAGCTGAAGAAATGTAGCCACAAACGTGTCTAAACCTAAATTAAACTCACAGAGCAAAAGGGCATATAAGCAGGACAGAAATCTTCCCACCACATGGACAGCAGCTTAGAGAGTTTCTGGTCTACTGCAATTGCATTTTGTCCTAAGCATACAGACTATTGTCAGTAGACACTGTTTTTTTGGAGAAAAGAAAATCAAGATGGACAGAAAAAAGTATAGAAATGAAAGTTAAATAAAAATCTGTCAGAAGTGAAACACAAGATGACAGCTACCACCTCAATTTATATTACAATTACTTTAGAATGTAACAGGGAAAATAAAATAGAGGGAAATAAAGCTGTTAGACTAAACAACTGGTCTAGATCATGGTTTCAATGAGCAGTGACAAAAGAGCTCCTATTTTAGAAGGTGTTAAATAGGGACCACTAGAGATGTCATGTCTGACCTCATCTGCACTGCCAGACAGCATAAAGTCTTAAGGTGCTGCCTTCCAGTCATACAGGGTTGAATATGCCTACAGAAGTGCTTCATTATTCAGAGATCTACCACCTTGTGTCAAGAAAGCTAGTGGAAAACAAGCTCTTGGACAACAGAGATAAGTAGATTAGACTTCACAGAACTGCTTTTTCCTGCAAGTGAATAAAAAGTGAAAAGTTACTATCTTGCTAAAAAGGCCACATAAAAAATGATTGATTTTGAGAACCTAAGAAAACAAAGACATTCTCCTTTATACTCTGACTTTAAAAACACGACCTGTCAGACATTCTTCCTACTGCAGGCCAGGAGGCTGATGGTCTTCTATGCTGCAAGGTCTCCTTGCTGGCCCATCATCACCTTGTCTAACAGAACATCATTCCCACTCCACCTCTCTGCTGGAACAAACACTGAGGCAAATGTAAGAGAAATGACTATGACAGGAAGCAACAAGTAGAACTGAAGCACCATGAAACCAAACCAGGCTCCAGCAGCTGTTTAATCCACAGGATTCCTCTTTTTCCCAGTAGTTTTAGCCATGCAACTGTTTCTTTCTTTATGTAACTCCATATTTTGTAACTTAATCCTCATGCACAGTATTGAACAGGTACTATTTGACTTTGAACTTGGAAACCACAGTGAGACTGAAAGTGTGTGCACATATATTTTTTCCCAAGACATATTAAACCCATAAAATTCAAGCAGCTACTTTAACTCATATTCCCCATGACTGTCAGCAATCTTAAGTCACATCTAGCAGATAAGTACACACAACATCTAAAGCAGCTGTAAACAAGCTGTTCATGCAGCCATAAAAGTCTGGAAGTTAACTCTGGGGTATCACAGTATCACAGCAATGATGAGGCTGGAAAAGATCTTAAAGATCATCCAGTCCAACCTAAAACCAACCAAGTAAACCTAACATCTGACATCTAGATCATGCCACTCAGCACTTCATCCAGCCTAACCTTAAACACCTCCAGGGACAGTGACCCAACCACATCCGTGGGCAGCCCGTTCCAAAATCTGATCACTCTTTCAGTAAAAAACCTTTTCCTAATGTCAACTCTAAACCTCCCCCAATGGAGCTTAAGACTGCGACCCCTTGTTCTGTCTCCAGTGGCCAGGGAGAAAAGACTGACCTCCGCCTGACCATAACCACCTTTTAGGTAGTTATAGACAGCAATAAGGTCACCCCTGAGCCTCCACTTTTCCAGGCTAAACAGACCCAGATCCATCAGCCTCTCATTGTAGGGCTTACCTTCCAGGCCCTTTACCATTCTAGTTGCTCTTCTCTGGACTCGTTC
>VZRI01007517.1:0-85543 GCA_013397515.1 Upupa epops | reverse complement strand
ACCACCACTCTCTGGGCTCGTCCATCCAACCAGTTCCTGACCCAGCACAGTATATTCCTGTCAAAGCTCCTTGCTGCCATCTTAGCCAGGAGTAGATCATGGGAGACCGTGTTGAATGCCTTACTGAAGTCCAGGTAAACCACGTCCACAGCCTTCCTCTCATCAACCAGTCGAGTCATTTGATCATAAAAGGAGATCAGGTTAGTCAAGTAAGACCTACCCTGCCTCAACCCATGTTTAATCTCTTGGGCTTAATCTCTTGGCAGTTGTTGCATGATAGCACTCAGCACTAACCATTCCATAACTTTGCTCGGAACTGAGGTGAGGCTAACAGGTCTATAGTTACCTGGATCATCCTTCTGACCCTTCTTGTAAATGGGGGTCACATTCACCAACTTCCAATCATCCAGGACCTCACCTGTGATCCATGACTTCTGATAAATTATGGAGAGCAGTTTAGCAAGCTCATTCGCCAGCTCTCTCATCACCCTGGGGTGAATCCCATCCGGTCCCATGGACCTGTGGGGATCCAAACGGATCAGCAGGTCTCTAACTAGTACCTCTCGGGTACTAGTTTAATACAATTTAGATTTAAACTTCTAACAGAATTTTTCTTTGAAGTGTTTTCTAATTTCAGTTCTCCAGCTGAGGATAGCTTGTAAAAACATTAATGAACTCGGCTTATTGTGACACTACCTTCAGGAAAACCTTTATCTTCTGAAAAAATAATTGTTTGAGCTTGTCACCACTGCAAGAAGTTTATTTGCTATGCTATCTCGGTATATTTAGGATGACAAATTCTTAAAGATGGAGTTTCAAAACGGAGCATTAACCAGCCCCTAACAATAGCAATGTGAATGTATCACATTGTAATCAGCTCACAAAATACAAACATTTATTTGTTAAACTCAGTGCAATGAAAGCAAATTTTCTTCTTCACTATAGAACGAGCTCGTTATGTAGAGCCATGTTGCCTTACCTCTAGGTCACAGCTGTACTCTGTGCCATCCAGGAGCATCACTTTACACTGCACAGTTTTCATTTTCTTTGGAGACTTCTGAGGAATGCTTTTTTGTTTTATTTCAGATGTCTGCACTTCTTTTGTCTCCTTTTGTTCTTTTTCTTGGTTTTCTTCCTTTTCCTCTGCTGCTTTCTCTACTTCCGTTTCCTCACCATCTTCTTTAGGATGCTATAGAGTTACAAAGTTCAAAACCCAGGAAGGTGGATATTTTAAGATTGATCATTTTTTCATAAGCTACTGATAAATACAACATTAAACTTCCATTGAAGTTACGCACATACTGGAAGCACAATAACTAGTATATGCATTAAGGTCTTCCTTTCTAGCTCTCAAACCACAGAAGACTGTTTTTCTCCCCACCCCTCACCCTTTCCTTGAAGAAATTTTAATATTTGGTTTGGACTTTTTTTACCCCACCATAACGGAAACAAAGTTAACGAGAAGCTCCAGCAATTAAACATCTTGTTGGATTTATATACAAAAATCAAGTCATACAGAGTCACAGGATGGTTCAGGCTGGAACGGACCTCAAGAGATCACCTAGTCCAACACTCCTAGGGCCACCTAGAAATGTTTACTCAGGACTGTCTGCATAGCTTCACAGACTGAGCCTCCACAACCTGTCTAGGCAATCTGTTCCAATCTACGACCCACTATTGCAGTAATCCAGATTTTTAGTTTTTTATAATGTAAGATGGAATTTCATGATTTAGTTTGTGTCAGTTGCTTTTCATTATTTAACCACATACTGACTCATTTTCAGCTCCTCTCTTCAGGTATTTATACATAGTGGATTTCTATTGATCCTTTCCTTCTCCAGGCTGAACTGTAACAACTCTTTGCTTCCCTTCCTCACCTGAAAGATTCTTTATGCCCTTAAACATCCTCAGCACCCCAGAATGAGGTTTGAGCGTTAAGAAGTGGCATACAATTTAAAACATCAACTCTGGAGCACGTCAGAAGGTAGCATTTGGCTTGGAATTCAGCACCAACCCAGCATGAATTAGTAACTGCAGTGACCACAATCATGGTTTCTAGGTAAATGATAACAAAAATTGGAATTTTAAGGACTGTGCTAATCCATTTGTTATTTGTTGCGGGTAAGTTCCTAAGAAGGCATTCAAGTGAACCGATGGCTTCAGAGGTAAAGCTGACTTAAAAAGCTTCTCCTCTTACCCCTGCTCATTTCTAACAGTTTAGCGTTTCTTTGAACTATGCCAAAGCTTTACAACACACTAAAATTGGACGATTTAAAAAAGGTCTCCCACTGAGCAGGAACCTTTAAGACCAGCTGCACTACTCATAACTGTATCAACTGAACTCAACTAACCCACACAAAAGTAGCTGTCATTTTTGCCAATATGATCCTCACAAAGCTTACACAAAATGTACAAATCATTAACCAGGCTCATTACAATTTCCTCCCTCCCACCTGTACCTGTGTTTTAGCACTGCCCTCAGAGCGCTTTTCTTCTTTGTCTGCTTTAGCATTTTGCTGGTTTTCAGATGCTGCTTCTTCTAAGCTCTTCTTTGGCTGAACCACCCCCTCTGATGTCTGACATTCAGTTTCTTCAACCACCTGTTCTTCCCCTGTGGTCATTTTCTTGGGCTCCTCTTTGGGCTCTGCCAAAGTGTATGATTTTTGTTTCTTAAGCCAGGGGGGAAGGAAACGAGAAATACCCTTGCTTTCAGAAGAAACTTTTTCCTTCTTCTGGCTACTTGGACTACTTGGGCTAATTTGGGCTGGATCAGAGGAAGAACCTTTAGCTTCTTCAGATACTTCCCTGGACTTTAGATTTTCTGGAGTCCCTGATGCTTCTTTAGGCTTGTCCTTGGCTTTGTCTGGTCCCAGCTGCTCAGAACCTTCTTTCACTTCAGTCTCTGAGCCACCTTCAGTTGTCATTGTCACAACTTACACTAAAAGTAACAATAAAAATAGTTTTGTTATGTAGCATCACCACTTGTGCCAACTCCTATATAATTTGCAGTAATAATCTACGAAAGTTACTGAATAACCTTCCTGGGGTTAAAGACAGACTTGTTTCCAAATTCTTAGCTCACACATAAAATAGTAAGCTAAAACTTAATGCTCTGCAGATAAAGATTTGAAAAAATAACTATTCTAGAGAGACAAAGGTACCCATAGTTTCCTTTTAAGTGATAAAATTTAAAGTATGTACATTTGTTTTATTATAAGCTACTCCTAATGCTATCAGCCAAGATTATTTCAATAGTAACTTCAGGGGTTTTTTTGTACCAGGCTCCTTGGTTGATCTAAAAGCTCAAAAATTCCTAATGGCATCTACTTTCCCTAGTTAAACTGGTAGAGAGAATCTCCTTACTACTCAGTGATGCTTATCCGTATAAGAGTATTTTTAAATCAAGACAGTTGGTTTGGGCAGGTTTACATTTGAATGAAGTCTTGCAATTACAGAATTTGCTAGTTAAAGCCACACATCAGCGTGTCAGTCTTGAAGCTGGTACTAGTCAAATTACATTTTGCTACCACCTTTATATCTTAAACAGAATTCCTCTCGCTTTTCCTTAATAGTAGGTTATCAATCTTGATTGCTATAAGAATGTATTAACTATGAAAAACATATAAAAAACACAAAAGCAAGAGAAAAATCCAAATGTCTCTGTTCAAAGAACAGTGATCAACTGCTTAATAAAGTCAAAATAGAGGTTTTATTATTAAAAAGAGAAACCGATTTGTTTGCTCATGCATCTTCAAGCAAAACTCCATTTCTTCGTAAAAAGCTAAAATAAGTAAATTGAAGAACAAATCTTTAGAAGCAGCTACAGGAAAAAATAAATCACTATTTCCTGATTTTTTAACTTTTTCAAAAATGCACTAACCAAAATTCACTGCAAATCACACTAAGATCATGTTCTGCTTATACAGACAAATAAGCAGCAGCTCCAGAAAATTCCTTTGAACTCAGCAAAATAGATCACCCTGTAACCATGCTCCTATGATACTGTTCTAACAACACAAAGAACTACGATACCAAGTTAACACATCTTAGCTGATTAGACAGGATAGCAGTGGGTGGTACCAACTTGCTCAACATGAAACAAGAAAGCTTCTCCATCTCCAACTGTCCATGTTTTCATCAAAGTCACAGTTAAAAGGAGAACCTGGCTTTATACTACAGAAGCAAGGAAAGCTTATTATAGCCCCTGTCTGTATAGGTTTGCCCATGTTCATTTAATGCGTTCATTGGATGCTCACAGCAGGAGACTATTTCTTTCATGAGCTCAATTTCCCATTAGTTTGTAACTTCAGTGCTTTTCCAAGGGAAAAAAAAGGATTAGAGAGAAAAATAACCCTACAAAACAAAACACACCTTTTTGCTAAGCCCATGGATTTCTTTGTATTACCAAATAGTCTCTGAATGAACTGTTAAAAAGACAGATGGACAAGGGCATAAGGGACAGTCTTCCCAAAACATTTACCTTCTCTACCACCAGTGTGACATTTTTCTAGTTTCATTTTGGTAAGGAATTAGGAATTCCTAGTAAAGGATAAAAAAAACCAAGAACAGTTCTACCTGCCTTTCCCTGCATTCCCTTGTGCTCACTATTTCAATGCTTTCTCTGATCCTCCACTTTTATAGGTGACAGGAAAAACAGGTACCGGGGGACAAATAAGAGTTCTGCAATCAGCCTGCTGTTGCAGGTCATAAGGTCTCTCTGATGTTACCTTCACTACAGTCAAGAAGATCAAGCAACCATTATCTAATTCCCTTCTGCCCTGACAGGATCCAACCAAGCCCCATGTCTGAAAGGCCAACAACATGTCTGAAAGAAAACAAATGAGAAGCTAAAAGCATTTGTCTCAGAAGTGAGATTGGAATGAACTAAACCAAATTAGGGTGAAAATTTAAAATTAACTTGTAACTGAATCCTTTCCCCCCCTCCTGTCTAAGTAAACTCTTAATTGCTCTCACTACATCACATAAACACACTACATATTCTTGCCCCTTTAATTTTTTAAGCTCAGAAAGAGCTCAAGGTTCTCCTTATCTCACCTTTTTCATATTCCAAGATAATATTAAATCCGTATTTCATTTTAAAATTAGAAAAGATAGTGACAGTAAAAATCTTGTAGCAAGAGTGGACAATAAAGCAGGAACTGCAGGACAATGCTCAAACAGAAGGATTACTAAGGTCAGAGCAAACAAAAAAACCCAAAGCAAACACCAGCAGATTTTGTACTTGGCAGTAAATCCACACATATTAAGCTACTAGAGAGAACACCTGCGCTTTTCTAATCCCCTGGAAAACTTGGCTCATGCTGACTGAACATCTACCCAAACTGCAAGGACCAAATTGAGGGTGGGAGAGTAAAGAGTACTGGAAACAGACTCCTCTTCCAAACTTGTGAAATTGTTTGTAAAACTTCTAAGGGGAGCATGTCTTACCCTTATTATAACCCTACCAAGTTCCCCAAGCAAGGGCACTGGCCAGGAAGCAACTGGAGACAACAGCTATTCTCTCCCCTTTACATTCATCCCTTCCTCTCCTTTTTCTTTTAACCAAAGAGAAACTAATGCTGGCCAAGGTTCCCACCTGAAAGTGGGGCAGAACACCATGTTCTTTCCCTTTAGCAGTCTTCCCTCTCAAACACAGATACACCAGTTGGCTGATACCTTTCTTCCACTTCCTACTATATAAAACTTGAATAATCTGACCTGAAGGATTCCTGCTCTATAGTAAACATGAAAATGTATCAAGTATAAAATTAAGTTCATAAAAAAGAGTGGCTCAGAGATCACAGCTGATTATCCTGAACGGTTGCAGACATCAAACAAAGCCCACAGAAAGCTGCTTTTCACTGCACTCTGTAATCTGCATCTTCACTCATTATTTCCATTACAGTATTTCTTATTCATCAGCATAGAACAAGTTACCAATTATTTTTCCATGTAATTGTCGATCACATTTTACTCATTTTCTGAGTACATGAAAGCATGAAAAGGCAGCTCTAAGCTTTGTTTTTTCTTTTATCAGCTTTGATACTGATTTATGCTCAAACAACATTTCACAGTTGGTGAGGACAGGTCACTTCTAAACAATATGCTTGCAGGTTTCAGTACACACAACTGATTGACACAAAAGTAAAAACCTACTGAAACCATCATTCAAATGAGGAAACAAAGCAACAAGTAAATCCAGTCAACTTTCAGTCATTAAACAGATTACAGCAAACACAAAGATTTATAACTAATAAAGCTTTTAATTTCTAGATCCTTAAAACATCCCTAAAACCGGACCTTAATCTACAGCAATGACAATAAATAGCTAGGAACTTGCATCCTACTCAGTACACACACAAGACCGTATATACATGCAAACTGACTTTTCTGAATCTAAGCATTCCTGAAAACAACTACGTAAAAATACCAAAAATCAACAGTTTGGCAAAATTCAGAACATCTTTACCCAAGTTTAAACAGAGAACCCACAGGAAAACCTGGTTTGGACATGTGGAATCTAATCATCTATTATAAAACAATTAAGATCATCTCTAGTAATTGATCCCAAACCTGAGCCCTTACACGCTTAATGTGACAAAACAGGCTGTTGCAGTTTGCTCCTTCCCTGCTGAGCCATGCCCAGAGAAATCACAGTTAACTGGCTGGCTAACAGCTGGAGAGACAGACTGCAGAATCTGCTGTGTTGTGGGGCTCAGCAGTAGCAAAAGGGCAGAAGCCCATCAGTGGTTTCCCTCACTGTGACTAGACCACCAGAGCTAGGGCCTGATCTGATTTCATGCCATTACAGACCTTCATAGGCTTGGAAGGTATGAACAACAACAATGATCTAAAAAGAACAACCCTATGCCACACATAGCTAAAAAACTCTCAAGAATTAAATGATTCAGACATGTGATGTTGTATTTGTCATTGCTATCTCCTAATAACATCTTTATTCCAAACAAGCCAACCAAAAATCACCCCTTCTTATGACTTTGCCCTGCTGGAAACCCATGTGCAGGAAGGTAACAGTGAGGAACTGTGGCTGGTCTATACATCCGTCAGCAGATGGTGCCATAGTAGTTCTGAAAATCAGGAGCAAATGTCAAAGATCTAACTTTAAACATGATACCAATTTCCCCGCATTATGATAAATAGTTGAAGACTTGCATTTAAGTATGAGCATAACACATTTAACCCAGAGCCAGATAATGAATTGCTACTCCATGACAATAAGAGGTTGACATCCCTGCCATCATACAGCTGAATACTTGTCGGCATACAAGGGTTCACTCCCAAATAATTTTCATGTTCAAGCAGCGCAACACCCCTCACATTTATTCCTTCCCACTTCAGTGCTCCCAACTTTTTATACAGCATCTGCTGCTGTGTGTTTTGTCTCTATTTTGACTGCTAAATAACGTGGTTACTACAAAATTTATATGATCTAAAGAGATTACTTTTAAAAGATGATTCACAATTGAAGGGAAACGACTCTCCAGAACAGAAAGATAATAGTATGAGACATGAAAACAAGTGATAATTCTGTTAGTGCTATTAAGATTAGGCAGCAGCCTAATAACGTATGATGAAACATAGAAAATAATATCAGAAAGCACTATTTCACAAATTACATGCACTGAGAACTATCAGACACATAGCAACACCCATACAACTGATAAACGAAGCACATAAGAAAAACCCCAAGACTTTCAACAAAATCAGACTAGAAATATCTTTCAAACGCTGCACATAACCAAGTTGCGATGCTCACATCAAAGCTTCTTTGGGATTACCTTACAAATATACACATCGTGCAGGTCTCAGTGCTGTGTATATCATAATGATGAGATAATATCAACCTGCTCTTCCTGTATTTTCAGTCTCCAAATATTCACTTTAACAAGGCAAAAATAAGTCTCAAATAGCAACTCAATTTCAGTCAAAAACTCTTGAGTACATAAAAGTTTTGTGCTGCTCCCCAGTCCTAAAAAACATTGCAAGCTGATGAGAATCCAACAGTCCTTTTTGTAAAGCTGTAATGAACAAGCGTGACCCCACCCTGACACTGCTGGAGGAGGACACACACAGTGGAAAAACTGGGTTTTAGTTCCAAATTCATCACAGCAGCCAGAAAATGAGCATGGGTCAAGAAACAGCTCTGTTTTCCTGTTATCTGTCCAACAAACCAAGAACAAAACAGTTTGAGAAAAATCTCTGCCCTTCAGAGGAAAAAATCTCTGCCCTTTAAAAAATAAACAGAACAAGTTTACAGTGGGGTTGAGTGTTCACATTAAACCCTCTTGATAACTACAGTGTTAGCAATCAAATCCAGCAGTAAGCATCCGTTTAGTCCAAGCAGTATAGTCTGTCCAACCTCTGCTCCCTTCCACCCTATCCCTCCTCACCAAATTGCTGTTAACTGTGCCACAAGTCCACTGAAGAATCATCTTTTCCAATACATAGTAAAGAAAATAGAGTGTGTGGGGGGAAATCTATTTAGTGTCTATAACCAACTTAAACTTATTCCAATTTGGAGATTGATTTCTAGAAACCACTAAATACTTCTCATTTCCCATTCTTTCTATGTACAATTAAACCTCATTTTCTTTTATACTGCCAACATTAGGTTTAGTCTTGCACAGCATATGTTTCCAAGGCACTTAAAAATACCAGTTAACAAAAGTACTTCCCAGCTCCCACTAAAAAAAAAAAATAAATAAAAAAATAGATCACATACTAGTGACCAAGCATTGTATTTTTACTGCTAGCTGAGAGGTCCCAGCATAATAAAGCTCCTAAATGCTGGAATCCCACATGTTCTTTTTTTTTTTTGACAAGTATGTGTTTCCTCTCCAGTGGAACTCATACACAGAATTATTACAGCCTCTCACGTCTAGGAAAAATAGGGTAGCATAGAGAAGAGGAAAACAATCACAAAAACAGAAATCAAGGTCAGGAAGAGCAAACAAGAAGCACCTAACTTGTGCTGCTGGTGGAGCACTAGTGACAGACACCTACCAGCAGAACATATATGTAAAGCCATACAGACACAGACGCTACTGGTATGTAACAATACTGTTTGATGTTTGCACATTACTGAGGGAAATGAAACTTGGAAGAAATGACATCAGAAATAAATTATTTTATACAGGTAGAAGGTGTAGAATCTTCTCCAGCTACCAGTTAGATGCTTTTTAATGTCAGTTTTCCTGAATCACAATGCAAATTGAAATACAAAATCTGCTATATTATCGACTTCCTACCAATAATGAAGTAAGACTCAAACTCTTTAGTTAAATCATAGAATCATTGAGAAAGACCTTTAAGATCGAGTCTAACCATTAACACATCTGTTCCAAGGCCACTACTGTCCCTAGAGCACCAGATCTACACAACTTTGAAATGCATCCAGGGATGGCGATTCAATCCCTTCCGTGGGCGGTCTGTTCCAAATAGTTTTTCCTTATGTCCAAGCTAAACTTCCTCTAGTTCAAGTTGAGGCCATTTCCTCTTGTATTATCACTTGTTATTTGTGAGAAGAGACCAACCCTACCCCTTTACAATCTCCTTTCAGGTCATTTTTCAGGTTGAAAAAGACCTCAGGGATCATCTAGTCCAATCTATCAAGCTTAAAATATAGTTTAAATTAGATGTCCCAGCAGCCTGTCAAGCTGGGTCTTAAAACTGTCCAATGTAGGGCAATCAACCACTTCCCTTGTGAGATTGTTCCAATGTTTAATTGTTCTAAAGGTGAAGAATTTTCTTCTCTATTCCAAAAAGAATCTCCCCAGGAGTACCTTACATCCATTACCCCTTGTCTTTTCCACAAGAGTCCTTGTAAAAAGATAGTCACTGTCCTTTTGGAAGCTACCTTTTAGGTACTAGTAGCTGTACGCAGAATGATCTCCCTCTCAAACTCCTCTTCAGACTAATCAGCTATAGCTCCTTCAGCCACTCCTCATAAGGCTTGTTCTCCAGACCCTGGTCATTGGTCATGACACCCTTGATCATTAATCCAAATCCCATCCAAACACAATGTTTTATGATACTGATGAAAGGTTTCTAAGATTTCTAGGAGGTAATTTCAGCTGTCTGTGCTGCTACCAGTGAATCAAACAGATGAAGGACCTACACAGATCTTGACATTAACCCATGCTACACAATTAATAGTCTATTTTATAAAAATAAATCAATGACCACCAGTTAAAACACATGGCAAATCACAACTACTATCATCATGACTAAATGTTATTCCATATTCCCCCACCAGTTATCCTACATTCCCCAAACCTCAGAGGTCAACTATATGAGATGCCTCGTGGCGGTGGTTTCTTTATGTTTTCAGCTGACACAAGCTCACTAAGGCTTTCGTGTGCTGTTGGAACAGAAGTATTCCCTTGAAAGAACAGAAACAATCTGCTCAGTGTGGTTCACCCCATCTCTTGACATACTGCAAACATTTTCCAACACAGGAATAGATAACTAAGTATTGAAACTACATATAATGCTGCTCCTCAGCAAAGTACAGAGCTGCTGTTCCTGGGGAAGCAGAGCGTTGCCAATCCCAAGAAACAAAAAAGGAGAGAAGGAGAGATGCCTCTTAGCTGAGCAAACAAAATTGGCAGACAAAACTTGAAGGCTCCCACAGGCTCTTCTGAATGCTGCTATTTGATTAGCAGGGGGGAAATATCAGCAACTTGCTAAAAGTTTCCTGCTTTCGTCACAATGGCTTCATCACAACCAGCATTCTGACCACAGCAACATCTCTGAGCTAGACAAAGCAAAGTGATGTCACAGAGGTCAGAAACAAATCTGATTATACCAAGGGGTGGGGGAATATTACACAAATAATGCTGATTTTGTGCTTGGACTTCAGCACTTGATGTGTTTGCTACTCATGTAAATGCTTTAGCTGCTTTGTGTTTTCCGGAAGGCCATTTCCAGCATGGACGATTATAATATAAAACAGATAACAGGATATGCATCGAAGTCCCAAGGGAGTAATGATTCAAACACAGTTTTCTTTGGAGAGTTTGAGGAAAAACAACAGATAAAGATTTGAAAGAGCAATTCATTTGTGAAGTCCAAGAAGGTGGGGAGGAGCATTTAGAACTATCCTCTAGACAAGGGGGGGAAAAAAAGACGGACTTGCCAACCAATGACATTCCTGTGTAAATACATATCCCAAGCTGCAGTTTTCCAAAGCAGCCTCACCCATCACATAAAGACCTCTTAATGATCACATAGGGATGGGTATAATTAAGGTTCTCAAGCCAAATCAAGTAGAGGCTCTTTATTCTGCCTTCTTGGGCCACATTTTTGCTTCTTCTTCCATACCTCAAGAGAAGTTTGAGAACCTTGAAACAGCCCTAAGCAAACAAGTCCACATTGACAGCACATTATAATCTCAGTTTTATTATGTAAACACAGAGCACAACATTACAAACTCCACACCAAAAAGATGTATTTGTTGGAACAAAATTCCTCATCTCCACTCGTCTGGGGGTTTTCTTGCTTTCATTTTATGTACTGACTGAACAAATGTTTGAAAGGTTATATACCCTTCATTTCTATGGTTCTCTTGCATTTAATCTTAGATCAAAGACTAATAGCCTAGTCACAAATGCCTTCCATCTTATCTATCTGATTTTTCCTCAATTCTGAAGCACTTTGAAACACAAAATATTTTGAAAATGAAAAAAATCAGAAAAAAACACCACCAACAAAAGACAGCACCAGTGAAAAGGTCAGAATTAAAAATGGGGTGGGGGAGGGAAGAAGAAAACAGGAAACAGACGCTGAAGACAAAACAGGAAAAAAGGTCATTATTTGTGTAATAGCCAGAAATCAGCAGTGAGGCTGGACTGGGGGTAGGGTGGGAAGATATGAGGATCCCACCATGGGCTAAGTTGCAGAATAGAGACTACTGGACAGACTGCAATACCTTCAAGTGCTGATCTTTCAGATACCAAGCTACAGGCCATCCAGCAACTATCCTTTCACCCTCACACACAAAATCCTGCCCAATGAAGTTTCTTCACCATGAAAGAAATGCCAAAAAAGACAAACACACACAACTATGGGACTGGGAAAAAAAATAAAACCCATTAAATCTGTTGCCCT
The DNA here is from genome assembly GCA_013397515.1 of Upupa epops. Classification (NCBI taxonomy): domain Eukaryota; kingdom Metazoa; phylum Chordata; class Aves; order Bucerotiformes; family Upupidae; genus Upupa; species Upupa epops. The sequence continues at coordinate 73,414 of VZRI01007517.1, read as the reverse complement.
TACACCATACTGCTGCCACAGAAGAGCTTATTTTCACGAGCCTCATGTATCTCTCCTGTAAAATCAACTGCCAAACAAGAGCCTTTTCCAGTAGCTTCTTCATTTTTGTACATTAATTTCATGGCAGGTCACACAACCTGTTCATCTTATTCTAAGATTTGAGCATGGAGTGTGGATGTTCTTAAAGGCCACTTCCAACCAAACCAATTCTGTCCCATGGATTAAGTGAAGATCTCACTTCCTGGAAGGGTTACTGTATCCCCAAACCCTTAAATGAACAGACTCTTATTTTTCAGGCATATCTCTTTCTCTTTTCTATCCAGATTTTTAAAAATCTGTTTGCATTATTGGATCATCTAGGCTGAAAAATTGTTTCATGTACAGACTGTCAGTACAGGGTTAAGTGGGATTTAGGAAACTTACAAAAAAAGGTTATGAAATAGGCTTTCTTTTGCCTTTAAAATTATAACCCATAAGTATTCCCAGCTCAGTTTCCACCAAAATAACTATTCTCCAAGCTAAAACTGTTTTCTCCTCAAGCAATGGAACATTTTCCTGTTGAACGATCTCAGCTAATTCATGTTTGTGTGACATCACTGAAGATCTGAGCTCAAATTCAAGTCTAGAGACACTACCTGTACATTCCAATCTGACCAAATTAGAGCTCACCACAGTCATGCACAAATGAACCAAATTCTCAGCTGAATCAGGTAAAGAATGTTGTGTGTTAGAAATATTTTACAAGGTACTGCTGTCCTCATTAATCACTGAGACCACAATCACACAAAACCAATTCAATACCTGAAGAAAAAAAGAACAAGCAAACTTCTCTCCACACCTCACAAAGAAAAATTACGGCATTTCTCCTCATGCCTTTTCCACACCAATTAAAACAACGTTTTTAACAAAGAAGAATGATTTTAGACTGCACATATCAACAAAATATACTGCAACAGTCAAAATGAAAATAAGTTTATGAGAAAAAGGAAAGGGAGAAATTAAAGTGAAGGTATCCCTTTTGAGTTACATAGGGCAGTCATCGAGCATGCTTGGTGTGACTTTCAAATGAGTGTTTCCAGTTACTGAGAAGAATTTCTCAGCCTGCAAAGGCTATATAAACCAAAATCTTGTACTATACTTCACATAAAATGCCAAGTATGCTAAGCTACACAAAAAAGATTTCATAGAAGTTGGGAAGAGATGTGGTAGAAGCTCCATCTCTGGAGACATACCAGGTCAAGTTGGATGGGGTTCTGAGCAACTCAATTTATGGTTGAAGATGTCCCTGGCTCACAGAAAGGGGTTGAAATAAATAAGCTTTAAAGATCCTCCTGATCCATGATTCTGCAAGTTATAAAATTCTTATTCTGAATATTTATTACTAGCTTGTGCTACCCCATGCTAAGATGCATGGATAAAATATGTATATTATACATATATATATGTATATATATGTATAATATACACACACACAGAGACATATATATACACACACATATACATATAAGCTACATGCTATAAAGAAACAGATAGAAATGGTGAAAAAAAGAATTATGTCAGTGAACGGTGCTCCTATTTAAGAGATTATGGACATGAAATAGATCCCCTAAAATTTCCAAAACATAGGCTGTTTTAAGCTGTGATGTGGCATCACCATTTGTAACACACAACCCGTCCCTTCTCCCTTCTGATTAGTTTCATATATAAACATCTCTTTCATCCTCTTTTCTTTTCCCTCCCCTCTTCTACAATTCACTTAATCTTATTTGCTTTTTTTAGCATCTTCCCAATTATCAATTAAGTCTTATGTATTCCACTGTTAATTCCATCACCATTGCTAGAAAGCCAGGGTGGCTAGTGTCAGAAACCTGACTTATGGTCAGTTTAGCATCTCACCTGAACAACAGCCACTTAAGCAATTCATAAGCAATTGCTCAATTGCTTTCAAATCATATCTGCAGGAGAACAAGCAAAGTAAGCTGTTGGCAAAGTTACAAGAATGCCTTTCTCTGGCAAATATAAAAATAAAAAAATAGAATTAAAATGTGAAACTTAAAAGCTGTTCAGCAAATGGCAAATTATGCCACAGGCAAATATACAATAATATGAATTAAACTTCAAAAACAGAACGCATCTCTGCGGGTTATTTTTTTATTAGAATTCTTCTTCTACCTAGTACTGGGGATTTCTTTCCAACCAAAGCAACCAGAAACCAGTACAGGAAACATATCAAAGTTAGTGTTCTCATCATTCCCAACAACAGGAAGCCATCAGAAATTCTCTTAAAACAATCACATTTGAGAATGGTACAAAATCAGTTTTTTCAGGACAAGGTTAAAGCAGAAAAAACAGGACATTCTTGACCCATATAGAGTACGAAACCCTCCACATTCACCAGATGAAGAGATGATGGGCATCAAACACCAACGCTAGAGCTGATTTCATTGAGAAGCTATTCCAGAGCAGCCCCTGATTAATGGGGATGTCAGTGGAAGGCCTCAATACTTCTGAGAGAACCCACGTGACAGAAAAAAACAAGTCTATCTAGAAGAAAAGGATTGTACGCTCTGTTGACGTTGCCAGTGACCTCCTTTAAACTGTTGTGGCCAGGATGAATAGCCTAAATCACCAATCCATTTTATGACTGCTCAATCTGAGCCAGGATTTAAACAGCGTACTGGGCTGCACAGGCTACATTAATCTGTCCACAGGATAAACAGAGAACGTCAAGTCTGCTCATCTTTGCTCCAAATTGAAGACTGCCTTCATTTAAGCAGTAAAAAAATACAGTTCAAAAGAGAATTAGAAAAATTTCAAGAAAAAACGTATTTCCCACATTAATTAGCTCTGAGTGGGTTTTACTGTTTGCAGACCTCACAGTAGAAATATGACATTTATTTGTCTGCTCAGTTTTTACCATGACACTACCTTAAGAACAGTCTCTAATTAATCCTATGTTCTTTAGTAAATGAGAATAAACCCAGCTGGAACCAAAATCCATTATCAAAAGAAAAAAAGGTAACAGGGAAAGATGCCAATTGTTTTTTTCACTAATACTTTGCACAAAAAGAAAAGTAACTGAAGCCTCTTGGAAGCTGAGCTACACAGTGTTTAATCCCTTTAGGAAAAAAAGCATGAGTAAGAAGAACGCAAGCAAATTTTAAGAAGCTGCAGTGGACTGAGTTTTGCTTCTTCAGTGTCTGAGCAATGTGTTGAGAGTGATCCAAGAAAAACCCTTAATCTTTAAAAATAAAGTTGATGGGAAAAAGCTAATATTTATAAAAGCTGTTTAGAAAAAAAAAAAAACGGTAACTTTACAAAGAAAGTGCTCTGTTTGTATTGCTGTGGGCTTGAAAATTCTTTTAGGCTACTTAAGTCACAGGTGCTCAAATACATCTGATAGTTCGTTCTAAAACATTAAAAACCCCAAGCTCATTAATGACTTTCAGACAGTGAAGCCACTTCATAAAAATGTTCCAAGTTGACTTTTGAGACATCCGTGATGCTCTTCTGAAGTATTCAGTCTGCTCTTAGGAATTAAGTGGAATTTTATCTTAAAAAGGTAACCAAAAAAACTCTACAATTCTATGTATGACCAAGCAACCCAAAAACGTTAGATGCCAACTTTGAGCTTACTCCTAAACAGCAAGAACCAACTACTTGGACTCAAACTTAATTTACTGCTGCATGTCTTAACTAAAACAAACACTGAGATATTTTATACATCCTACTTTTAAATTAGTTCCTCTGCAGTGAGTATTCATTGATCAAGTCCATCCATGAATGGGTGAAAAACATACTGTTATGGTCAGCATAGCCTGGGGGAAGGGATTTATCTCTCAGGCTGTACTAATTTGTAGATAACTTTACCCTAAGAGAACACTTACCCTGTTTTCAATATAAAACTTGTGCACATAGCTGCATAGGAATGTTTTTTCTCGAGAAGCATTCACTTTTTTGCTCAGCAATTGTTTAAAAGCATTTATTTAGTCTGTGACATTAATACTATATTTATCAGTGCTGCTGTGATAAACAAAAAATTACACACACATTGAAGTTATTATTTACCATAAATACACTTATCTTTATAGAATCATACAATGTCTGAAGTTAGATGGGACCTATAAAGATCACAGAATACTACTCCCTGCAGCACTCCCAAAACTAAATCAGTGTTTTAGTATCTGGTCACTTAATGTATCCAGAGGAGCTGGGGCTATTCCCCACCCCTACTCCCTGGTCTCCTGCACATATCTCAGTACTGGATAATTCCATCCATTCTCTGCCACTGCACTAAATCCATCACCTTTAGATGATGTAGACTCTACCAGGCTTAGTAAATGCTTCTTGTCATAGACTATTATCAGTACAAAAGTTTAGTACATGAAGCTACATTTTGATTATTACCTAATGAACACCATCAATTCTTGACATAATTTTTGGTTTAACTAACTAAAGCTTGAAAAAAAATGGCACTGCTGAAAATCAGTTAAAAAGTGTATTTCTTATCCAAAATTTCCCTTTTTTTAAAAAAAAAAAGTATCTCTTTAGAAAATATGTTGTTCTAGCTGCTTTTCTCCAGCATCTCAAAGCACCATGTGGCTCGATACAGTCAAACTACATCAGAAACTAAGACTAAAGGAAGGTTATAAAGGAAGAACTGTAAAATTCAGATACCTCCCATTACATTTTGGGTCTGGTAACCCAAGTTGCAGCATTTTTGGTATTTCAGCCAATTCACTTAGCTACACCAATAGCAGCTGCAGTCACATTTTTGGCTGTAAAATAAACACATCTGAAGAACATCCAAAAATAGTGAAGACATGGTCATTGGAAAGAAGCTTCATCAGACTTTCTGCTTACACAATTATATTTCTTAACCTTGTGAAATTACAAGTATGTAATCAGAAAACAGGCAGCAAGACCAAGTTACATACTTGAAGTGCTGGATATACTCATAATGGGGAAAATGTTATAAACTAAAGGAAATTAAACACACACACGTTCCCATTATATTAATTTATTTGTGGTAACACAGAAGCTGCAACAACTTCATGTCCCCACCACTGGATGAGGAAACATGAACTATACAACACTACAGTAGAAAGAAACCAAACCATTTACTTGAGAAATTGTGATTGTAAAGACAAATATGTATATATTTCTGAACTAACTATATTTAATGAAGGCTTTTATCATACAAAACATGAACTTTTTGATGGTATTTGCAAAAGTCTTCAAACAGGTGATATGTTTACTTTCAATTCTTTGTAACCCCAGAGACCTATTCTGAGTCTTTAATAGCCAACAGTTCAAACATCCTAACACTCAGCAAAACTGAAGCTGGGACTCAGTCAACTTAGGTGGCTCTCACAGGGCTCAGCATCTCTATGGAGCACTTTACTCTTTCAGAGTAGCCTCACAAAAATGCAATGTACTTTCTCTGCTGCTCTGAAGAGACACTACTCCTCGTAGCCACTCAGAGAATGTGTTCTGCAATCTACCATAAATTAATCACCATCAGTCAAAACAGCCCATTGTGAAAAATAATCTCATCATTTATTTTATCATCAGTGCACTCAACCATGGTCAATTTACAAGCAGCAGTGTCACATGTAGCAGCCACAGGAGATCTGTTACAGAGCTGCGGAAAGTTTATGAGCAAACAAGTTCCTTTCCTCTGATCATCCATAGATGAAGCTTGGAAGTCTCACAGTCTTTCAAATTGCTTTGCACAGGAGAACCAAAAGGAAAGCCTTTAGGCAATAGTTTTAGTGTTTACTTTAACACCTGCTTACACAAACAGGAGGCTGATTGCAACCTCAAATTTTAATACTAAATTACAATGATATCCCATTAAAATCAGGTGCTCGTGGAAGAAAAATGTCATCTTAATACCACAACAGCAGCTCACTGCTATAGACAGCAGAGCTGGTGGTGCCGAGAGATGTTGGCGGAAGCTGCAGAAGTCACATCAAGGCTTGGGAGGCATAAGGTTGTACAACAACCAGCAGCTGAGAAAGAGCAGCCAGAGCCATAAAATCTCCAGCATTCAATGAGCCCTTTACAGTCAGAGTAATTAAGTGATGCAAGCCATATCATTTGTAGCTAGGAAATAGCACCAATAGATCCAGTCATTGCCAAGCAAAGAATTGTCCTTATGTAATAATATTTACTTATAAACTAAGAAGTTGCACCAAAGCTATACTGAAAAGTCAGTCTTTGCAAAGTATCTGTTACTACATTCCAAAGGCAGTCTCAGATCAAAGTATATAACAAGTTCCAGTTTGAGATATATTCTATTGCTCAGAGAAATCTTTCAATAGTACTAAATGCATTAAAAGGTTTACGAGATGCACTTGCGCATTTCAGAACTCACTGTCAGGGCAACCCCAAGTCCAACTTCCAAGTAATATGGAGAAAAACAACAAATACACAACAAATACAAGTGAAAAACTTTTCAAATGGTTGTGCTATAAACCATGTAGAAAATGGTTTTAAAGGTGAACATTATCTCCAGAAATCAGCAATAAGCAGATTTGAACAGCGAAGGTTTTATTAGCAGTAAGAAGTTCCGTTGTCATGACACAGTCATCTTCATTCTGTAGTATAAAGTTATTCCACAGTGCCTTCTCCCCACCCCTGAAACTAAAAGACTTTCATGCTATCTTGATTTATAAACTATTTGTTGGAGAAAGTCTTTTTTTCCAGAATACCGTCTTCTACAGAGCAGACTTACTGGTTTGGCTAGTTCACCCCAATTCCAACAGCAAATGAGAACAGTTCCACAGGTCAAGCACTGCATGTTTCAAGATTACCTGAGCTTTATGTTTTGTACAGGTTATTGAAACACTAAAGCTTTGAGATTACTCCAACCTTATTTCTAGCATTTTGCTAAGACAAAGAACTAAAGGAAAACATTTTAAAGAAAAGCAAAAGGGCGGGTTATAGCAAATCCAAAGCAAACCAAAGTCACTTTTAAACATAGCTGATATTTAGTGTCTAGATTTGTCTATGCTGTTAAAGGCACTAGTTATGAGCCTGAGTAAGATCACTAACTACTGAATCTGAAAGTTTAGGGATAGCAGCACAAATCAAGGCTTCTTAGTAGCACTGATGGGACTAACTTTCTCCACTCCCATTAATTTTTGCTGCAGCAGCAGCACTAGCTCCCAGCTCCGTATTTCCTCCCCCAGCTTAGGGACAACAGTGAGATCCCTAGCCTCACTGTACAGAGAGCCCAGTTAAACATGCTGTTTTGCCCTCAGTATTAACTTTTGGTTAAACAATATTTATTTTTTTTCTAACGAAGAAGCAGTTTGGCAAACTTCTGTATAATCATCCCAACCAACTCTGAGAGATTTGATTTAAACTAAGCATTTCAGGTGAACATAATTTTTTGGAGGGGTCTGAGGGTGGGAAGAAAAGAAAATTAGACATAATACTACTGAAACAGGACATGAAGAAATGAGTTTACTTCCAGTTACAGACAAATTCTGAGTTATTTCACTTAAACCTCCTGAAGTGCCTCAGGAGACATTCTTCTGCATTAAGCTTGCAATTAACTCTACAAAGCCATTATAAATTCTTCATCCTTTTACAGCTGTCCCTCTGTTTACAGCCCCATTCCATGGAACTGCTGCCATCAGCTACCTGAACCGCATACACAAGGGCGATATATTCACATATTTTTAAAATTATTGTAGGACATCTGTGCTTTTCCTTAAATACTACTCTTGGTATCTGCAACTTGCCAGCACTTCACATCCACAGACTCCTTAAGTGTTTACAACCTGTTCTCCACAACCTATCAGGCATTAACAGCTTTGCAGTTTAGTCTGAATTGTGTGTTTGAGTTGTATTCAATATCTTGATTGTAATAAGATAAACACTTTGTGGCAGATATGGCTGAAACCAGGGAAGACTCAGGAGCTATTTCAAATGTCCTTTGATTGGCAGCACTTCAGTGCTCTTTAAAAAAGAGAAAAAAAATATGTTTGGGTTAATCCAATTCCTTTGGATTATTGAGAGTAGCTTCTACATACACTGTAAATCAAGTCCTTAGAAAGTCACCTTTGAGGTCAAACAAACAGCCTAACACATAGTAAAAGAGACACAATTTGTTATTGTCAGACATTTCACAACAAAAAGTATGTCGATAGGGAATTGACACGCCACAAAAATATGCAAAGTTAAAAAGGACATCAGTAAGTACTTTTCCACATCATGGTGAGAAGCTAATCAAAACCTAACTGTCTCTTTAGTATTTGACAAAACTGGCTGTCTTAAAAAAAGAAACAAAACACCTTTCTTAAACATGAAACAAAAGAAATTACAGCATTTTTAAAAAATCAGGTTAAATATTTAACAGTTCCATAAAAGCAGTTGATAGTCAATTTTTTCAAAATATTCCTCATACATCTCCAGTTCCCAAAGAATTACAGGGGTGTTTTATGTTTTCAGTTGTATGCACATTGTATTTAAAAATGTCTTTAAAATAAAATTGGCTTGGAGACTTAAGCTGGAGAGATGCAAACAATTCCGTGATTCAGTGCTCTTTGTTACACAGATTGCTGATAAAGTGTGTTTGTAGGTGGAACATTCACATAAAATATGTGAATTGAAAAGAACTTCAGAAATTGGAAGTTTACATAAAATACTTGACCTACCTTAACATAACACTTTAGCTATCCTTAACCTATTGACAATATAGAGTTTCTACAAAAATAAAAGCATCAATTAAAATAGGTATTAAACTCTTGAGGTCCAAACAATACTGGACATATACAGTCTTTTCCTCAGTATCTTTCCCACAGAGGTACATCAACTCACACTTCATAAGCTTTACTTCGTTTAAAAGATCTAAGCTATTTTAACAGGATGGTCACTACTCTCAACAGAAAACGTAAGTATGCTCAACTATTTGTGCCCATTCTTGTGCACATGGGGAATCCACTGTCACACCAAATGCCACAGTTAGAGACCTGATCACTGGCTAAAGACTGAAGTAGAATACTAGGTTTGACCCCAAAAGAACTCTACAGAAAGATTCAGCCATATACATATTTAAAAAATGGAAAGAACAATCAACTTTGCATTTGGTGAACAAGAAAAGGCTGCATACACAATTTCTGGAATGCCTGTGTGGGCAATGCCCTTTGTAATTCTGGGGGTTGGTGCACTCAAACAATGGCTCATAGAAGATCTTTCAGATACAATTAGATTGCAGACCATTGGTTCCATCAAAATGAGCCTGGAACGTCCTCAAATTCAGACAGTACTCATAGAATATTGAGCAAAGATGGGGGGTTATTTACCAGCATGACCATCTTTTTGCCTTCTCCAGCTTGCTCTTACTCTTTCTTCCCTTAGTACCCTAGGGAAAGAGAAGGAGCTAAGGAAACCAAGTAGTACCCATCCCCATAGAACTTTCTCCCCTGCTGCAGGCACTGGGATTTATAATCAAAACTGTCTGGGACACAGACTGCTGCTAGTGTTGCCTGCAATGCTGGCAGGCTGTTAGAGTTACAAAGAGAAATATGTGCCAAAATATGTTCTCTTGCTTGCCAAGCATATAATCCTGATGCATACTTCCTGATAGGAAAATAATTTATTAAATATGAGACTATTTCCTTTTCCCTTTGCTTAGAAACTATCTTCTTTCCCACATGCTTAAGGTCAAAGAAACAGCACAGCTTCCACTCTGCAAAGAAATTCAGTTAATTCTCTGCCTGCAATACTCATTTTCATTTGACCAAACTCATTCTGTGATAACAACTTGGGTGACAACCACAAGGACAAGTTTTTTAATTTGTCTCCCACTCCTCACAAAACACTTCACAACATGTTGAAGGATTAGACTGATCTAGGGAATGCATCCCCAGTTGTTGCTGGGCTCAGTCTACTGTGTGGTATACCTGTAGATTCTCTCCCAGTCTGAAACAATAGAGGAAGGACTATGGGGTTTAAACTTGAGCCCCTGGTTAAAATCAGAAGGGAAGTTCACTACAGAGATATTAAATTATTAATATGATATGTGTAAGCAAATGGACAGTTTCTAATGCTTAAAAAAGTAAGACAGGTAGAGAGTAGAAAAGCAAGATATATGGAAGTGAAGTTCCTGATAGCACAGCAATCTTGTAGTAATTTATTTAGTATAATATCATATGAACAATAGTAATATAATAGTTGACAAATCAAGGCTGAGATTAAGAGTCCTTGTTAAGGAAAACTAAGGGTAGCAAACAACAAAAGTTCTTCTTGAAGAACAATTATGCAGGAGGTATCAATAACCATGTTTAAACCCTGTGTTAAAAATAATCTCAAAAGGCACCAAAGAAAATTCTTACTTTCATAATGTTTCCAAAGAAGAATCAGTTGTCATTTAGGTCTAACACGAAGAGTTATCTCGAAAGGTACTAAATTGCTTAAATCCTTCAAGTGTTACTAAGGTAACCACCATGGCTGTATTTTCCCTAACTTGCAGCTTCCTTCTGCAAGTTAATATCTTTTCCTATTTGCAAAAAAAGGAGGAAATAGACACTTTTACTCATGACAAGACATCAGAGACTTCAGTTGCTAAGTAAGATATATTCAGATGAGTGAATTTAAAAAGCTCACAGAGGATCTAGCAAAGCAATTGACATGGTTTTTTTAGAACAAAAGTCAACACCACACAGGGAATTTGTATAGCAACAAGATTTTCCTGACAGCAGAAGTCATTCTACAAATACTCAGTTTGCCAGAAGCATTAACCATTCTGGAAGCAAAAAAGCAGGCAAAAGGGTCACAGATTTCAGAGAAATGCCTGCTAAGAATAAATCAGAGTTCTCGCCTGAAACTAGATGCCTCCCAGTCAAAGGACTTCCATACCTGCCCCCTAAGCCTGTGCCTCATATACAGATTTTAAACCTCATCTGACCAATCCTTAGGACTTGCCTGTAGAAATAACAATCAGAATGAAACAAACAGAATAAAGCAAGCCAGAGCTTGCTTTTTCTTTAGAAGCTAAATCCCGTGTTTTGAATCATTACTCTAGAAATCATAAACTAGGCAAATTTCTAATGTTTATACATACAAAGGAGTACATTCCTTTCTCTGCATTGATTCTTTTTTGACTAATCCTCTCCCTTACACTGTTACTACCTCTGAAATACCTTACACAAACCTGGAAGCTGGTCTTCAGAAACAATGTTGAACACCATATTCTTCTATGGAGTGCCAAGGTGAACATCAGCAAAACATATACAGACTGTATACAATACAAACCAGTAGGATCTTCACTCCATAACTATCAGAGGACTGCTGTCTGACACCATGTCTCCGATACAAATCATGGTTTTCAGGTTTATCATTTTAGGCTTTACAGTACAAGAGAGCTCAGGACACACCAGAGCAATCCTTTTACAACAGTTAAGATTTGCAGCACCTACCCTATTAGGAGAGGCTGAGAAACAGGCTAGGATTGGTTAGTCTGAGGAAGAGAAAGGGCTTAGAGTTTACTCTGAAGGACATCAAACACTGAAACAAGGTTGCCCAAAGAACTTAGGGAGTCTCCACCCTCAAAAGTATCCAAACCTGAAAGGACAGTATTCTGTGAAACTGCACTGAGAAAGGATCATCTCCAGAGGTCCCTTCCAATCTCAACTCCGTAACTCCTAACACAAATAAAGTGATTAATCACAGAAACACAGAAATATTGAGGTTGGAGAAGACCTCTGAGATCATCAAGTCCAGCCTATGAACTGGCATCACTACATCAGCTAGACCATGGCACTTAGTGCCATGCCCTTTCTTTTTTACAAACCTCCAGGGATGGGGACACCACCACCTCCCTGGGTAGTCCATTCCAACATCTAAAGACCCTTTCCATAAGGAAGTGCTTCCTAACATCCAACCTGTCCCTTGGCACAACTTCAGGCCATGCCCTCTCATCCTATCAGTAGTTGCCTGGGAGAAGAGTCCAGCCCTCACCTGTCTACAACTTCCCTTCACATAGTTATAGAGTGCTAAGGTCCCACCTGAGCCTCCTCTTCTACAGGCTAAACAACTCCAGCTCCCTCAGCCTCTCTTCATTACAGTTTCTCTCTAGTCCCCTCCCCAACCTTGTTGCTCTCCTCTAGAGCCGCTCCAGTACCTCAGTATCTTTCTTTACATGATGGGCCCAGAACTGTACACAGTACTTGGGAGGCTTCACCAGTGCTCAGTACAAAGGGAGGATTATGTCCCTAGTCCCGCTGGCCACGCTATTCCTGATACAAGCCAGGATGCCACTGGCCTTTTATGTCACCCTGGGGACACTGCTGTCTCCTGTTAACCCAGTTGTCAAACAGTACTCCCACATCACTCTCTCCCAGGCTGCTCTCCATCCTCTCATCTGCCAATCTGTAGCTCTGCTGGGGGTTATTGTGACTAAAATGTAAGATCCTGCACTTAGCCTTATTAAATCTCATCATCTTGGCCTCTGCCCAGTGACCTAGCTTGTCCAGATCTCTCTGCAGCATCTTCCTCCTCTCCAGTAGATTGACACCCCCAACTTGGTGCCATCTGCAAATTCACTAAAGATAGATTCAATCCCTTCATCCAAGTCATCAATAAAGATGTCAACTAGAACTGGGCCCAGCACTTTTCCCTAGGAGGGGCACCACTGGTCACCAAACACCAACTGGATGTGGCAACATTCACACATTGCACACAAAAGCGCGAAAGGCAGGTGGCATCCTGGCTTGTATCAGGAATAGTGTGGCCAGCGGGACTAGGGACATAATCCTCCCTCAAGTACTGTGTGCAGTTCCAGGCCCCTCATGTGAAGAAGGATATTAAGGTACTGTAGCAGCTGCAGAGGAGAGAAACAACGCTGGGGAAAGGACTAAAGAGAAACTGTAATGAAGAGAGACTGAGGGAGCTGGGACTGTTTAGCCTGTAGAAGAGGAGACTCGGGGGAACCTTACCACTCTCTAACTACGTGAAGGGAAGATGTAGACAGGTGAGGACTGGACTCTTCTCCCAGGCATGCACTGATAGGATGAGAGGACATGGCCGAAAGCTGCACCAGGGGAGGTTTATGTTGGATGTTAGGAAGCACTTCCTCACAGAAAGTGCGAGTAGTTACTGGAATGAATTGCCCAGGGAGGTGTTGGCGTCCGCATCCCTGGAGGTCTTTAAGAAAAGATGAAGCACTGCACTAAAGGCCATGGTCTAGCTGATGTGGTAATGTCAGGTCATAGGCTGGACTTGATGATCTCAGAAGTCTTTTCCAACCTCAATAATTGTTCGATTCTGTAATTGTGACATTTGATTACAAGAACCTAGAAACAATCTATAACTCCTCACCTTTTCTGAGAGGTCATGAGACACCTCATATTTAATGACACACAAGCCTCCCAATGCTTATGTCTGCCACAGAACAGAGATATGGTAGTTGTAAGACCAAAGATAAAAGTTACTGAAGAACATACAGAAATATCTTCACGTACCCATCTTTGCATTTGCATAGCAAAATTATCATACTTATTGCTAGGAGGAAATAAAAGCATCTACACGAAACAAAGGAACATCTCACTGATCACACATTGCTATGCTGACTCAGTGTCTTGTGAGCACAAAACCACAACAATGCAGAGTCACTCCACGGCATCAGACTGCAAGTCTTTTTACTTCTTATTGTTTCTACTTAATGCTATTTAATGTTTCTACTTAATGCACCTGGTCAGACCTTTGCACAAGACCAATCAGAAACGTTAAGCTAGAAGTGAAAGCCCACCGATTTTTTAACTACGCACTCCATACCCGGTAGTGACTTCTCATTATTACATCTTTTTCTGGGCAACAGCACATTAAGAATTTAAAGACGAGCTTGATCTTTCTGCTCTGCTCCTCACACACAGAACTTGTAAGTTTTAGAAGAGCAGCAGCAACACAAAGCATGATAGTGATTCAAAGAAAAAAGTACTTACAATCCAATCAGTGGATCAAACTGAAAAACTGACCATAGCACACATGCTCCTTTGGGTGAAGCACTGAGAATTGCTGGCAAAACTGCATAATATTTTAGTTCATTCCAAAATTACCAGCCCTTCAGACCATGAGTATCCAAAACAGTTTTGTCATGTGAATAACCACACAGTCTTGAAAAGTCAGTGTAGCTTATAGCAGGGCTTCCCAAGCATCAAGTCAGGTCAGCAAATTGAAAGAGTTTTTTATGCAAAGGAAGACAGACCTCAAAATATCAGGAGACATGTCTTGGTACAGCAGAGTAAAAGGAACAGCAATTGTTTTCAAAACAAAAAATTAGAAGACTTGTATGAGAGCATATGCAAAATCAAACTAAGCTACATAAATTTCTACGTTGTAATCATGCTGTAGAGTTTATATCAGATCACCTCATTTGCAGCAATAATTACACTGCATGTTTTTAAACAACAAATACTCAGGTGGTTGCTTCAATTCAAGCTAAAGCCCTGAATGCGATCACCTTCATAGAAAGCAACAAGTAATCCTCCAATTAAAGTAGCACAACATTTAAAAACCCCAGCTGCAGATCAAGTAACACCTTTCTGCTCCCAAGAGTGCGAAGCCCAACATGGAAATCAAAGCTCAGCTGCTTGATATCATCTCTGTACAGCCCAGAGATGTCCAGCCTCCTACCCTAAAGCCATCTCTAAGTTTGTTCCTGCTTTAAAAGGTCCCACGATAGGAGCAATAACAAGTCCTGTCCTCAAATGACCCATGTACACAGTTGCCCACTAGCATCCCAACTTCAATAAGCTCAAATGTAATATTGAAGAAATACAATTACTATCTAGTTAGTGGGCAAATTTGCCTTTCCAATGTTTGTACACACACAGAACACGTGACCAAAGGTACAAAAGCCACACTCTGCTGAGCTAACTAAACCAGACAAAGAACTAATGAATCACAGTCAGAAACAGATCTCCAGTTCTTACTCCCTCCTACACAGTGGTATATTTTCCCCTCCATACCATTATAGCGCACATAGAATTCCCATTATAGCAAAATCCTGCTGTTCTAGTGAGGATATTTAAACTCATGAAGCTTTGTTTTGACACCTGTCCAAGTTACTATTTTATGAAATGAAAGAGAAGCATGGTTGGTGTGAACATGTGAAGCAGGAAAGCCAAACTAAACAACAGAAAACCCCCTAACTTTGTCATATTTCATATCCCCTGGGAGAAACTTTTATCAACACCATTATCAAGTCAAGCAGCCTGCCTTTCAGTTGATACATACAGTTATTTCATAATCATCTCTCCTAATGAAAATCCATGAAGCAGAATACAAAAAAAGACTTACAATACCTTAAATCAAGTTATATTTGTAAGGTTCCTGTTCACTCTTGAACTGCTGGAAAGTTGTTGTGCCCAACACCTAAACAAACCACAATGTTCCTGATGCAAAAAGATTAGAGCATTCCTCAGCATCTCCTAGAAATCTAGGGCCAGAAACAGCACTAACCATCACCTACCTCTCCCATAATGACCTATCCATAACCCTGGAGGAAGGTAGTTTGGATTTTGTTTGTTTTACTTAAATAAAAAATACACTGCATTGACTAGTATGTCTGAAAACACACAACTGCTACCTACATGATCAGTTTGCCCAAGACACACCCATGGACATACTACCTGAAACAAAACTTACGCTTTTACCGTCTTGGCAAAGCAGAAGGTCCAAAAAATAGTCACAGAATGTAGAATCATTTGTGTCTTGTGTAGTTGATTACGTGTGTGTATATTTATACACACACACTCTCTCTCTTCTAGCCACCATGAAGTACTATCATCAGCCTTGAGAAAAATACAATAAAATTTTGATAATTAAACTTATTGAAGCTAAAATGAACACCTAAACAGCAACATATTAACTTGTTGTTTGGGGGAGTTTAAGTAACTTCACCAGGCAAATTAATCTTCCCTCATCATTCTACAGTTTATGGATTCAAGATGTTTCAAGCCAAAAAAACTAGGGCTCATGACAGTGACTCAACAGTTCAAAAGCTGTTCTCATATGGTCCCATTCCAAAGTTTTAATGCTGCTACTTATAGTGTATGTCTCACCCTTTGTATGAGGCATATGAAATAGTGTAAACCAGCACCAACATCTGGTGACTTCTATGGTGAACAAACCACAACAGGTACTGCCTTGGGATGCAAGGTATAGCAAGAAAGAAAACAGGGGAAAACTGAACAAAAAGGTAAAAAATACAAAGAATTGCTTTTTTATAAAAGCAGAAAATGTCCAAAATAAACAATCTCACAACATGTTGGGAGCACATTGAGTTTTTCATACTGGCTTTTAAAAATCCACTTACAGGCAGAAAACCAGTACCTTTTATTCGTAGCCCTGTACTTCAAATCTCATGATTCAAGATAAAGAGTTAAGTTATTCAGGGTTTCAAACAATTCAGTACAGAAAAATATAATACCCCAAAGCTCAATTATAAAACTTCATTAGTTTGTTAACATATAAGGGAGACAAATAGTAAGGTGGCTTCCAGCAGTCTTATCACAGCTGAAACTGTACAAATCTTTCCTCCTCAAAGAACTGTCTCACCTCAGAGACGTGGTCTGTAGTTACAACTGCAAATACTGTGTCAGGATTGAGCCTATAAAGGTCTAAAGATAGAAGGAACTGTAGGGTTATGGTTATGTATATTTTTCTAAATTTAAAAAGTGCATGTGGTGCATAAGTGAAGGCTGTGGTACAGAAGTTTGCCATAAACCCTTTCAGGTGTTCTAAAACCAGGAATATGTAATTAAATTTGCTCCACATGATTTCTTAAAACATTTGAATCTATCACACTGACACCCTCCCCAAGTCAGAACACTGTCATTCATTATGCGTTCTTTAGCAAAACAACATTTGAGTTGTGGAGAGATTTTTAAACATTGATCTGCATGGCAACATAAGTCATTTTAGCGAGCATTTTTATGGAGAAGACCTTTCCTCACCTACATATAGGACTGAAGTATCCCCAAACTCACATTTCATTTCTACTGACAAGAACAATTAGCTGGTAATAGTGTCAACTTTCTTCCCCCAATACAGTACAGGCCAAATTCTTGAAGCAAGAGATTATTCTATTCTGCAATTATCCCATGGGACTCAAATAGCCTCCTTACTTTTGTGCTGAAGGAGACCAAGAGAAGACAGAATAGATTTCAATCCTCAGAAATATGTCTAGCCCTTCTGAATTAAAGTATTTCAGCATTTCCAGGAAAAGTTGCAGTGGTCTTGTCTTGTAAACAAACATCATGTTTATCATATATGTAAGTCTATCCCCATGCAAGTGTACAGATGTCATTAAGCATTAATTGCTTCTGATGAGATCCAATCTCAAGTATACACAGATTAGAGAAAGCACACTGTGAAGGTAAGCTCAAATATCTAGCAGTTTAAGCTAAATTACATGAAATACAGATGTACAGTAGTCCTAATACCAAAATCACTCGTTAATGGGGTTTGTAAGGAAGGAGTAGTGGCATTGATAAATAGTAACTACAACCCATTAGCAGCAGCTGCCTCTAACTGTTATGTAGATCACCCCTTGCCAGAGATTACTGTAACACAGAAGCATTGATTCCAGAAGGGACCTAGCAACCTTAAGATTAAATGTGGACTTCAGTGTGTGAAATTTGGTACAGCATTCTTTGGGTTTTGGTTCCCTTCCTACTTGACTCCTACCTCCTCTTTTCTTCCAGACATTGGATTTGTTTCATATTTATGGTCCAATCATGCAAAGTACCCAAAAAACTGTATGGGAAAAGAGGATCTAGTCCTTTACGTGAAGACCAAGGATAGACTTGCTGTTTTGCCACGTTAATTGATCGCTGATGGAACAGCAGTTATTAAAGCAGTTATTTCATTACAGCTTTGGAGTAAAACAGCAACATGAGAAAATTAAATGGGGGGTTTAACAGCTACTTTAACAGTTTCTTTCACCTGATGAAAGAACATTTAGTTTCTAAATACAGTGTTAATGCAATTGAACAAGAGATTTTCAGATGCAAAAATGAAACGTTCAAACTCAGGAGTTTGCAGGAGATACTCTGTCTTCTCAAACCTTTCATCCTTGGTCTTGTGAGTGACTGGAAGCAATAAAAATGTTTCAATAAATATGAAACCCAAATGCATATTTTTGTCACCAGATTTTAATTTTCATTTGATTTGTAGAAGTAGAATACATGCTGAGTCAACCAGAATTAAAGGTATGTCGAGTACAAAAAAACCAAGCTTGCAGAAAGAATATATATTTTAAATCCCATACAGAGGATAACAGTATTTCAAATTTTAAAAAGCTGTTCCAGCTTTCCATTGCAGCAAGAAAGTACATAATGCATTTTTAATAACATTCTTCAGTAGGCATTTAAAATACAATATCTATGTTCTTAAAATGTTGTAGTCAAATTCTTACCCAGGCCACTAAAAAGACAACCACAGTTATGGTCTATCCTTCTTAAGCCACAGTAATGGGATGGTAGTAATTTATAGTAAAATCTGGTGTTACATTTAGCTGTAGGACACTACTAATTACCAAGTAATGTCAGCAATAAATATTTGGTTAAACCCTGCTTTGTGATCAGGGCAAGCAATTTAAGATGAAACTGATCTTTCAGAGAGTCCACAAAACTTCTTTAGTCTATTTTTATCTTCTGGTGACCAAACATCTTTCCCCCTACAGAAAATTTCTCCAGAACTACTGTTACAAACAGAAAACCACACAGACAATGTCAAGTAAAAGGGAAGACTCAAACCTAAAGCACCAAGTTAATCCACAGTTCCTTTTATACTGACCTTGGTTTAACCCTAATTTTACTATTCAACACCAAAGCCTTCTACCAATGACCCTACAGACCCCATGGGCTACATAGTAACAGCAAAGTAAGCCAAAAGACAGGCCACATCACACCTTTCAAAAAGCAGACAGGGAGGAGAACCCAAGACAGAGTCAAATACAAGCATCTTGATAGACATAGTATCAAGTGAAGCACACAATTAGCACCCTAGACACTGACAAAGAAGTCTTCAGTTTTAAATCTAGGATTCTTCACAAGGTCTCTGAAGAGTCAAGCTATGAACAAAAGCATTACCATAAGTGAATGGTAGTAACACCCTATCTTCACTAGGGGAAAAACATCAAAAAACACAAACACCAGCAAAACACTATTACCTGCTACAGAGGAATATTCAGGGTCAGCCAATCTTTTTTTTTTTTAAATACGAGGCAAACTGAAATCAGGCCTCTAAAGCATCCTGTGCTTGAGACTAGTCACAAAAAAAGTTGTGATGTGCAAAGGGTAAGAACCTGAAAATCTCCTTTATGGAGACCTCACAACCATTAACTTAATTTAACCCTCTATTTTCATAAGAATGAGAGCAGATCACATCTCAGCTTTTCTCCATAACTAGGAAAAATCCCAGGGTAGAGGAGTGCAGAAGGTGAGAAAACGAAGTGAATTATCCACGAAGAGAAACAGGATTTGAGATTTTTGTAGGGTGAAGAGTCTTACATCTCAAGTTCATGAATTTCCTCCGATTGTTTCTACTTTCAAACTAAAGAACATAAAATGGAAAAACCATAACATAAACTGAACTCCATAAACTGCCTGGAAAGGTCGCATTACTGAAAAACAGAGTTTGCACAGTGCCTCTAGAACATCAGATGCTATAAGTGGAACAAATTCTTTCCCCCACAAATCTGTTAAAATAAACAGGTCTATAATCTTGCTGAGCTGTCCCACTAGCATTAGATGCTAATCTACTGTCTCACAACATAGACACACCACATTTTTCTCATCTCACTAGGCAAACCAAGTGGCTGGGTTTGGATTACCACTCAGTGGTAATTCTGATGACACGGCCTTTGCTTAGTCTGTGTCTTTACAAAATACTCAAAAGACAGGATGAGGTCTACAGCAGCAACATGCTACTAGTAGCATTACCATCACAGAGGAGTTAATATCACAAATTTCTTAATTAAGAGCTTAAGACTTGCTGAAAATGAAAATAGTTATTGTATCATTAACATGCTCTTCCCTGTATAAGACTACAAAACCAGCAACTTAAACCATGTAAAATTTATCACATCAACATCAAAAAAATATTGCAAAAGTTTAAATAGAGCATTACATTTCTATAGTGAAATTTCCAATTAAAAAAAAAATAGTCACAAATTACCTTGCACTCCAAGGCTTGAAGAGTAAGAGGAAGCTGTTGACTATGACAACAGTATCTTCTTTGCCTGTAAGAGAGTTAATTTTAAGTCAAATTGCACCAAAAATTAATGTACAGCGTGAATGAGAAGTCCAAGCAAGTGAAAGTAAACTGTGCTTAAATTAGAAATATTTTTTAATTGTAAATGCTCTCCCAACACTTTCACACCACAGGTACATCTATCACCATTTTATTCTGTTCCCTATCTTTTTAATCCTTAAATAGATCCATCTTTTAGACTGAAAGATGCACCCCAGTTCTTGTAACTTTTCCCTTTCTTTGAGATAACTACCTTCCACTTTCTCAAATTTGAAATCTACATTCACTTGTGGCATTAAACAGAAATCCAACAAGCACCAATTATGGAAAGCTTTATTACCTTGTCATACATTTCCTATGTTGCTTACACCCCTAGGCTGATTGTTTGAACAACTGAAAAAAGAACATATCCAAGTTTTTACTAATCACAACCCCCAATGCCTCCTTTAAAAGTCTATACTTCCCTGGACATGTTCTGTTTCTCTACGACCCAAAAAGAATTGTCTATTCCACATGCCTCTGGCCATTAACAAGTTGGAGCGATCCCACTTCTCTACTTCCAACATGCGTGCACACAGAGAAGTTTTGAAAGCTTTGCCTAGACCATTCCAAATGACACCCTTACAAAGCGAGTGCATCTGCCACGGCTACAGACTGTTGATACAAACTTTGAAATTCATAACCTCAGAAATGCGGAAGGGAAGGTCATAGTCTAAGTCCAAAGGGAATCAAACTCAGCAGAACACTGTGATTTAAGCAAGAGAAAGCAGATCAAACTTCCCACCATAGAGGTTAACATCAGACAGAAAACAGCATAGCAAGCATAAATGGAAACTGGCTGGATAGGAGGAGAGAGAGTAGCTCTGGCTCAAAACCGTTTCAGGCTGCTGCATAACATGGCATGCCACAAAACAGATTCTATAAGCGGTTGGTTTTATAGCTTAGTGAGTAAAATCATCTGCTTTAGTTTGAAAATTAAAAATACCATGGCAAAGGATGCAGCTCTATTTCGTAGATAGTTTCTATGAAAGAAGCACTTCATTTCAGACCCTCCAGGTTTGGAAGCAAGTTTATGAGAATTTGCTGAAGGCTACATTTTGCGGAACTACCTGCTCCTTACATTTCACTCACAACTCTGGAAGCTCCCATGCTAGCAGACAAGAAAAGGAGCTAAGGACTGTCGGTCGGAAAAAAAAAAGTTATAAATTACATGGTTTTTAATTAAAAATGTGACTGAGATATGAAGAAAAAAATACATCCTAATTGAACTGTTCACTAGTTGTTACTAGTATCAAAGCAACTTGGGTTAAGTTTACTCTAGTCTTATTCCTTGGCAGTGATTGATCTTAGAAGCTGCTTCTGGAAATCATAAAGATGACAAACTCCCGAAGCAACTCCCCTTATGTCAATCAGCAATCCATCATACAGCAACCTCCTTCAAGTCCATACACATACACATCAAAAAGGATTAACTTCAACCCAGCGGGATCTTCACCTGCAGCGAAATGCTGCGCTAAAACGTTACCAACGCGTTAAGGGCAATTTTGACCATTCAGACGTCACAGCAGCAAAGACTTATATGAGCACTATGTTAAGAAAAAAAAAATCAGACATAAAAAATTGATGTTATCTATACATTTAACACATCAGAGCATGGTGTTTATGAGGAGGCCAGGTCACAGCATCTCGAAGGGCAGACTATTTTCTAAAACAGCCAATAAATAACAGTGGAAGTGTTCAAGGTTAGGTTAGATGGGGCTCTCTGGGCAACCAGATCTAGTGAAAGGTGTCCCTGCCCACGGCTGTTTAAGCTCCCTCCAACCCAAACTGTTCTGTGATTCTGTAGCCATACGTTAAGATTCTACACTTATTTTTATTTTAATCCTGAAGAGAAAGGAGATAGGCGCTAAAATTTGGGAAGTGCCCAACCTAATTTTTGATGAACCATTGCAGCGCAGGAGCCTATCAAGCTCATTCCCTCTAGCTGCTCACTTACAGCCCAATTAAAGGCACAGCCCAAGATGCAAACAGAGGAAATTTATCAGAATGGGGGAGGAATAAAATAATCTCCTCTCCTGACGCAGTACTGACACGACGGGTGCGGCGGAGGGCCGGGCAGATCAGAATTTCGGGTTAAAACACCGTTCGCTCCCGGCGCAGAACAGGCGATGGGGGGGGGGACCCCAAGGCACAGCAGAATCGGGCCGGGACACCACCCACCACCCCGCTCCGGCCAGCCCGGCCCGGGCACCCTGACGGGCGCGGGCGACCTCGGCTCCGCGAGGGAGATTTGAAGTGACTGAAATGGGGCTTGAAGCCGCGGGCAGCTGGGAGCGGTGGGATCCCTCTCCCTACGCTCCCGGCGCTGCAGAGGGAGAGGCTCGCCCCCAGACACGCTTCCTCGGGGCCGCGGCCGCCCTCTGCCGTCGCCAACTCTGACATCCCCGACCGAGGGGCCGCCGCGAAGGTAGTGGCTCTCTGTCCGGAGGACCAAACTGGGCCCGCCCGCCGCGAGCGGAGCCGCCGGAGGATGCGGGACAACACATCAACACATGCACCTCCCCTCCGCCCTCAGCAGCAGAGCGGGGGCCGCGCCCGGTGTCCCGCGCCCGACCCGGCCCGGTCCCGCTTCCGCGGCGCCCCGTTGGTACCTGCCGCCCCACGGCCGCTCCAGCTGCCGCCGATCTGCACAACCCGAAGTTGCTCAACTGCAGCCGTCAGGCCGGCCCGCGAGAAACCCCCGCCGGCCCCGCCCTCCGGCCAATCCGCGCCCGCGTCTCTCCCCCGGCTCCTCCTTCCGCACTGCCCATCGGCTGGCGCGACCGTCAATCATGAGAGCGGGAGCCGCTGCCTATTCACGGGTGCGGGGTTTCTGTGCGGCCCCACCGGCCGCTGCAGCAGCGGAGGCAGGGGACAGACCCTTCGGCGGAGTCCGGGCGGGGTTGAGCTGAGGGAGGAGACGAAGGGGCTTACGCTAGGTGTTAGAGAAGTGTCGATGTCGAGGACAGCTGAGCAGAGCGGGAGGTTATTGGGGTAGTTCCATACCCAAGTGGAAACCCAAGCCCTAACTTGGACTGACGACGAACCTGATCTGGCCCCGCTATGAGCTGGTTGTTAGGTTAGAGACCTCCTTGCGACGTTGTAAGAATCTACCGCTTTTGACAGGGATTCTCTACATTCAGCTAGAAGTCTAAAGTCCAGAGCAGACTACAAAGAGGATCCAAGGGCTGGAGCCCCCTCTCTTACGAAGCCAGGGTGTCGGAGATGGGTTTTTTCAGCCTTTTCAGGGGACCTTATTGCAGTCTTCCAGTATATGAAGAGGACTTGAAGCTGGGGAGAACTTTTTAGACTGGTAGTAATAGGATAAAATCTATTAGCTTTAAATGGAAAGAGGGTAGATTTAAATTAGATCTTAGGAAGAAATTCCACCCTCAGGTGCAGAGGCACTGGAACATATTGTCTAGGGAGGCTGTGGTTGCACCATCCCTGGAAGTGTTCAAGGCCACATTGTATGGGATTGTGAACAATCTGGTCTGGTGAAAGGTGTTCCATGGCAGGGAACTAGATGATCATCAAGATGCCTTCCAAATCAAATAATTCTATGATTTTCTTTCAGATGCCTTTGAGGATGCTGATTGCTGAAAGGCCTAGATATGAAAACCTCATGGAGTATCTCTGGTGTTAACAAGTCTCTTTCCTAGCTCTTTGGGCTTTCCTCTAAACCATGTATTAGCCTTTTCATTATAATTTCTCTCCCAGCATATGAAAGATGTGTTGGATCTCCAACCCAGAGGTGATGGTCTACCCTTCCATTGGTGTCTGTATGGAAAAGAAGAAAAGAAAAAGCTGACAGGAAAATGTAGTACTCATGGCAGAAAAAATTATTTATGCTACATGCAGGCACGTTGAGTTGCAAAATGCAGCACATAGTGTATGCTGCCAGCACAACTTCAGTTCTTTGCTTTCATGCATTAAAACCTAAAGCTCACTTAAGGCTTCCCACTTCTCCCTCCTATGCACACCAAGCCATGCCTGAGTTTAGCTCATGGAACAGATTTTTTACTTCGGAGCAGAGCTGTGCAATAAAAGAAGTTATCTTCTATGTAATCCCTGTGTCATTTGTAGGAAAATCAGAAGAGGAAGGGAGTGGGAAGAGCAGGATCATGACTGAAACTAATGAGTATTCTTTACAAAATACTAAAGAAATTGGAAGGTATTCTTTATCAAAAAGTACTGTGTGATACCACATTGCTTGAATCTGATTTTGGGAAGGGGTTAAAGACTTGGTTTTCACAATGCCAGTGTTAAGATGATGGAATCTTGTTTAGAGGAGCTTACTACTGAAAATGAAGCCATCTACTAATACACGATAAATACTCTGGGTATTTCATACTGTGCAAGATCAAGAAACAGTCCTTTAAGACACTGATCAATACAGATTCTTTAATCTGGGTGCTTTGGATGGCAAAGCAACCCCCCCATGAGTTTTCATCTCAAAAAGGTTCTGTGAAAAGAAATCAGTGTATGCACACAGAGAAGCAATGAGTTGGCAGTGATGAATAGAGAGCAAGAAGGAATTGATAACTGCTTAATTCAGCACTGTTCACCCTGCATCCAGTGAAGAAAGTTAGGGACCAGTAATTAAAGATGTAATTATGATGCATGTGCACAAGCAGTTTCAAATCTTACTTGCTGTATTGCTCGATGTCATAATCGCCATGTTTTTTTTACCATAATGCATAATTTACAGCAAGCTAATGAAGTTAATTTCAGAATCTCTTGGTCCACATTCAATAAAAAAACTTCTGACTCTTTCAAAAAGAAGATGGAGTATCATGTTACAGGAAAACTAGTCACTATGGTACTTTCTTTGATACAGCACATGGTGTAATTATCACACTACCAACCAGGTTAGGATTTTACCTGTAGATAACTTTTAATACCCAGAATAGAGCTTGAAAAGTCTATGTGTGATCTTTCCTGCTTCATTCCTCAGGTGTTTACACATCTCTAAACATGAAGGAATGACATCAGAATATGTACCAGTTCCTCAAGAAAGTAACACAGCAGCTTCACATGCCTTCCTAAAATCAGTAGCTACTATTTTTAAAAGCTTAATTTCCACACACCAGGATAGACATTTCAGCTTTCAGAGGCTACTTGACTTTGCCACATCCAGTGCTGTTCCTTGTTGCCAGCCCTTCCTGAGCAAGTTGAAATGGCCCAGTACAAGAAACAGCTGCATATGCATCTTCAACACAGTTCCTGATGTTGCTAGAACAAAGTTGTGTTCTATGCATCTGCTCCCTGGATTAAAAAATTCAGAAAGATTTTTAAAAGAATCTGTTCCAAATTTGCTTCTTTTTGCTCATTTCCTCAGACTCTCTGCCATAAAGCTCAGTTAGCAGTGCCCCAACCTGAAATATTTCTTCTGTTTGTGCTGATGTTTTTTCTCATGTTCTCTTTTCTCTGTTTGTTTCTGGGAAAAAATCTCTGCCTTATGACAAACTTTTTCTTCTTCTCTGATGTATGACTTTGGAAAAGGTAATAGCAGTTCCATTGGATTCCAAGCTTGGGTCTAGAAAAGATAAAATGTAATACAATTTTTGTTGCCTGTTTTTCCTTAAGTCCTTTATTGAGCAACACGCATGACCTAAGGAATAGAAGGATGTCAACAATTCAATATGCAGAGTAATGAGGTCAAATGAAGTCTATGTCATTCTGCTGCAGCATGCCAGGCGTTGATGTTCACATTCTGCTAATTGTTAGGAGATATACTGCTGAGAAACACCATGAATCCAGTTTTAGATACGCCTCTCCTCCACCCTCTCTCTGCTTTTCAGAGTTTATTTCTAAATTTTGTGTAGGTGCTGCAGTGATGAGAACTGTTACCAATCTGTTGTTGCACTCAACATTCAGAATTTCTTGGATGTGCTGATCCAACTAAAGAGCTGTTTAACAGCAACAAAGATTGCAGCAATACAATTGAGTGTAAACACAGCAATTTTTGCACCTCATATTGGAGCTGCTGTCTGTACAGATTATAAGTCTGTGGTCAAAAAGGCTATATGCTTAGCTCTTGTGCCAGTTGGTTTCTTGGCTTTACTTCGATTTCTCTTGTATCTCCTTTTACAGTGTTCATCCTGCAGTCTCTCCTTTTGTCTGTTACAAAAAAAAAATAAGGCAAAATTAGCTACCTTCATTTATAAACTATTTCATGTTGAAACAAGGCACAAGGAAAAATACCCATGCTGCCTTCTTGTAGGTAAGGACTTACTCACTTTTCAAGATTTCAAAGAAAAAAGCCTCAAATTTAAAAAATGCCAAGGAATGGCTGACCCTAAATTATTCATAGTACAATAATACAGCTACTGATAAACTTAATTTTTAGTTACTTATTTTTTCAGCATGTTCAGTGGTTTTAAATGAGTCTAGAAAACTCATTTAAATTAGTCTACTCTAGAAGCTGTTCCTGAAAAAGCCTTTCTCTCCTTCCATAAAATTTTATAGAGGTTAATGTTCCTAGAAGATTGTGTTCTGGAAAGGAAACATATATCCTTTTTTAGTTCAAATGTCCAACTACTGGCATGTCTGGTGGCATTCATCAAGGTTGCAAGGCACTGAAATTTGGGTGAAATATCTTCCATAATTATTAGAATCTGTGCTGCAGTATAAAAATGTGCTCTAGGAAAAGAAGTTCATTGTGTGTGAAATTTTTCTGTGAGAAAGCTGGGTTACCAGTGAAGACATTTGTCATGGATGGTATTTTCAGCCTGTTGGCACATGTGTGCCCAGTAATCTTATTTGGATGCAGAGTCTCGGGGTTACTTGATGTATTCACATGCATCAAACCATGTGAAAGGTACCTGTTGGAACTGTAAAAGTTGCCACTACATTTCATTGTTGGTCAAGAACTGCCCCTTCCAACTGAACAATTTTTAGCATGTAACTCTGCTTTGTGTTTCCAGCAGGGGGGCAGTGTGGTGGATTCCCTCTGGCCTTACATTTGGACACATCAGACACAACCCAAAACAAGAGATGAATCCTAATGCTGCAAATGTGAAGGCATGAATTTTTCTCACACCCCAGCTGTGGTGCTGACAGCAGGGACAGATGCATCCATCTCAATTTGACAGCTCTGACATAGTGATTATAAGCTGATAAATGTTAACTGTGAGGTTTGGGAATGACAAAAGATTCCAATCTTACAGACACTAGTGGTTAAAAGACTTTTTCCTAGGAGCACACCTTCTGGATTGCTAAAACTCTTCCTGGTTACTGCTATCCTGGCTTGAGCATTGTCCTCAAATTAGGACATGTCACCCCTGTGGAAGGAGATATTGATTGTCAGCCCATATCATTTAAGAAAAGAATCTTGGTTTTAGATGGAAGAAAAGGTACAACTTAAGGGGCTTTGTGCCTCTTATAGCAGTACAAGTTGTAGTCTTAGAAGTGTTAAAGACCAAACGTGAGATCACAAACAAGTCCAGCAGATGAACAGTATGTGCTGTAAGGTTAACACAGTGAAATGAGGCTCTTCGTTCAACCAGAAATAAGAGGAAGAAAGAGAATTGCATGGGAGGTACATACCATGTTGGTCATGAAACTGAGACCCATCAGTGATATTTATCTTTAGATTCCCCTTTTGCTTGATTCTGTAATGTTAAATGACAAAATCAGTGCAACAACATACAATCCCCTTGATCAGCAAAAATGAACTAGTAGTTCCAAGTGAGTACTGATGTGAAAAGCCTGAGTTCTCTTGATGCTGCTGCCTGGCATTACTGCCAATGGGCTAATGGAGCAGATAATAAATATAGGCATGGATAAGAGGCAAGTGTTGCTGAAGGCCCAGATTCTGGAGAGCAAACATCCACAACAGACTGAAAGATCCAACCTGGCAAGACAAGGACCCAAAATCTGTTAGGCCACAAGAAATGTAGTTGAGACATTATTGTGTGGTAATAAAGTAGATGATGAAAGTCATTAGATAAGAAAATCATGTGCTTATTTCATAGCTGCACCATAGCAACCAACAGAGAAGGGGAAAAACCAATCTTAAGGAAAGCACAGGCTGAGTATCTTCTGTAACTTAGCAAATCCATGATTACTACAGATCTGGGATTTCAATTGCAAAAGCTGATAATTCTAAATTGATATAAAATCTCTGTGAACATCTAAAATATTTCTGATTCCAATTTATTTACACACTAATGAAAGCTTCTCTTCTCTGTCTGGAGAGTGCTTGTCTTCATGAAGTCAAAAGCTAGGGTGGAGAAATTTGGCACATAAACACTAGCTACAACTTTTAGGTGTAAGGCCATAAAGCGAAAGCATCTGGGTGAGAATGAACACCTTGTAAAGAGGCCAAACCAGCTGGCTCAGTCATACAGTGTGGAAGAATGAAGCTGAACAGAAAAGAGAGGACTGGAAGAAAATGTTGCCTGTGCAAAATATCAATCTTAGTGTGGAACAACAAATAAAATTCATATATGTGCATTAATAATAATAATCTCTACTCCAACTTGAAAAATTGTTGCTACAAGAGGACTGTGCAGATAACACTAATCTGTTTTCCCCTCTGAGGGTAAAGATTTTCTTTGATTTCTAGTTTACAAATTCAAAGTGAGTGGATGGAGCTGTGGCAGAGGGGTCTATCAATTAGCTGACAGAATCTATGCATAATTATCACATTTGAAAGGCATTTTCATGGGTCTGATAAACAGAATCTTGGAAAAAATGTAGGTTAACAGGGATGGTTTTTTATTTCTGTTGGACTCCCATGAGCACTGTGCCAAAGAGACTAAGGCCCCACCCTGGTCCTATTATCCTCATCAGTAAAATGGGTATTTATGTTACTAGTGCAGTTCCTACTGTACATATCCCTAGAATCATCCAGCTAAAGAACCTGAGACTGAGCTGTTGGTACTTCACAAAGTTCAAAGAAAACCAAGGCTGATTCTAACTCTATTTAAATCACTTAACACCTCACAGGAACAGCCTTGTCAGGATTCTTTAAAGAAGGTCCTGTATCACAAGAGAACAATGGAACACAAAACCATTCGCTAAGAATGCTTTAGAAAGAGCTTATGTCAATGAGACAGAACACAACGAGGGAAGACAACACTGGATAATGAGATGAGTTATATGTTAACTCCACAAGGCCAAATGGGCATCAACCTTGATACTCCAATGAAGATAAATCCATCTAAGTATCAGAATACCTGCACAGGAATAAAATAATACTCCTGCTAGAGGTTTGAACAGAATATTTCTTTATGGTCCCTGTTGATTTCTACAATAATTTAAGTTTCTAGAACTCACTGACTTTATTTTCCTGTAAGTTTTCTGATGTCAAAAAGTTAAATGGACTTCACAACATAGACACAAAATTCAAAGAGCAGCCTATGCCCCCTAAAAAAACCCACCATTAAAAAAAACCCAAGTAGTATTTATCCAATTCGCCTTCTCACAGTTTTAGTAAAGAGGGAAAACAGGCATTTAAGATACTTACATCTGTCCCATTCCAAGTGTTTAAATTAAAGATTCCTGACCTTTCCTGGCTGCTCCTCAAGTATCTGTAAGGAACAAGATGCATCTTATCAATTATCTCCAGATCATTAGAAAATTGTCCACCAATCCCTCCTTAGGGATGGCTGTGAATGAAATCATAAAGAAGTTCCATTGCTGCAACCAATTAGCAAAAGGATTACTTTTATTTGTACAAATGTGTCACTGGAATTGCAGCATGTTGTGTGTGTTTCATGACACTTCATTGTAAGAGATCATTTTTACTTCCAAGTAACTTGATTTTTTTTCCCAGTACAGCTCCTCTCTTTGTTTATCCATATATTTTCCTACTATTATGTGTGTTTTTATAAGCACACATTTCCACTATCTCTGAACTTGCTTCCCAGGGTATGATCCAACCATTAAGGCTGAACTAGTCAAGTGATTTAATACACAAGGATTTCAGGTAGGGTGTAACCGGAGGAGGGAATGCAGCCCACCCAAGTCTGAGCCTGTGAATGCCAAGTTGGAGTAAATTTGCAGGATGCTTTTTCCCTTTAGCCCCCCAACAAAACATATAATCAGAAGGTGAAGAGTTCAGTTATGGAACAAACAGGACCTCTTTAAAAATATTTAGTTGGCTGTAGCCAAAGACAAACCATGATGTCATTGGGTGGGAACTTCCCCTTGCTGTACACGAGCAGACTGGAGCAATGTGATGCAAGATACAAATAAAATCACAGGGGTAATTTTCATATATTCTGCAGTTTGGTGGTTATTACAGCTCTGCTGAATTATCTGTAATTTTCTGTGCTAAACCTTCGCCTGTTGTTTGCCTGTCACACATTGGGGCCCACACAATTTTCCATTCCTGGCCATGCCACTCCCGTACACAGACTGAGAGCTAATCTGATTTGCAAAGTTGTCAATCACAGCATTGATTAGGGGGGTAGATAATGGTGTTAATGCAATCATTAAATGCCAAGCAGCTTTTGCAATGTTTGCTTCGAACATCTCGTGAAGCCACATTCGTATCACAACCATGGCTGATTCAGGGACACCTGGCTATTGACAAGTTACGCCCTGCATTTTAAACTCAGTGCTGCAGAACTCTACATTCATCGTTTTTGTCTGGTTTCTGTCTGGTTTTGCTAACAAGAGATTTCCCACATAGCCAGCTTAGATAACCTCATAGCAAATTCCTTGAAGGGAGGCCAGGCATGCTGCTGTCACAAAATGAGCCAGAAAAACCACATTTTAGAGAAAAAGTTAGTGCTTATGTCCATATCTCTAATTCTCACTATTTCATTAAACTTGAATGTGATAAGAGAAACAAAAGTATATTCCTGGCTTCATAGTATCACTAAAAAACAACCTATACTGACAGCAGTAGGGCCTGAATTTTATCTTGTATGTTTTACTCTGAAATATGGCCAGCAGCATGAATCAACTCTTTACTTTTGATAGCTTAGAGCAAAATAAGTGGAAGAAGCAAATTAGCGTTCTGGGGTTTTCCCTACTATTATCTAGGTATTTATCCAGGTATTTAAACTTAGGATTTACTTTTGCTTTTGCAGTCTGCAATGAACTGCATTAGTATACATGTCTGAGAGAGAGATCCAGATGAACATCCAGCTCTTTTACACTTTGCTGGAAAGGGATGGGTGGGAAGAATACTTCATTTTAATTTGAGTTGGGTTTGCAATTTCACTTACATCATTATTCTTCTTTATTCATCACAGTCAAGAAAAAACAGTGGGTAACAAACAGCTTCCCAACTGGCATTGGTTTTCAAAGAAATCTATTACCAGTTTTATATTTGCAAAGGTCAATAAACTCAAAACATACAGACCCATTCTTTGAACCTACAGAATGCTAAGGGGAAAATGTGCATCATGAAGAGTTAATCTCTTCAAAATCATCTGTCTCAAGTTTTTGCCTCAGGTTATTTTCTGACATTTAAGAAACACACCATGTATAGCCATGA
The DNA here is from genome assembly GCA_013397515.1 of Upupa epops. Taxonomy (NCBI): domain Eukaryota; kingdom Metazoa; phylum Chordata; class Aves; order Bucerotiformes; family Upupidae; genus Upupa; species Upupa epops. Next base: position 41,646 of record VZRI01007517.1, on the reverse strand, counting down.
CCTTGCCAAGACATCTGTCATGTCTTGTAACACAAATAATTAATATCCCGATTTCCAAGTAATTAAAAATTTGCTTTATCCAAAGCAAAAATCTTCATGCTCTTCTGGTTTTTCAGTATGGATTATTCATTTTATTTCTCACAAGGAAGAAATCACAGTAAGTATCAATATTGGGCATTGTTATTCAATTTCAAATACTTTAACCGACTGTTATCTTTATATAATGCTTAATCAAAATGATTACGCTACTAGAATTGTACCATGATACTATGATTATTATGCATGACATTTAGCAGTATGTCAGTTTTATATAAAAGCATCCTTCACTGTTAGAAATTGATGTGGCTAGTGGGAAACAAGGTTATCCTGTATATTTGCATGAATTAGGCAGCGACAATGTCCTATGGGCAAGTGAAAATAGCCATTAGGCTTATAAAATCAAAGGCTAATAGTCACAAAATGTACTTGGTTAAGTCCTTTGGAGCTGAGTGGAACTGCATTGCCCCTTGCACCTTCTTCCACTGTGCTTTTGCCAGGGGCGTCTTGAGTGAGACATGGCTGACTTCCCCTCAAATGCCCTCCCAGTCCGTAATCCACAAACCCCACTAATCTGCACTGGGGCTTCCCTGCATTATTGTGGATTAGTGACGTTCTGCTGTATCGTATAGTGTGTTTACACACAGTTTACAGTGCCTACGCAGTTTAACTCATGGCAAGCACCATTATGTAATCTCATGTATTATCAACATTGTTTAGTAAGGTAAATATACAAAAAAAGTATAAAAAGGATGTGTAAATAATGTGATTCTTGCTTTACAGTAGAGCTTCACACAGCATACAACTCATATAGTTTACAGCCAAACACTTTTTCACAACCTTTCATGTGGAGGTTAAATATCTCTCAATGCATCCCGACGCACTTTCACACAATAGAGCCTCTCATAAATCTGTCAGGAGGTAGTGGTGTTCAGGGACTTTGCCTGGATTCCTCTTTGCTGCACATCCCCTTTCTAGTGGCTCGCCTTCTAGCCTAGCAGCATTACTTACTATCTCTCTCTCAAATGAAATCAGTACGCCTCCATCGTACAGCAAGCCTTACAATCTCACTCTCCCCGCTCCTAGAAGCTGCAGTCACCCTGTTTTCTAAGATCTCCTAGTATTATTCTGGCAAGCCCAGCTCTCTTGAAAAATGGTCCTGACTAATTTAATAGAAGAAGCAATTTACAGGAGCCACCGAGTTCCTTTAATCTCACCATTTGTTGGCTCTCTTCCCTACTCTCTGTTAAAGCTTCAATAGAGTAATAAAATGTGGCAGGGACAGGGAGTTGGGAAGGTTCTGATGCCGGTGAGAAGGTGTATGGAAGAGTAATTTTTGTGACAATGAACTACTGATTATCATTGTGCAGTCACTAGCTCTAACACCAGTCTCACTATGGACAAATGTCTGTCATTCAGTAATGACAGCACTGAACTGCACTCTCTGCTCTCTGGAAAATGTAACACTCTAGTATAGAGACACTGTATCTGAAATCAAAACCAGTAACACCTAATTAAGTTATTAACCTTTTTGAAGCATTTTTTTCCTGTGGACTTGAAGCAGTCTCGGAAAGGCTTCTGTAACTTGCAGTCCTGTTGAATTTTATGCAAGGCACAGCATGCAACTTGGCTCTATACATGCTGTGGCACTCTCCGAGAAACCACACACTTCTTCAGTGGAGCAGCAGGAGCACTCTTCACACAATAGGCACAGAACATCTTCTGATCTACATGTAAATGGATCAACCATGTGTCTTTGCCATGTTAGCTTGATAATCCAAACTTCCCTTGGGCGTGTTGCCTGTGTGTCTGAGCAGCCCACATCTGTTCTCTTCCACCACTTGTTTACATGTTCTTCCTCTCCACATGCTACCACCATGTTCATTTTAAAAGACATTCCTTAATGCTTTGTTTCTCTCTCACATATAATTCACAACTGGATGCTGTAGCAGTAGCTGAGAGCTCTGTTCAATGCTGGGTTTATACAATTTATATTGTAGAAAATACCCAGTGTTTTTTAATACCTTAGTGTGTATTAAGAATAACCCACAAAATTATTCAAGGTTAAAATCAAACTTTCTAGCTTCAGGCTGACTGGGCAGCACCACGAAATACAGCATTGCATGGTAATGTAACTAGAGAATCTACAGTGATGCACACATTATCATATAAACCAAGGGATTTAGGACAGGAGAAAACATCAAGTTAAAATTAGCAATTCAGTACTGTCACTCAGAACATTAATATACTCCTACAAAGCACAGTAAGAGGAAAAATACATACTGAATTAAGAAGATACTTAATTTAAAAAAATAAACATGTTATCTTTTGATTTCTGCTAAACAGCCTGACTTTCAGAAGTGCTGACCAAATATTTGTTCAGTGGTGCTGAAAAATTAACACTGAATAGGTGGAGTCTGCAAAATCAACCATCAACTCTGCAATGCTGTGCATAGCTCAGGGCAGCAAAGATGCTCATTTTACCCTAAGGATGGAGTAAATTATCTCTGCTCTTTGAAAACCATTGCTAAAGCAGTTTCGAGGAGATGCTTACATTTCAGCTAGCCTTAATTTGTGTTCTCTCTTCACTGTTTAAAATGTTGTACGATTAATAGACGGGTTGTTTGTTTCTCTACTGAAATGACAATCAGTGCTTCCAAAACAAAGTGCTCAGCATAGGACTTATTTACACATTTATTCCGTTTGCTTATCATATTTGAGTGCTGCTTAGTGCTGCCTCCAGTCCCTTTTTCCTGAGCCTCAGGTCACCAGCCTGGAGCAGAGCCTGCAGCGTGAGCTTGTATAAAAACTTGTAAGAATTTTGTCAATGGCATCCTGGCTTGTATCAGCAATAGTGTGGCCAGCACAACTAGGGACATAATCCTCCCCCTGTACTGGGCACTGGTGAGGCCTCCCCTCAAGTACTGTGTGTGGTTCTGGGCCCCTCACATGAAGAAAGATACTGAGGTACTGTAGAGGGTCCAGAGGAGAGCAACGAGGCTGGTGAAGGGACTAGAGAGAAACACTAATGAAGAGAGGCTGAGAGTTGTTTAGCCTGTGGAAGAGGAGACTCAGGGGGGACCTTAGCACTCTCTATAACTTCATGAAGGGAAGTTGTAGACAGATGTGGGCTAGACTCTTCTCCCAGGTAGCTATTGATAGGCTGAGAGGGCATGGCCTGAAGCTGTGCCAGGGGAGGTTTATGTTGGATGTTAGGAAGCACTTCCTCATGGAAAGGGTGGTTAGACATTGGAATGGACTGCCCAGGAGGTGGTGGAGTCCCCATCCCTAGAGGTGACTAAGAAAAGACTGGACATCGCACTTAGTGCCATGGTCTACCTTATTGTGGTGATGTTAGGTCATAGGCAGGACTTGATGATCTCAGAGAACTTTTCCAGTCTCAATAATTAAGTGATTCTTTGATTCTGTGAAGAAGCTAAAATTCACTGAATATTTTTTCTTAATACAGAAATTGCAGCAATAAAGCATATGAAAATAATTAATGGCATTAGGAATGGGCACATCTGACACTTCATGCCTATCAAACGCACCTACAGATGCCTTGCTCAGAAAGGGAATGAAGTATTTTTGAGCACACACCAAAAAAGTATTCCTGTACGTAAATTGATACTGCTGTAGGGAAGAAAGGGTTTCTGCTGACTAATCTGCTGGAATGACAAAATCTTAAAATTGGCAGAACAGAAGATTGGTGTGGAATTAAAAATCAAACCCTAAAAAGCTCATTGAGATAATTATTCTGCCTCTTGGGCTTTTTTCCCCTTTTGTAAACTAACTCAGCAATGCACATTTCTCCCCTGTTTGTGATGCCCATAAAGAAGCAAAAATCTTTTATTTAGATGCATATAAATACCATTGCATAATGCCATGTTGAGCTCTGATCATTGTAAAAGCAATTATTTCCTTTAGACAAAACCCTCTGTTCATTTGTACTGAATGGTATTTATCAGCCCTTTTTCCTGTTTAGATAATTTGTTCAGTGTTGATACATTTACAAACATGCAATTGGTTGGAATAGGATCTGCGGCTTCCCATCAAAAGAGTGATGGCAGTAGCTGTGGGTCTAAATCTCAATGCACCACTTTGTAGACTTCCTAAGTGATTAGTACAGAGTATTATCACCCTGCACCATCTGGCTATCTAACATGGAAATGATATTAAAGGAATCTGAAGACCCCATACAGGCTTCAACGCTTTCGACGTACAACATTTCACAGCAGAAATGTGGAAGCCGCATTTAAATCTACAAGAGCTACGCTTAAACCTAAAAAAGAAATCTTTCTGTTTGAGGAGAAGATGTACATCTGCCATTCCTTGTAATTACGTGCAAATATAGAAAGCCATACATACGCATGCTGGGATAATACAGCTTAGCACATATACGCTGCTGCATGTTTAGCATGCTGCAAGTGAAATCTGTTTAAATTAAAGAGTCTCATTCTGGTTTTGATGTCACTACAATTAGTTGATGTGTTGGATAGATTCTGAGGCTTTGATTCATCTGTGCTTTAAAGGTTTTGAAGTTAAATGCTTTGGATAAGGCAGAATTAAAGAATCATCAGAAATTTCTGTGTTAAAGCCTTCCAATCCAATACATAAAACTCTTGTAGTTCAGTGTACTGTATATCTTTGTGTATAAAAATATCCCTTTATAAGGAAGAACAAAAGATACGCTTCTCCACTCCAGGAACATTACATGGAATAAAGAGCCTCTGAAAACCTCCAAAGCACAGAATGCAAGCTTGTGCTGCCAGACAAAAGTGAAAGCCTATCCTGTTTTCTCTCTCCCTGATGTAGTTGCTGTGTCAGATGAGGGCATCAGGGCAGATTCAAAAGTCAGAAAGAGAAAAAGAGAAACAGGGCAGAGGCAAGCACGGGAAATTCAGTTCTACAAGCACCTAGGGGTTCCCAGTGCAAGCCCCTCTTTTTAATTTATTGTGTGTTCTACAGGAGTGCAACTAAAGGTAGGAATTAAAAATGGGCTACAAGATTCCACTCATAGGTGTTCTGCTCTGGGATATTGGGAGCTCTGTATCTGGTAAAGAGGAAAGCAGAAAAAAGAGAGGTCTTTTCTTCTGTTTCCTTCAAGCTGTTTAGGAAGTTGTTTCTTTCCTTTTTTTTTTAATGGTTTTATTTTTACCTCACAATGAAAATCAGTTTCTTTGAATCACCAGGGAAGCCTATTCTAGCATGGTTCCAACTGTCGTCACATCAGAAAAGTACAGCATCCACTAATGGTGAAAAAAACAAATGAGCAGCACAATTAACAGCCCTGTTTGGCAAAGATCAGTATCTTTTGCAGCGATCTCAGGTTCTCTTCCATCTTCTTCTTGTTATAGCCAAAAGACAGCATGGATTGGGGCTAACCCAGAGAAAGGACAGTAGCAGAGCTGAGCCAACATTTCCCTCCTTAGAGAACTATTTTCCTTTCACCTTGAGCCAACTATGGGGTTTTTTTTACAAGCCTGTAAGACATTAATTGTCTTTAAGACCACTATCCTCTGGCACACATGGCTGAAATTTGCCATTGACTTCAAAAGCTAAAGGGCAATGGCTGACAGCAGGGTCACATGTACCTTACGAACCCAGGCTATCAAATAGCTTCAAATAGGTTATTTTATATTTTATGTCCTCAATACTTTTGACCATAGTTCTCTGATTTTCAGTTGTCCATGACAGACAAGGACTGCAGGAAGTAAAAACTCAACAAGCACTGTCCTCTTTCCCAAAATGCAAGTTGATGGGCTCCATTACACTGCTCCTAATTGGATCAGATCAAAGTTGTGCTCTGCATCCACATCAGTTGTGTCAAGAGAGCTGTTTAAAGATGCTAGGGTAAGGCAGCTCCCTAAAATGATCACAACTGAAAAAAAAAAATCACAAAATAATTTTTTAAGGTATCATTAATAAAATTTTTCCAACATTCTTGTTCTCGTTTCTCCCACTGTAGTGCATAGGGATAAATGTACATGGCTGAAGTGAGGAATGGAGCTTAGAGATGAGACTTACACTGGTTCTGCTACCAAAGAGAAATTTAATTTGTGTTATCCTTGAAGTGTGAAACTCTGTCCTGTCTGAAGATAGTAGATAGTTTGTCTTTTACCGAAGACTGGGTAGAATTTCATCTAATGCAGCCACAGCACAAGGGCAAGAATCTAGGCTCCACCAACATCAGTAGTTAAACATCCCATGAATTCAACATCTTGGCACTGCATCAATGCCAATGGCTGTGACGCTGGGCTAGGACAGCACTAAAACCTGTGAAACATTATTTGTGAGGAGAATTTCTTCTGCCATTGCAAATTCCAATCACAACTAGGAGAAAATAATTCTGAAAGGACCAAAAGGTGAAATTAATACTGCTCTGTCTGAACTGAACCCTCCTGATCTTTTCAGAATTGAGATTTTTATTCTACTGTTCCTACTTTTGCATTTTAGTTCAGGCAGATACTTTATGCAAGCATTTAAATATTCCTCTTGAGAATTTTTTTTTTTTACAGCAGGGTCAATTAATAATGATTGTGACCCATTTTCTGTAAAATCGGCATTAACAGTGCAGACGTGAGGATCACAAATGTAAACAGTCTGGCAGTAGTAAAAATACAATTTTCAGATACATAAGAAAATGATCAGGTGCTGTCAGGACATATGAGGAGAGGAAAGAAGAACCAGCAGCCTGCATATGCAGTGTTCTACCAGTTCCTAATGACCTTCTTTATCTTTATGCTGCTTCATAACGTACAGAACCTACTCATGAATTCCTAATTCTGGAAAAAATTTCTTCATCCTGGGTAAGAAAATCAGAGCAGTGAACGCTCAGTAACAAGGCAAATAGGTGCTGGTAAGGAATAATACATTAAGTACATTTTCCAAAAACTGGTTTGGATATTTTATCTTCTGGTTTATACCCAGGTATTTCAATGCAGTCCATAAAACAGAATAAGGAATTCAAGTGTACTTGTACTCAGCGTTTACTCATTGCTGGGCACGTACAGTCTATGACTGAGAGCAGGAACAAAACAACAGTGGGTCAGATTTTTCTAATCCTGCAGTATTTTGGGCAGGAATTGCTCCGGTGTTCCATCACTGTCCAATAACAAGCAGATAGAAAGAACTTTGTCAATTTTTAGATAGTACCTTCTGATAGAGATTTTCTTGCACTCTGGATTCCCACCAACAGCAATGGCTCATGTAATCAAACTGGATCCTTTTCAGCAATATAGGATATGATGAGTCACTCAGAAATCAACACTAGGAACTATACTTGGAGGAGAGGAAACCCTTCCACTGATAATGCTTTACATAGGATTTACTGCCATCCTTGTGGGTTCTTTTTCAAGTAATGTACGAGTAACTTTTCAAGTAATGTATGAGTAACTTAATGTTAAAATAAAGGTTTACAAATGGGTATCAACACTTTTGTCAAGGATTGCACTGATGGCACTTATCACACAAACAAGAAGTTTTCTTGTCCAGTTTTCATCAGACATATTTTCTGGTTTTGAGGTTTGGGTTTTTTTCAGTTATAAAGCAGACAAGTTCTATCTGAGCTCAAGAATCTGGCATATGTACAAGGGAGCCATAAGACAAGCATTAAAACAGCTTAGAAGATTGTCTTAGTGCATTACTAGCTCAGCACTTGTAAGGATTGTTGTTGTTTGGCATTTTTTTCTGGCAATATTATAGCAAATAACAGTTTAAAGGAGCACAACAAAGTAGTTTTGCCTATGCTAACAGCAAAGATTTTCCAAACAGAAAGAAATGTGGATTTGATGTCTGTACAGTTCTACTGTAATGATGTGCACAGATACTTGAGCTGCCTTTGAATGTGTTAACACGGCACTGGAAGCAGAACAAATTCGTAAGTGCAGCATCTTTGTGCTGAGAGGCATGATATATTCATCCAGATGTACAGCCACAGTAATGCAGCCATGCAGATCCCACAAACCCAAGACAGGTTGCTAAGATTCAGACTGTGTTTCTTGTGAGCTATGCAGGCAATATCGATAGCTTCTGTCAGAAATCCAGAATCCTTCTAGGAAAAAAATTCTCAACCTTCTCAGCATTAAACAAACATCATTAAGGCAAATATCACCCATAAAGAACAAAGTCAGGACACTGAAGTTGTCTGCTAAATGACACAAGTTGTGGAGGAATCTGAATACAGGTGGCATTGTCAAAGGTGAAATTCTAGGAAAAATACCTTCCCAAAGACTTTCTAAATTACTGCATAGGGGAATTACGTTGTCAGTACGCTGTCGGATATGTCAGTACTCGAGACATAAGGTGAAGGTCTGGTCAACTATTTCAATACTATGTGTTACCGGATACATCAACACAACGCTATCTTAGATAAAAATCTTAATACTTTGTAACACATCTTATGACAGATTGAGAGAAAAGCTCTGAGAGGTCTGAAAGAAGCACAATGCCTACCTGATAGGTACTGGAGGGCAGGAAGCTGTGGCCTCTGGTGGCTGAATGAGCATAGGGAGAGAGCACAAACTGACTTTAATGATTGCATAAGGTCTGGAAGCCAGATATCCCCAGGCAGATTGTTGGCTGAGATCTTATTTTGGAAAGACCTGTTAAGAGTTTTGATAAAGACAGTAACTTGCACTTTATACAAAAGAGGGTAAGCAGTGAGGGTGTTGCTGAAGAATGGAAGAATCATGAGTCAATGTCAACATAAAGAGTGAGACAATACTTTAGTAAGAGAAATCTGACCATATAATTCCAAAGGTATCGGTTGACTACTGAGAATAATGGTGAAGTCTTGTTTTTGTAACTCAGGTGATTCAAGACTTGGGGTAAAAGAGTTTAATCTGTAAAGCATAAGCTGAACTGTAGAACATACAGTTTTAGAAGAATGTAAATATAAACAGCATTAAAACTGAGCCTGGAGCTGAACGGGTAAGACATAACACCTGAAAAAGTAAGTACACATAGACTTATTACCAAAGGGACAAAGGCTCCTCAGGTTGTCAGTTCTCATGGGAAATCAGTGAGCTCTAGCTAATCGCTCTTGCTTGCTCTGAAACCTCCCTCTTAGTAATTCTAATGACATGGATATGACAAGTCAACTGTCATTAGTGGTTCTTCCCATGAGTTTCTGGAGCCTTCCAAATTGGTAACATCTGCTGGACATCCACACAGAGATCTGGAAAAGTGAAACTGGGCTGTTTCTTCGGCAATTCAGTTTGTGTTTTTCTCTATGCTCTTCCATGTAGGGAGCAGGTCCTGGCCATATGAAACCACTGCAGAAAAACATGGCTTCTTCCACTGAATGTCCCTCAAGTGAGGGATCCTATCCCTCTCTTTCTAATTGCCCCACAAGTGTAACATGACCTTTTTTCTGGGTGCAATTTCACCCTTTTTTGAAAGTCCCCCTGTGGCTTGTCTGACTCAGGCAGCTACGAGCTGAGGAAGGCTATCGGAATAGTAGATACCATTATGCCAAGACTCAGCAGACAGACAACTGCATGTCCCATAACTATTTTGAAGCATATCCGTTTTGCTCAAAATAATGATGATGAAGCTTTCAGGACTGTGGGCAAATCATAAGGAAAGAGAGTATTGCATCACCGTGCTACATCACATAGCAACGTTATCCTATTATTTGGTCAAAACTGAATTAAAGCATAAGCTGATCCTGGAATATTTTAAACTGAGTATGAATTACATGCCCAAAAATTTCACTGGTTCTCTGGCTGCCCAACAAAAGTAGAGATCCTGATGGAGAGCGTTTTATGCTTGAACTCATTTGTACTATTAGTCCACTTTCACAGCTACATGGGCACATAATGGCATGGAGAGACAGACCGGCTGCCTGGCAAAATGATCCAAATCTCATCCTTTCAGTATGGGTGCCGGAAGCACTGCTCTAACCTGGACTGTAAACCAGATTTACCAAAGGAAATGTAAATAGTCTTCCTGCATCTCTTACTGCAGTATATTTAGTGCTACTGTATGCATGAAAGTGGAGTGAGAGTGGTTGGGCAAATGCCTGTAGGATCAAGTAAGAGACTGACTATTAAAGACATCACAATGTGCTAAACTGGAGATTAAAACCTCTTTCCCCATTGGCCAGAATGAGTTTAGGTGTTTCTATTGAACTGTGTTTCCTTTTTCATGCTTTGTCAGAATACTAGAATGTGGACACAACTCAAGCCTTTCACTTAACGTAAGCTCAAAGGACAACTGAAAATAAGAGACCTTTAAATTTGTTCAGCCTGATACATTAAAAAGTTGAGCCTCAAGCAGTGAATCAGGAAACTCAATGGACAGCAAAGAGATGGTGAACACCTTCCAAGCAATAAAAACAGACCGACTCAGTAACTGTGAAGGAGGTCCATGGCAGAAACTGCCAGATCACATTGCTCCAGGTGTGAGTGGTGGCTAAAAAAAATACTAGAACTGAGAGCTCTCAGTTATGTTTAGGTCAGTGACCCTTTCCTCCTTCAAACAATAAGTTACTGTTTCCCTGAACAGCTTGTAGAAAAGGTATTTTGAACATCACTGGGTTTGTTTTTTTTGTTTTATACCTCTGGTTAAACAGACATCTTAAGAGACTGCTGATGTGAAAGCAGTGGGGGAGAGATTTTTGCACAGTTAGGTCCCAACAATCCAAGGGGTAGATCAATCTCAAATTTCATGTGCAATATAAAACACCGCTGCTTAATTACTTCTTCCTAGGTAGGGTCTGACTTGGAAGAGTCCCAATACCTACATTGTCTGAAGTTTTCTGAGACCTTGAGCTTAGCACCACTGGCCTTAGTCATCGTCAGGTCCTTCCAGCTGTATGAGGATTACAGTATTAATGTTGGAAAAATGCTGTTTTACAAGTGTTTCAAGTTAGTGAGTGGATGTTGAATTCACTTATCTAGGCTCCAAGAGCTTTGCTGGAGCCTGAAATTTGGGCTGGAGTACAAAGCTTTTTTTGTAATTCTGAACCTGGTGATCACAAAATTCAGGCCTTAATTCATCTAATCCAGCTTGAGGATTCTAACTGATGTGCCCAAGTAGGACACAAGCCTAGCTGTCCTGCACATCTCAGTTGTCCACAGAGGGATAAGAGCATCTCTGGAAGAATTCTTACTTATTATTTGACTTACAGTTTCCTTCTGGAGAAGCCTCTATCTTTATTAACTGATGAAGAGTCCAAGGGCATCTACATTCCCATACTAGACTAAATGAACAAGTGGCTGAAACTCTGTTAGTACTTGTGAACTGTCTCAGCTGCTCTGAGGAAGGAAGGCAGGAATGCACCAGAAATGCATGTGGAGATGAGCGATGATCTGAACTTTGGGAATTGTAGAATTATGGAATCACTTAGGTTGGAAAAGACCTTTAAGAACATCAAGTCCAACCATTAACTTAAATCTGTCAATCTCACTGCTAAACCATGTCCCTAAGCACCATGATTTTTAAACATATCCAGGACTGTACAATATGCAGTAGAAGCCTTGATCTGTTACAATTGAATTGTACGTTGTGCTCCACGAACATGCACAGAAGACACTTCCCTGGCCTCACAGATTTGTAACTTTACCAAAAAGTCCATGGAAAAGAGGAAAAAGGACACAAGGCCACAGAGGTAGCAAACACATCACATGTTTGTGCAGTGCCTGGAACTTGGGAAGGTACGGAAGCTGGAGCTAAAGTTTGTGGGTGGAAGAAGAGACACAAGAGCAAGAGAGGAGAGGAGAGCAACAAATACAACAAACAAGCTGCTTGGAATGAAGATTTTTGAGGTTAGTGACTAAATACAATTTCCATCACTCATATCTGGAGTAGTATGAATTTTTGATTCAGAACTGCATTCTTTACTTGCCTAAAACTCCTAATAAAGTGTCTTTTGCTCAAACGCAGGATCAGCTGTACAACTTCCGCATGTAGTTGGCAATATCCACTGCATTCATTATAAAATGGGATTTTAACTGCAAGCAATGTATTCTGTTGAAATCAAACACTTCCCTTGCTTTTCCTCTGCGCATAACTTTTTAAAATCTGGATATTGATCAGAAAACATGACCAGCTCCAGGAAGCTGGAGATTCCAGATCAAACTTAGCTTGACCTCTGAAGCTAAAAAGTTAGGCAGGTTTAGTGAAGATCCTAAAAGAGAAATGTGCTTTTATTTCAGTGCACAGTCTCTCATGTGTTTTCCTATCAAACTGAACACTTTACAGGCTGCTGTTCTTAGTGGCCTCCATGGCATACAACTTTCTGCTTAAATGCAAATTACACGTACTAAGAATAAGAGAAACAAGATGGTTGTCATTAATATAACTGAAAAGGTATTTCCTGTTTTATGGTTTTGTGTGTGTATTTAGTACTGAATTATGAAAACTGAAGTTATGCCTATCATGTTGATGATATTTTGCTTCTGAGACAAAAGTCAAGAAATGAATAGCTGCTTTTAATGTGCTGGTGAAGAAACATAGGGAAGACTGTTTTTTTTGTCTAGATGATGTAACTCTGCTGCAGAATGAGGATTTCCCTAGATGACTTCTGGTTGATCTTCTCTGCTGTAGAGTGGAAGAAAAATCATTCTAGGGAAACATGAGGTGTCTTCTACCCCTGCTGCTTCAAGTACTTAAGAGGAAATACTAAAAATAGCCAATGAGATAATATTTGCAGGGTAAATGGGTGAAGTAACTAGCTCCAATAATTGGAGGGTTTTTTAGGGAGCAAGGGCTGTATGAGTTCAAGCTGATAATCATATCTTAATAATAATGCCCAGCGCAGAGTTCAGGTTAGTAGAGCACATCATGGACTACAAATTAGTGCAGATGTGTATCCAGTCACTTTTGCCAAAACCCATCTGTCCTAGATGCAAGATTTTACATTTGTCTTTCTTTTGACCAATAGATCATGAAAATACTCATTCACATTATTCCCTTTCACATTACTCTTCATATTAATGCTAGATGTCAAGCAAATGTAGCTTCTATTAATCTAATATGACTGATAGCATCTTCATGTGCTCTTGCTTTTATACCAGTTACAGCAGACACTGCAACCCATTTGCTTTCTGATGTTTGCATCAAATTACACCAGGCACTCCTCTACTTCTCAACTTACATTACTTCTAGTTCTGCAACTCAGACTTTTCTTTGTTTCTGTAGCAAATCTCTTTTTACTACCAGGTTATAGTCTATTCTTCACTTGTCAAAAAAGAACCTGCTGAATCGGCAGTGGCAGCACTGAAGCCTTGTTTGTATCACTTATGTCCTCCTGTCATATCACAACAACCCAAACTTCCCCTACAGTCTACAACATCTTCAATTCCCACATCTCACACAACATCCCAATATCCCCTTCCAATAAGTAGGCCTCCCCGTCCCTTTATTTCCTCAGCTACCACTGTGAGTCACAGCCCAAATACTTACAGCTCCCCCGTATCTCTCACATGGCTAAGATAAGACATAATATGGATTGATACTACATACCGTGCCCTATCAGGCAATGAGCTGACTGGTGCTCATGATCAGCCACTGCTTCATGGAGAAACACATGCACAGCATTGTTTCTTCTTTGACTAATTTCACAACTAAATGAGTCTTTTTCTCCCAGACTAATCATTTGCATGAAAGATGTGGCAGTAACATACCTTTGGATATTCTTACTCCCCTACTGAATTTGGTTGAAGTTACAGGGTGGCTTAGGAGGTGGAAAGATAGGTGAGAGGCATGGGCACCATGGTTCTGTAAGCTAGTATGTTTGTAGAGCTGACTTGGCTTCCTCTTTCTGTTAGCGTCACTCAACTGTCGCTATGTGGGGGTTTTTTTCATCTAAGGGACAATTGTAGCACTGAGAGGTTAATCAGAAACTCTTCAGAATAAAAGCAAGGCCACAAAAAATTGATGAAGTGCTAGCTTTAGCCCAAACCTAAGCAGTAGTGAAGACCACCTTCTGTCAGCCACCAGGTCAGTGGCCTCTATGAAGCCTGTGTGGTATTTAGGCAGGCAGGAAAATCACAACTTGTTACTTCAGCTTTCTAGTCCTCAGCTGAGCATCTCCCTTCAACACTACTTTCATGAGTAGTAATGCAATTGATGGTAACTGTTACCAGCTCCAGCTAAGAAGCTTTTAATGTCTCATTTCCACTTCTCCTGGAGATGGCTTATTCAGGCATACCATGAACCCCAAACCCAATCTACATTTTAGTGCCAGCATTAGATCAACTTTAGGTCCACTATGAGTGCATTGTTAAGACAACTATAAAACCTAAAGAATGAAATCCTCTGATCTACAAGACTTTTAAAGACAACCAGGGATGGCAATTCAACCCCCTCCCTGGGCAGCCTGTTCTAAGGCCTGATTACCTTTTCCAGGAGGAAGTTTTTCCTAACAACCATGCTAGACTTCCCCTGGTGCCACTTGAGGACGTTACCTCTTGTCCTGTCACTTGTTCCTTGTCAGAAGAGGCCAACCCCCACCTTTCTGCCATCTCCCTTCATGTAGTTGCAGACAGCTTGTTAGTTGTGAGATCATTTAGTCCCACATCCTGCTAGAACAGGATCTCCTTATCAACCGTAGCCATTGCTTCTACCATCCCATCGCTGCCTTCAAGACGAAAGCTGTACACAACACACACTCTCGGAATCCTTAGAGCACGAGAGAAAGTAGGAGGTGACGGCCCGTCATGCCGCAGCAAGGAGCAGGCTGGGAGTTGTAGTGCCCGAGCTCTTTTCCCGCTTCCCCCGGACAATGCAGCGGCTGCTGCGGCGGCTTCTCCCGCTGCGGAGGCTCATGGCCAGCGGGACAGCAGAATTCGGTGAGGAGGTGGCTGGGGACAAGGACAGGCGAAGCCCCGCCGTCGCCTTCCCGGCGAGAAGTGGCCTGTAGCTGGCGGGGAAGGGGACGGCGGGGCCTCGCTAAGGCCTCAGAGCGACCGAGGGTCCTCTGGTAGTTTGCGAGGGTCTGTCTCGCCCTGGGCTTTGAGGGAAGAGGGGTTGTTTTCTCGGTGTTCGTGGATCAGCAGCGACAATGTGGACTGTGTGAGCTCGAATGGAAAGTAATTTTCATGTTGCTTGGTTATGTGTAATCCGTCAGCGTCTGCGGGGAGAACAAGGAACAAGTCTAGATGTTTTGAGTTAGAGGTAAAGTTAGGTATGAAGTTAGGATCAAGTTAGGAACCAATTTTAAGGATAAAGTCAGTGGTAAAGTTATGGATTATGTTATGATAAAATTAGAGGGACTGTTAGAGATGAAGTTAGAGATAGGGCTACAATTAGGTATAAAGTTAGGATAAATTTAGGTTTCTAACCACAACCACAGTGGGTTATGCCAACTCCAACCACGTTGGACTGGAGTGAATTCGCATTTAATCGTCTTATTATTTTCATTTACCTTCCCTAGTATAAAGTGGAACATGCAAGAAACATTAACATCACTGAAATTTAGGTTGGACATTAGGAAAAACTTCTTCACAGAAAGGGTCATCAGGTCTTGGAACAGGCTGCCCAGGAAGGAGGTTGAATCACTGTTCATAGACATGTTTAAAAGTTCTGTAGATATGGAGCTTAGGGACATGGTTTAGCAGTGGCCTTGGGACAGTTGGGTTATTGGTTGGACTCAATGATCTTGAAGGTCTTTTTGAACCAAAATGGTTCTGTGATTCTATTATAATAATCCAGAGACTCTGTTATTGATTTTATACACATAGTGCAGTTTTTCATGCCACAAGGACATAATACGAGGCTTTGCTGCCAGATTTTCCTCTTGGGCCAAGTTTGATCTTCACTAGTCACAAGAGGAGCTTTTAAAAATGTGTTGTCTGTAGCAGTGAGCTGTCCTGGGACTACTGTTGTCCTACGAGGATATAACTGGATATGTAGTTATGTGCTAGAGAAGATTTTCATTTTTTCAAGTATAACTTCATGCACCAATATTTTATTTTCCTGATACAGATATATGAAACAGGCAGAAGGGCACAACTCACACTTAGTGCTCCTGGGGAAAAAGACGCTTAAGCATAACTTTTTAATGGAGATGATTGTGTGTCATTGTGATGTTACTCTGAGATAAAACTTCATGTGCATTATATGTACAAGAGTTTTGATTTATGTTGATTCCTTCTTTATCTTAAATATTAGAAGGTAGTTTTTAGAATGAGACCTTCAGATCATTGCTGTCTATAACATGCTATAGTATGTGGGAGACACAGGAAGAGAACAATTGTCTCATTCCTGAAATATAGTCAGCTGAGAACAAATATTTGAAGTGGTGGTATTCCCTTCCTGCTCCTTTGTGCCTTTATGTTGTGTTTATGTTGGTGTTGGTCTGCACTGAATTTCATTTGCCATTACTGTTAGCAAAGTGAAATACATGTGATACCTGAAGACTTTATTATTTTCATGCTTAGTTATAAATATCCCTTTCTTTTCCCCCCACATAATCACATTTGCTTAGAGCTGAATAAGACCATAAGTTGCTAACTTAAACAGCTGAACTCTTTTGCTATGCTACATATTTTTTGCTGATGCGTTGATGAAGAAGAGCAGCATTCTTAAAGGCCTTATATGCAAGTATTAATTTGCCGATAATTAGAGAAATTAATGTCTGGTGGATTGCTTATGTGTTATGTCTCTTAGCTCTTTATATAAAAAGCTAAGACCCAGTGTGATACTTTAAATGTATTACAGATGGGCTGGAAGATGTACAACAAAAGAAAATCTTTGAAGAGAGTAAGGACTGGACACAACAGGGACAAGCACCATGTCCTGCTGATTCGGTGGAAACTCTGATGGCAGAAATGCCATTTGTTGGCACAGACATTGAAGATGAGTTTGTTAGTAAGTATAGTAAGCAGAAGTGGAGTGGAAGCATTGACATGTCATACACTTGGTTCTCGTTCCTGCCTGTTGATATGTCCTAGTGGGCTGTGCCCATGGGATTACAGGGTCTCCCTTTGAAGAGGATCCAGTCTGGAGTCTTTCTTGCTAGTAATCAGTTTTGTAAATACTTGAGGGAGGTTCTCCTACTCCTCTACTCTGCCCTAATGGGGCCATTTCTGGAGTACTGTGTCAAATTCTGGACTCCCCAGTTCAAGAGAGACAAGGAACTAGGAGAGAGAGTCCAGGAGTGGCTTCAAAGGTACTGAAGAGGCTGGAGCCTCTTCCAGGCTGAGATTTGGGATTGTTTAACCTGGAGAACAGGCTGAGAGGGGATCTGAGCAATGTTGATCAATAACCAAAGGGTAGGTGACAAGAGAATGGGGCCAGACTCTTCTCAGTGATGTCCAGTGACAGGACAAGAGGCAACAAGTACTAACTAGAACATGTGGAAAAACTTATTTGCTCTTGAGAGTGGTAGAGCCCTGGAACAGGTAGCCCAGAGAAGTCGTGTAGTCTCCTCTGGAGAGATTCCAAACCTGTTTTTATTTGTCTGTATGCTGAAAATTGTTTTGTTTTTTTTTTCTCTTCAGTGCATGTGACCTCTGAAATAAATATAAAAAAGAAAAGAAAGTGGACAACCGGAAGAGAAACTGAAGAAAGCAGTGAGAAGAAGAAGAAGAAAAAACCTTACCAGCCAAATTACTTCGTTTCACTTCCAATTACCAATCCAAAGGTGATATTATTTACTAATTTGGTATAACTGGAACTATGTCAGTAGCTGTACATGTTCATAGGAAGAACAGTGCATGATCTTGAGCAACATTGGTTTTTTCAGGATTTTAAAAGTAACAGTGGCAGCCTATTCAAAGCATAACTTTAGTTGATGTTTTTCCAGAGTCTTTTTTCCAGAGACCTGTCTGTACAGCCTAATGCACAAGTTTAGTGATGCAGGCAGTCTTTCATTGGGATTACAGGAGTGTAAAACTGGATGTTCTCAATCTGCTCCTTGAATTTATCACACTAATGGAAACTAATAGAAGCAAACTTCTATTTAGGTGTGAAGGGTAGGTCCAGTGATATATTCATGACTCCATTCATACCTATTTTGTGTTTATTCAGGACAAGTGGTGCTGTCAGAGGATAAAACTTTCTTGTGCTGTTTTTACATAAATGTTAGATCAAAGTTCACGTTCTTTCTTGTTTACTTGTATGATGAAGTACAGTAACTGTAATGACTCACTGTTTTCATGTCTGTCTGTCTTCCCAGATTACTGCCAAGATTCAGGCTGTCCAAGATGCAATAATACAGAAGGATCAAAGACTTTCAAAAGCAATGGTTCACTCTGGCTCATTGCATGTCACCATGTTAGTGATGCATTTATCCAACAAAGAAGAAATTAGTGTGTAGGTATTTTGATTTAAATTAAACAAGTGGTTTTTGCTGGAGGAGTTTATATATAAAGAGTAGAAGGGGTAACTGATGCTTATTTTTTAAAAAATCAAAATCACTAGGGTTACTGAACATTTAATTAATGCTACTTCTAATATTTGTAATGTTCATAACTTACAGTGTGTTATGAGCACTGAGCAAAGTATCGTGGCTTTTTTTACCTTGGAATTTTTCTTGCTGTGTGCTGAACTTACATGTGCAAATCTCATGTTTGATTATTCTATATCAGTGTTTTGAAATAGGGGACACTAGACAGCAGAATTTGCAGAACTTCATGGTTTGACAAATCACATAATCATAAAATCATTAGGGTTGGAAAGGACCTCTAAGATAGTCAAGTCCAATCTTATAACAAATGTTACGAGCCAAGTGATTAACTGTCACTGACAGATTTTAATGAAGGACACTTATGCTCCAGGCTAATGCCTCACATAGTTACAGTGGGGTTTATGTCCGTAAATTAATTTATTACTCAAAATGTAATGGATTTTAAATAAATAAAATTAATAAATATAAAAATATAAGAATTATTAAACTAAAAGAGAGGTGGCTAATTAGGTCTTATAAAATAGGTGTTGCTATAGTGATTTATAGCAGATTTTTTTAATAGAAGAGGTAGAAAAGTTGTGAAAAGGTGTATGTATTACAGTGATGTTGTGTGATACTGTGACCACGTGCTTTATAAAAATGCAGTTCTTTGGTATTCCTTAATGTTCATCACGCACTGCACTGCTGACACACCTACTTTAAAGTACAGTTAATGTGAAGGTGTTCAGACTTAAGTCTATCTATACAGTTGATAACTTAACATCGGAATAATAATTTGTGGATCTACCTGGATTTTGACTTGAAATCCAAACATACCATGTGTTTCATAGTCCTGCTTTACACTGTCTTCATACAATCCATGTACTGAATTACCTAGTTCAAATAATGAGTGCAGTGAGTCATTGCTTTGGCTAAAGCAATACAGTAATACAGTTACAAAATAACATGTTTAATAAGTATGTGTTGAATATTTTTCTTCACTTAAAAGATTTTGCAGTTAAACTGCAGGTGGCTCATAAGAAAGTGAGAATACAAGACAGAATGTAGGAACCCTTTGTTAATAAAGTTTCTAGTAACTACAAGTATTTTAGTATTTAAAAACCTTTACCACACCTAAAAATAATGAGGTGTCAGTAGTTCTAAATCAGTTGCCCTAGTTGTTTTCCACACTTGTTTCTGTGAATGCTACAGCTTTGAGGCCTGTACAATCTTGACTCCAGCAGTGTGATCTAAAGGGCAAGAAACAGCCATGAACAGAGAATAGAAAGGAAAGTAAGGGATACTAAATTTGCTAGACTCCTACTCCCCTGCCTTTTGTCTCCAGAGTAGGCATACCAGCTTCTTCCTGCCCTAGTGCATGAGCAAACTGTGGTGGCACCTGGAAATCGGTGAGAACAACTTGCAAGATTTTCTTAAAAAGGGTTGGAAATATTAAGTTTTAAAAAAGAGAATGTGAGAGGATATCTCAAAGGCAAATATTCCTTCTCATTAATATCTTTTAGAGTCCTAAACCCTGTATCAGATAAAATATTGTGAAATTCGGTATCTTGAGCTGCTTCTTAGCTCTCGATGTCCAACTGCCACCCGAGCATCAACTTTTCTGCCTCTCCCAGCAGAACTCCACAGTCCAGGCACGCAGGAGCTGTTCTGTAGTAGCAGTAGCTTCCCCAGTGATTCACCCTTGCCCTGGCCAGATGCCTTCTACAGGTATCTGTTTCAGCTCTCCTCAGGTATTGTAGATTGCGTTTTCTGTTATCTGAGATTCTTACTATTTTCATAACTGATGTTTTCTCTTTAATATTTTGGGAGAACTTGAGGAGTAAAGAGTTGAATTTTCCTTTTGTTGCTTCACCAAAGGAATCTGTGTATAACATAGGGTGAGAGTAATCCCTCAAAGTGCAGCTAGTCAGCTGGGCATCTGAGATCTTGGGTTTGGATCCATTAAGTTTCTACCGTTTTCTTACTGTGCTTGCACAATAGTGCCTCTGTCTATACAGAGATGAAATGTGTTGAGGCCCTTTTGAAGTCAAAACACGTGATAAGAATGTGCTAAATGTAACATGCAGTTTAGCACAAAGCCCTTCATATGGTATTTTCCTGAAAATGGAAGATTTGTATTCTAGGCCACTCTTTCTAAGGGAATCCAAACCTGCAGCTCCCATATAAATTTTCTAATGGACTGGCTATGGTCAAGCCTTCCAGAACACGCTTTAAAATGTTATATTCATTACAACGATATAGCAGAATGCAGGCACTGTTTCTGTAATCCTGGTGTGTATTCACATAGAACAGGCTGCTAAATTCTAGTATTTTCTTTAGTTACTTTCTCCACTTTGGAGGAAAATGCTTGTAAACTTCTTTGTTATGCCCATGGGCTTGTTGCACTGAGTGTAACCACTCTTTGGCATTGTAAATGCTATTTGGTATGAAAGAACAAGAAAGTACCACTGTTGTGTTTTCTGCTGTTGGTTTCAGTGGAAATGTTTGTGCTTTACTCTTGCAAAGTAATTGTTACACATTGTAAAGTGTCAGAGCACAAAAATACACAATACACACACCTGACATGACAACTATTTTTTTAAATAGTGTTTACAAGATTATATATCAAAGAAAAAGTAAAGTAAATCTTCAGTGTCACAATGCTTAACTGAAAACACACTGCATAGGTTGGACTGACCTTTTGTAGACGGTATCAGGTAGAGCTGAGCTGGTCTGTGAGTTCTGTAGCACACCCTGCAATATGGAAATCTTTGCTCAGCTGGGCAGAAGAGCTTTCCATGGCTCTCTGTGTGTCAGAGTACTTACTGGGTTTCAGCTGCAAAAAGTCCAGAGATGGGTTTTAGGTATGAGCCCAAGTCAACACTTGAGAGCCCACTGCAATCTTTGAGACTGCTTAGAAAAAAAATCTTTGGCAAGGCACAAAGGAAGGCATTGTTGTTTAAAGTGGTTTTGTAGGAACTAAAGTAGTTCTAAGCTGTACATTAAAGCCCAATAAAAAAAATCACAGGAGGACTTTTATTAATCAAGGACATTTTGATATGTAATCAACCTTATTGTCTGTCTTAACCTGGCATAGGTTTCAGTTAAAGACGTTGCTGTCATCAAGAATCCATCTTGTTAAACACAATGGAAAGGTGTGTGGAGATGTTTGTGACTGTGGAGGCTTAACGAATATGTATTATAGAAATCATATGAATATCTATGATAGAAATCATGGCAATGGCTTTCCACCAGCTAGGACAGAAAAAGCGAAGAACCTCTCTTGATGGTTTTTAATCCGTCGCTGCCATCTAGTGTCTGCAAAGTCAGCGTGGGTTTAGTAAAGAGCTTTAATTCAGTTTTGTTCACTAGCATTAAAACCTGTGAGCATGTGAGAGATCTGTTAGAAAGCATGCAGAATGTTTGTACAGGTTTTGTTTAGTATGCAGATACTTTCAAGTGCAGGTCAAACCAAGTATTTCATGTAGTCCTACATACACTTGATGTGGCTAATTAAAATGATTATTTAAAGATGATTAGGCATGCTCCTGTGCTTTAAAGTAAGCAGCAGTTTGGATAGTTTAATAACAGTTCTTAATAAGCTTAATAGTATTTCCCATATAATTAATAATTTTATTTATATATATATGATGTCACTAAGCTTTGTTTATAATACAAAGTAATACTCTGTAGTAACCTGGAATGAAGCTGAATCTTAAGAGTCTTCAGTGGAGCTGTCAGGAAATGAAAAAAGTTAATTAATTTAAGAATGGAAGACCAAATGCTTCAGAGTATGCATCTTACTCAAATGGGATACACAGAACAACAGACACTGTCATTGTAGTTGCCTTGAGGACTGACATAAAGTCTTTTGAGGGATTATACCTGCAGCTGACTCTGCCTTATTATTTCTATGAGTTTACAGCAGGGCATGTGAACCAATTTACATATCAAAATAATAATAGTAATGCTGACTGCATTGGTAGGAATTGTTGAAAAATTCCCTGAGTAGATAATAAATTGATATAAAATTGTGTGAGATTTTTGGATAATGTAAAAATTATTAATATACCAGACTTTCACATAGATGTTTTCTTGCCTTTTGACAGAGCAGTCGGTGCTCTTTTGGACAGCAAGGATTTTCTAGAAAATCTCCTGAAGGGAAAAACCGTGGATTTGTCTTTTCAAGGAGTTGATCACTTCAAAAATGAAGTTGGCTTTGTGAAGTTGGCAGAAAATGATCATACAAGTATACTTAAGGAAATAGCAGGTACAACTGGTGTTCTGGTTCGGGACAAATTTGGGAGGCAGAAAGACCCAGTTACAAATTCCCCTCCTGCCGATTTATGTGATAAAAAGGTTTGACACCCAGAATCCAAGTGAAAAAAATAAATAACTTTTCAAAGAAGAATTGTTAAATAACAATGCTAACGAAACAAAGGTAATTCTCCTCCCCAAAAACCATACTCTATACCAGAAGCACACTGCCTCCCAAAACCTGAAAGGGTCAGCATCAGATGCCGGGGAAGCAGCAGGAAGTAGAGCCCTGGAGCCTGGATGAAGTCCGTGGAGAAAAGGAGCTGCAGCGAAGCAGTAGTGAAAAAGCCGGGAAGTGGCTTCCGCAGAGAGCAGCTCCCATGGCAGGGTCCGGGAAAGGGAAATTGCAGCGGGGTGAGCAGCAGTAATTTCGTAGTTCCAGGAGAGGGAAAGGCAGAAGTTTACGGCGAACAGCAGGGGTGTCCGGGGGAGTCCAAAGGGGTCCAGAAGTGGTGAAACGCAGCAAAGAGCACACTGAAGAACGCTAAACCAGTTTCCAAAAAACCCCTTGAAATAGTCAAAGTAAACCAAGCCCAGCACTGAACAGATTTCCCGTGCAAAATACTGTCCAATCCTAGAGCCAAGAACTCCCATTCAAAAATAATTTACAATCATAACATCAGAAAATCTCCCGCTCAAAAATAAATTCAAAAATAAATCTAAAAAGTTTTCCTCGCTTCCCCAGGAGCTCAGGAGACCGCCCGTTCCCCCCCCCCCCCCCGCCCCCTGGCATTGTAACAAAATCTATTTTTTTCTCTCTACCACAGACAGCTGGTCATTTTAATTTACATGTTTGAAGACTTTGTGATAACCTAGATGAGGCTGAGCACAAAGATAAAGAGGTTCTAGTTCTATCAACTTTAATGTACCTTTAACAACCACAAAAGCTACATAATGGATTCCTCAGCATAGGTCAAAGAGATAGTAATGAATTAGAGATAGTACTGTTTTCTCATTGCTTTTTATTTAGTATATGTAAAAAATATTGTGAAGGTTTGTCAATGTATACAAAGATTCTATTTGCTATTTCACCTTGTTTAAGTACCATCTGCTGGTTCTCAGCTGGTATTTCTGCCGTTTTCAGTTTGTATATTCATATGTACTGACTTGAAGAACTTTATCTATAAAGTATTTAGGACAAGAGGAAATGGTCTGAAGTTCCACCAAAGGAAGTTTAGGTTGGATGTGAGATAAAACTAGTACACGAAAAGGGTCATCAGGCCTTTGAACAGTGATCTTACCTGACTTACAAAATTACATAGTTCTCTCTTTTATATCCCTGCTGTGTAGAGCTGTGAAAGACAGTGACAAAAATTCTTTCTTCTTCCGTAGTCTGGGAGGTCTGTTTCCTGCATGTTCATCACTCTGAAATCACAGTGAATTTACTGCAACTTACATGTACACATGTATAAGTGCATAGACACACATGTGCATATACATGTAGGTGTGTATATATATATATATATACATATACACTTTATACATAGACTCACTCTGACTGCCTTTCTGGACTTTCTCTGCATGCTTGGGGAATAAGGGGAATTCAGGTAAAGGATGTGACTTATGTATCAGACTAATAAAGTTAGATTTCCATGCTGCCTTATCCTGAAATTTTGTTTGGAGCGGTGGTGGGACCAGTCTGTGGCTTGTTCAGTGTTCATTGCCTTCCAGGAAGTTATTGAAAGTTGTGGCAAGTACATGGTACTATGTATGTGTACCCACACATTCACTTCAAAACCAAAACTCTCAGTCTTGTCTTAATAGTGGAGATAGGGAAGCTGCTTTTCTAGTCACATAAATGCATTCAAAGATACAGTTCATGTTATTAGGACTTAAAGTATAAATATCAGAAGGAGCAGTCATTATCTAGAACAAAACAAGATAGAATGGGTTTTATCTGTCTGTGATTTTATACTTAAACTGTGTTGTTTATGGATATTAAATATAAATACAGAGAGAACAGTACTGCTTGTAATTCAGCAGTTCCTTGTAAAACTATCCTGGCAATTCTGGCTATTCCTTGGAAAGACTCTTTCAAAGTACTTTTCAGTATTGATGAATTATCTTTTGTGTTCAGAGGAATGTGAGGTCACACCATTTTTCAGTCGTGCAGTAACCCATATAGGACATTTTGCAGAGCAGCAGATGCTGCTGTCATGCTACATCTTTACAGTCCAATCCAGAGAAAAACTGTAAGAAGTCTTTCTCTAGCACTTTCTCTTGCAATTAATTTCTGAAGTGCCTTTAGAACATCTTAAGTATTTTTGAACTTAGGTTTTAAGGAAGGAATGAATGGAAGACTGAAAGCTTCTCTACTTATCACATTGCTTATTCTGTTATTGGGCCATGCTTTAGCATCTCAAGCAGCCCTTGATAGAGATGTATTTCTGATAATCAGCAGAAATCAAAAGGTCCTTACAATCCCAGAGATTTCAGTTGACAACTAAGCTCATAGTTATTTCAAAGATTGAAACTAGCAAGTATTGGGACAATATGCTTCCTCATCCTCTGTTTTTGAGTTTGTATTTATATTTCCTTTCAAGGTGTCAGAATTCTGTATGAGAGCTATTCTGTAAGCAGAGAGGTAATTCATAAGGTGTGGTCCCTTTCAGCACCTTTTGTGAAAGCAGATGAATGGTTTCTGTTTGGGACAGTAACTTCTGATGTTGAGAAGTTTATGAACTCATAAATGATTGAATTTGTTGGACATAGTGAGACAAATGTCTTCAGTGTGGAAAGTAATGTTTGTTACAAGGCATTTTCTACACACTTTACACACATGAACCTGATTTTGTTCAGAATGAGACAGGTAAAAATGAGATGAGAACCTGACCCTTGGTTACAGTTTGACAGGCCTTCCTAGGAGACAAACTCATAGGACAGTCGAACCAAGCAAACATGCATACCTATGTTTTCTTTGTAAGTAACTACTGATACTCACCGGTGAGCATTCTTTGCTTAATACACTAAAGTTTCTATGTAAGTCTTCATTAGGTTAGGTTGGAAAGGATTTAACAGAGGTAACTCGAAAGAAGTAGGTAATTTCTTATGACACCAATATCCTTAAAGGCAGTGCAGTTTGGAATATGAAATACTATTAAACAAAGGAGTCTTCAGAGGTAAACAAGAGAGTCTTTAGGACTCTCCCTGCTCCCCTAAGCAAACTACGTCTATAATTCCCTTAACATAAAAGGTCACTCACTGAGCTAATTGCAGCACAGTTTAATTTGCCTGCAGTTTTTTAGAAAACACCACCAAACAAAAGGCTAAACCTACTGAAGGTGCTGCTTTTCAGGGACCATAACATGTAGGACTTTTCTGGGCTGTATTTGACATAGCACATAGACCTTCTGATGTAAAGAATTCTATAAACATAAATGTACTGTTTGTTTTATGTAATGCACTTCATATACTAATTCAGAACAGGTCGTAGGTTAAAATTATAAAGTTAAGTGCACTGGAAAGTTCTAGTGTTCCTGCCCATTGTAGGAGCATTGGGGCTAGATGATCTCAAGGAGGCTTCTTTACTAGGGTATCTAGTGATAGGACAACGGGAATGGTTCCAAACTAAAAGATGGGAGATTTAGATTAAATCTGAGGAAGAAATTCCTGACTATGAAAGTGCTGAGGCACTGGAACAGGCTGCAAAGGGACCTTGTGGATGCTGTATCCCTGGAAGCATTCAACACCAGGTTGGACAGCCTGGTGTGTTGAGAGGTGTCCCTGCCCATGGTAGGGGAGTTTGGACTAGATGGTCTCTGAGGTCCCTTCCAACCTAAACCATTCTATGATTTTAAAAAACCTCTTGATTTCCTGCACTTTACTACACACCACAGAATATTTGAAGCAATATGTAAATTTGTAATTTTTAATTAACTGTTTGACTTTTATTTTAATTTTTATAATTGTATTGCAAATGCTTTCTGATGTTGATAAAAGTGAGTAGATGAATTCCATTACTTGCAGAATTTGCAGATTTTTACTGGATGAGGGTTGCATGTTATAGTCTGACCATGAGGGGGAGCTTGTATTTCATGAACAAAAAGCTTCTGCTGTTTATGTAGATAGCTATTTCATTTGCTTTTGATCCTTTGTCTTTAAGAAATGTTGAGTTGTTGGGTTAAATATTTTGATGCAGTTAGGACAGCACTACACAGACATGCAGTCCACCTAATCGTTCATTTCCTTTAACTTCAGGTTTCTGTAAGTGACCTTGAGTCTAATCTTATTGAATTGATTTTTCTAACAGTCTGTATTAGAGAGAAGGAAATGGAAAGGAAGTCACACTGGCCACCTTCTTCTCAAGGTACATTAGAGCTTTCCTCTAGCATATGCTGGCATTACCCCTGTACCAAAGCACTCTGTCCCCTTTTGATGTGATAGGGATTTGTGCAGACACATGGTTAATTCAGCTGTGGTTAAATGAACATTTTTTATCTCTGGAACCACTTCAGTTTGCCAGTGCAATTTCCTGTGTAGCTACATGAGTGTCAGCACAGCAGCAAGAATGGGGCTGGAGAGGAGCAGTCTGGTTTGGTGTTGCTGGTGGTTTATGGTACACATTATGAACCCACACATGTAGGATCTCTTTGGGGGTAAGTTGCACTGCCTTGCCTTCAGAAAGCCAAGGGAAATAGTTTAATTCAGTTAATTTAGTTCACTTTAGTTCCAGACAGCTGATAAATAAAGTTTACCTCTTGACAGTTACTCTTAAGTCATTTCACATGATAGAAAAGTGGAGAACTCAGAACTCCTGTAATTTTCCATTAAAACAAGTTGATTTGTACAGAAGCTGCCAGTCCAAGTTCCTAACAGCTGCACTAAAACAGTATTGCTGTGGTACGTTAGCTTGTTTCTCTAGTTCTCATGCTATTAGTTACAATTCTTACTAATGCACATAGCAGAACTTGCTAGGCTGTGTAGAGACTTGTCTCATCCACAGCAAGAGAAGCACTCTCTAAAGTTGGAAGTGCTCTGCTGTCTCACAGGTAGAATTACCTGTCAACAAATACATTTATATGCTGTACTGCATGATGGATATAACCAACAGAAAAATGCACCAGCAATTCTTCTGTTAATTCCATTACAATAGACAAGACACTACCTGCTGATAGTGCTTACATATGTAAAGGACTGATTCCAGCAGACCCAAATGTTATTCGTACCTTTTAATACTACAAGGTTTTTTGCATGCAGCCTCTTCTCAAGACTGCCAGACCTCTGAGGTCACCTTCTTTGTGTGTATCCACACAAGTAGAAGAGGCAAGACCGATAGGCTGGGACAGGGACCTGGCTTTGGAGTAGCATCTGTCTGTAGGGCAACAAGAATGTAAGTCTTATAGGAAGATTTTGACATTTACAGACCAGGAAATCTCTGATTTGCTATCCTGTAGTCACATGGGACTGAAGGCAAAATTTTAAGTAGTTGCAAGGAATTTACTCAGTTAGGGGAGAGATTGAAACATCTTCATCTTGTTTTAGAATTTTGTTTACACTTTGGTATTTATTATGGTTTTATTCTCACTGTACTTGTGTATGAGAACTATATAAACCAAACTAACCATGTGTATTCCTGGCTCTGAGTCTGCCGTTTAATTTCTTCTTGATTGTTTATTATGAGATGCTTTTGTTAGCATCCCTGTGTGCAGAACACATGATGATCTGCTTAAAGGCCACTGAGCAGGACAATTAATCTTTATTGAAACTGGATGTACTGTTCACTATGTTCACTGCCTTCATTCCTTTAAAATAACCAGTCAGTGATCTGCACATTTATTCCTTAATGCTAGAAAAGACAGTGTAAAGTTGTGTCACAGCCACAAAACAGCAGAGCCAAAAGCTTCCTTTTGGCACAGTGTAAAGCTGACTATTTGCAGAGAGATGGGGAGTTAAAAAATAGCCTCTTCCTCTATGGCCTTTTGTTTTCTTACATCCTGGAGTTAAAAATCACCAGCACATGAGGTAGTGACAGACCCTCGCGTTGATACTTCATAATGGTCCTAATGGTAGGATGGCAGAGTTTGGTGCCCAATGGAGCACCCAACCATGATATCTAGAATAATGTATTTAAATTTGTAATGCTCACTTCTGGTGACATAGTTGAGGTTCAGCATCTGAGATGGGTGACTTTGACTTCTTCATTGGCTTGGAAATTAGGTCTTGTGAGTCTTTGCAGTTGTGTTCCTCAAAGTGCTATTAGGAAAGAAAGGATGACCAAAAGAACTCATTTGTAAACCTCAAAATTCTGCTGACAGCCAAGAGACTAGTCTTACAATACTACTAAGGGCTTAAACATTTTCATGATGTAGTTATTAGTTACCTAGTTTAGCCTTTCTTCAGCCCAGAACACAGTAAAAAATAAATAAAGAGACAGTATACTGTGTCTAAATGCTAAACCTTTTTATTGAGGGAATGGTTTACAGATAAGGAGACATCAATAGACTGGAAGGAAATGCACATACATAACAACTTTCCATATCTAATGAAAGCTTGGAAAAGAACATGGCCATGTGTGTTAGAGAATATGCAGTTTTTCTCTGAGTCCTCCTGTATTAATCTAGCGGTTGAATTTTTAAGCCTTTGCAGCATATCCTGGTTCTGAATGAGTTTCATACATCACATTTCAAGTCTAATTATGGGGAAGCAGTTGTCTGATGGATTCAACCACTGTAAGAGAGGCAGATGACATTATAAAAATAAGGTACAAAAAAATATTTCTGAGTACTTCAAAATTGCATGAAAGATAGTCTGAAAGCTGTCCAGAAATTTGTTCCAGAAAGCCACTGAGCCTGTAAAAATAGTCTTAACTTTGCTTGGATATACTTTGAAGCTAAAAGTATAAGAGAAATAAGGGAATAAGGGAAAGCACCAACCTTGTTTGATTTTTCAGTCTTGCTAGTAATGTTGATGCCTGGGGTAAAAATGGCAGATCTTCATTTGTTAAGACTCATGGGCATCATCTGTCTACAGTTCTTGGCTAATTTCTTTCAGTTGGGCAATCCCCATCATAAACTTTAACCTTTATTAAACTCTTTGCTCAGTCTTGAAATCCATTTTCATGCTGTCCCATAAACCTGGAATTTTCTTTTGCCCACAACATCCATGCTTCCTTCCCCACTTCTTTAAAACCCCTTCTTGTGGATGCTTCTTCCAAGAGCTGTGTGGATATTAATAGCATTACATTATCTTTTAACCTTAGTGTGCTCACAGGAAAAAAATCCCTTTGTTTCTTTTTTTTTAACTCAGCTGTCTTTTTGTTTTCATTGTATTTAAAAGAGGAAGCATTGTGCTGATTATGTTTCTAAGCCTTCTTAAGCATGAAAATATTGTACTTTTCCTAAACTGGGACCCTCTGTAGTACTAGCAAGTGAGGCCAGTCTCTTGAGACTGTGTCACTTAGTGAGTCTCTACTGTGACCAAGCTTTGTGAGAAGTGAGATAACCAGGCCATGGGGTTGCTGTTCAGAAGTGTGGAGATGCCATACTGTCCCACTGTAAAAAATGTTTAGAGTACCATATGACCAGTGAAAATGCTGCATTTAAAATCCTGTAATCAGATGCATATTGGCAAACTACTGGTCTGATGTTCAACCCATACTAGAGATGGAGGCGGGGACACCCTTAGGGGTGCAGATTTTCACCAGCACAGATCTTAATTGCAAAGAGGGAAATAAGACATTAAGATGTGACTGAGTCAGAATATCACAGAGTGACGTAAACCTGGTTTTGATAAGAAAAGTCCTTTGCTGGAACTTCAAAGCCAGTGGGGCCCAAACCAGAACCAGAAAATGGCTTTGTTACAGATAATTTCACTTTATTAACTCACTGACATTAGAAGGCAAGCAGGCTCTTGGATGCACAAAAATGACATACACACCATAACTAAACAACTTAATTTGAACTTCAATATCTCAGCTTGAAGGAGCAGCAAACATGTATTCATCGTCTCTGAGTCGGGAGAAAATCCATGGAGATAGGTAAAACCCATCCAGAGTCCTGGGCAACCTGGCTTTAGGTACCTCAAGGAAGGAGTTTGAACCAGCTGACCCCTCTGTACATTCCTTCCCACTTCAACCAATCTGTTGGGTTATTTTCAGCATCTGCATAGTAATTTAAACCCAATTATGTCTGTGTAAAAGCTTCACAAGTTTTAATTTGTGTTTTCAGCACTCTGAGAGTTGAATAAAAGGTTGGGATAGTTATGCATCAGCATCTTCTAAGTGGAGAGTGAAAACTGAAAGGTGAATTTTAGAGAGGCAGTGCTTAAGAGATGGTGTTTGAGTCTCTGATTTCATCAGCTTCTTTCAAATCTCAGTTTTGATGTAGACTGTGGTAAGAGCTGTGGTTATAAATCATGTGCAGCAGAGAAGTGAATTTCAGTCTCCAGGATCCAGGTGAATCCTCTGAGCTGCTTCTATAACTTTGCTGTGGCAAAATAATGCAGAAAGGTGTAAAATCTGTCCTTAAGTGTGATTTCAAAGTAGCTTACTTAAATAGTTACTACATACAAAAAAAAAGGTAAGAGTGAGGAAGGACTCTGGAATAAGGAGGATGAACTGGCAGACTTAAGGAAGCCGGTGTTTCAACCCTGTATTCCTCTTCCCTGGGCCTTCCCAATATTTTTCAATTAGCTCTGCTGATCACTTTGCAGTGGAATGCATTTTCTTTTGGCTGGGAGAATAAAGTATTGGAGCTTTCTATTACAGATGAACTGTCAAGCCAGAAAAATCCCTCTAAAATCCAAATGCCTTATTATGTTAGGAGTTGGTTGAACTAATGTTACAGCATTGATTAATTTTTTTCCCCCGAGTTTGATATGAGTTCAAGGATTTTAGCAGTTCAGTTACCTCTGGTCTGCATGGAAGATGATTCAAATGCAGATAACAAAACTCACCATAGAACAGTGGTTTTTAAAAGAGATAAATCCATTACACAACAGTTTTCCTCAAGTTTTCAGGAATTCACTAACTCCTGAACAATTCCAATGTCAAGTTCCCATTTTGAGAGCAAAAGCAGAGTGGATACTTTTCTAATTGCCATTATTTTGGTAAAGCCAAATGTGTGACCTGTATTAACTACAAGACTTACTTCACATGAAATTATGGGTATCTTGGAAAGCTACTAGAAATCTCACTGCCTTTTCATACTCATCTTCTTGTTTCTTCCATGTTGGAGCAACTGTGACTTGTAATACAGTTGAAAGCACATTTTTAAACATTGTGTCATATAGGGTCTTTGTACCTTTACATTTTCTCCCCTGCCCAGAAACTATGAGGAAGATATTTCAAGAAAAGGGCATCATGGCAGGAGAAGAAAGAGCTTTTAAACCACATCTGACCTTCATGAAGTTATCAAAATCAGCCCAACTACGTAAGCAGGTGAGACAAATAGACAAATATATAAAGTAGCTTGTAACTGTGAGAATACACTAGTATTGCTTCTATATATTTATCTATTTTTAATTTAATACTAATTTAACAGTAATATTTAATGTAAGGTGTATTTCCATAAATTTTTTGTTGCATATAATAGTTAATGTGATCCTTAAACACTGACCAGGAGAATAATTTTCATTAAAAAAGGAATTGAAATCCCTAAAATAAGTTTTAAGTAGAATATTTTTTCCTTAAGAGTAAGCATTAAATACTTTAAAATTTCATTAGAAATTACTCCAAAAAAGCACTAAAGTGCCCATTGTAATGTATTAGTAATGTGAAATCAGTTGCAAAGCGGCAGCAAGAAACTTCAAGGGCGTATGTACTTGCTTTGAAACAGAACTTGTCCACAGGCTGCAGCTAATGTATTAAAACTGTGAAATTTGTCAGGCCACATAAGCTTTTGCTTGCATTAACAATTGTTCTTTTTAATCACACATATTTTACAAAATCCACAGCTCTTCTAGAGAATCAGCTGTTCAATCATGTAAACCTTTGGTTAAAGCATCTGAGACAGTAAGGGTGGGGCACTGCCATTTTGGGTTTCAGTTCGTTGTTTTGGATAGATTTATCTTTTTTGTATGAGCTGTTTTCTGCTCTGATACTCACTGTTGATGACAGAACCAGGTTAGTATCACTCCAAATCATCTTCCTTAGTCATCCATAATGCTGGATAAGGCAAGTAAAGTAAGTAAATATTATTAAGTAAAGATTCACTGTATAGAAAGATACTAATACTAAAAACATGTAAATTTTTCTCAATTATAATAGAATCACAGAATATTCTTGGGTGGAAGAGAACTTTTAAGTCCAGGTGTTCACCCAGCACTGATAGGTCCCCACTAATACATGTCCCTCACACCGTATCTCCACGGCTTTTCAGTCCCTGAAGGGATGGGGACTCTACCACTGCCCTGAACAGCATGGGCCCGGCCTTGACAACCCTTTTAAGGAAGGAACTGTTCCTCATGTTCAACCTAAACCTTCTCTGGCACAACTCAAGGCTGTTTCCTTTCCTTTCCTCCTATTCCTTGTTACTTTGCAGAAGAGATCTTAATAAAGTAGATGACTAATTGCTAAATTGCTCAGATGGCATCTGCTTAATTAGTGAGGGGTCTGTCATTAGCGCAGGCAGTGGTTGAGATGCCAAAAATTCAATTTATAAATATTTAATATATGATATTATTTTGTATAGAGTATCTTTAGGATTACTAGACTATAGCTGTGAGAAAACTCCAGTACTTGCAAGTACTTACAAGACCTAATTTGCTGGTACCATTAGGCTTCAGTAGGAACATCCTCAAAATGCTGGATGCTGTTTTGCAGACAATATTGTTACAACTGCTCTGGCAACAGCAGTAGCTGTTGATTCAGTAATATATTCTTGCATTTTTTAACATTAAACTCTTGTCACTATCCTAGTTCCATACAGAGATAACATAAACTACTTACTTGGGTAGTAATAGTAGTAATAATAATAATAATAATTCCCTACACAATAAAGGTTTCACACTGAATCAAACCCATTTCAGACCTTTTTGCTGTGTGTGCACATTCATAATTTTGCTATCTCAAGCTAGACACACCCAATAAGAAGGCTAATTCTGATAATTATTAAACCAATAGCTTTTCTTTTTATGGACATTTTCTCAGTTTATGTGACATTAAGTATTTTTGACTTCTTGAAATGAAATAGAGATGAAGAGAGATGTGGTACATCTGCTAATGTCTTTTATTTGCTGTACTGTAAGCAGTTAGAGCAAGGGTTGGCAGTCAGATAACAAGCTATTGAATGTCTCTTCTCTCTTATTTAGATAAGGAATCTCAGACACATGGCCAACATTACTTCTCTAGTACTTACACTGCATGTCTCCTGCTTCATTAATTTGTTAAAGAATTTTTGTTAGATCTGCATACATAAAAAAATATTTCAGTAAAGACCTTGTGCATGACAAGAGAACTGAAAGGGAACCCTCCTCTTCTGGTATTACTCTTTTAATGTTGAGTTTTAATTTGTACTCAGGATAAAATCGTAATTTCTTTCTTGCATCCCTAGCATGGTTTTCAGTTCCCTAGATTTGCAGTTTTGCTTTTATTTATCCCCATATGGCAAGATACATAGCTGTACCATATAGGACCTTTGTGAGAAGAGAGCAATTCTCAGGAAACCCACAGCACTTCTGATTATCAGTCCCTGCTGCTTCTGACTCCAGGATTGTTTTTATAAAAACTCCTGGGATTTCTGGCATTTCAGACTGAAATGCTGGTATAAGAAAAGACACAGAGCTCATGAAATCCCTTTGCATTCCCATTTATCAGCCTCTTCATCAGTGTTTTGTATTGTGACAGTGGATATTGCTGATACGGGAGTGTGAGGCATGTACTTACTTGGTATCTATTGATGCTGGATCCTGAAATACTGAAACAACCACCGTGGCACAATGAAAAACAGTGAACACTTTGCTTTCACAGCCTTACAAGATCAACAGAAAGGTTTTGTGTTTTTTCTACAGTAATTTTCTTAATCTGAAGATCTAACAACAGCAGCAGAAAAAGCACAATCTAGGTGACCCAACAGCTGGAAAAGGTTCTGAAGTTCTCTTCTTTCAGCCTTCCTTTCATATCAGACACCTTATTGCAGAGATATGTAGCTGAAGTACTTGCTTTAAACAAAAAGAAAGGACATTGCTATGGACAGTATGTTCCAAGATAAATGTAGCGTGAGATGTTAGTCATAGCGATCACTCTTTGAATTACCCAGCTTTCCTGTTGAACATGGTGGGTACGGTGTCATCTATGCTTTTACATGTTCCCAAGTTACAGGACTGAGGCTGTGGAAGACAGCACTTCTTTACGCATGAACTCCTCTAAGTCTGTGTGGGGATCATCAAGGTCTAGGCAAAGAAACTTTTCCACAATAGACTTGCATTTCTCCATCTGATTGGCTTTTGAAGGGAGATCAGTATGTTTGATAGCTTTGCCATTGCGAATCAGCTCTGACACTTCCACTCCTCTTTCAATAATTTTGGCTGGCATTCCTGCTAATGCAGCAATGTTGGCTGCATGACTAACAGTTGATATGCCTGGTTTGATCTGATAGAAAAATATCAGCTCTTCTCCATCTTGGTGGGTCTCCATGGTCAGGTACTCCAGAAGAGGTGTGTCGGGCAGGAGTTGTAGCTGCATTAAACTGTGGAAATTAGTGGAGACAAAGACCTGTGGACACCGTGTTCCTTGACTGATCCAGTACCTCAGAACAGCAGCCAAAAGGGCCAGACCATCCTGTGTGTTGGTCCCTTTACCAAACTCATCCATAAGTACCAAAGATGTCTCTGTGGCATTGTTTACTGCCTTAGCAACCTGGTTAAGATCAATCATGAAAGTGGAGAGCCCTACTGAAACTGATTCCCTACTATGAATTCTTGTGTAAATCCCATCAATCACTCCAATCTCTGCCTCTGCTGCAGGGACATAGCTGCCAATTAGAGCCATAAATACTATAAGACCTACTTGCTTTAAGTAGATGCTCTTTCCAGAGGAGTTGGGTCCTGTGATGATCTTTATTCGTCTGGTAGCCTCACCACTGTTCACAGGATTGGCAACAAAAGTCTTTGCGCATAGTTCCATGAGCGGATGTCTTCCATCCTTGATGTGGAGGCTGTGGTGGTGGGTAAGTCGTGGCCGGCAGTAGGCATTCTCCCGGGCCATCTCTGCCAGAGCTAGCAGCACATCTAGGTGTGCAGTATACTCAATCACATTGTTAAGCACTTCACACTTCTCCAAGATCTTTGTCTGCAGCTGGTGCATAATAAGTGTTTCCTGGTCTCGGATCTCACAGTGCAGGTCACCAAACAGGCTGTCTAGTTCCTTAGTCCTAGCACTTCTGTAGTGCAGTTTATCCTCTGACAAGAACATGAAGTCCAAGCCTTCGATTTCAAAGTCATCTTTATTCACCATAGTTGGTAGCCGTGGAATGGAGAGAAGGAATCCAATCAAAGGAATGTAGATGACACAACAGGAGGGAATATGATTGTCCAAGGTCTCCAGTTCTTTTTTTGCCACTTCAGTAAGGAAGTTTGACAGTCCCATCAGCTTTCGTTTCTTCTCATCAATGGTGGGGTCCACATTTGGTCTAACAGTGAAGCGGTTCTCTGAGATGCAGCCTTCAAAGTCCACCACTTTGCTGATTAGACTCCCAATGTAGCGTAGATCATCAGTGAAGACACGGGAGATAGTCTGAAAGAGCTCAATAGCATCAGGCAGGGAACGACATGTATCTCTGAGGCACAGTGCACTGTGCACTGTCTTATACAGTGCTTGCCAGTCAGTAACTTTTGTGTGGGAAAGAGTCATTCTTTTTAGAATAAGAGGCACATTTTTAATATTCTTGAGGGAACCTTGAAGAGTGAGAACTGTTTCATGGTTCTGAGCTAGCAGGAAGAAGTGGATAACATCTAGCCGTTTGTTCAGCTCTGTTAGGTTCCGAGTTGGTCGTGTGAGCCACAGCCTCAGAAGTTTTTCTCCCCATTTGCACTTGCAACGGTTTAAAATTCCATACAGACTGAATCCTTCTTTTAATCCACTGGACAGCTTGTACACAGAAGGATGGGTATCACTTTTAAATATCTGCAGAACACTGTAAGCGTCTTGGTCCATATTCACAGTATCTGACAGCATAAACTTTTTAAAGGCCAAAATAGGAACTGCAATAGCACTTTCTTCAAGCTCAACTCCAACCCTTCTTCTGTCTAGGAACTTAATGAGCCCCCCTAGGGCTCGGATCAGGA
This sequence comes from Upupa epops, assembly GCA_013397515.1. NCBI lineage: Eukaryota > Metazoa > Chordata > Aves > Bucerotiformes > Upupidae > Upupa > Upupa epops. Next base: position 4,736 of record VZRI01007517.1, on the reverse strand, counting down.
GTGGGCTCTCAAAAGGGATAATTGAGGACAAGTAAAGAATTTTCTCTGTTGCATTCATATGAGATGGGATAAATGGAAACTGCCTAGACAGGATACGTTGCTTGCTGACTTGTAGGCCAAAATCTATGTGAGGAAACAGGACAATTTCTGGTTTTCCTGTACCTTTTTCACCGGTGGTAGCTGTTAGGTTGGTCAGGAAATTGGCAATGTTCTGGTCCTGTTTGGCACTGGTGACTATGGTTTGAGGGTGAACTTCCTCAATCACTTTATGTAGGAGCTTAAGGTCTTCATTATCAGGTACATCAGGCATTAAGTAGACTGAGCATTCTTCTGTATCATAGTAAGTAATTGCAATCTGTCCTGCATACCTCAAGATGGACATGTGTGCTTCAGAGCTCCCTTGGTCCTCTTCAGGCCCAAGTGCTGGAGGCAGGGCACAGCCCGTGGATGACATGGCACTCATTCTGTTGGGGAAAGATAATTTTATTCACGACTCATCCCAGAAGTCCTGAGAAGCAGCTGAATTAGTCAGTGGTGGGTTAACACTCATTCTTCCAAACCTAGAGGAAGGAAGATGCTCCCAGGAGTTAAACACAGATAGCACTTGTTCCAGGGAAAAGATGGCACCAATAAATAATTACAGCCATCAGCTAGCTTCCAAGCAAGGTGTACCTGAGCAATGTCAGAATAGTTTCACAGTTTTAATTTGTACCCCTTGTAAGAATGTGGGTTTGCCCAAACATTCGTAAGTACAGTAATCTCCCTCCCTCAGAGACCCCGCGCACTGACCACACCGCCATGATTTGGGGGTTATTTACACTGCACCACTTCATCGTACCCGTTTCTAGACCAGTGCAGCACCGGTGCTGGGATCGGCCGTGCTAGCCTCCCTCGCAGGTAGCCCCGTACACTTCTCTGGGCAGCCACCTGCCGCCCCCGGCGCTTCCCGCCGCCGCCGTCCAGTGGCGCCGAATCCCGACGAGCGGCAGCCTTCCCGTGCCGGTCAACCGCCTCTGCAGGGTTCCTTCGCCTCGGGGCACCTCCCGCCAGCCCTGCTCCCGGAGCGGCGCCTCCCTCAGCGGAGCTGAGGCGAAGGGAGAGCAAATGGCTGTAAGAAGACTCTGGAGTCCCGCAGCCCGCCAGCCTCAAGTGGACTTCCCCTGTCAAGGCCTGCCGCCATGATGACTTTTCCTCCCCAGCGTCCACGAAGGGGCAGAGGCCTCGCGGCTGGCAGCACACAGCAGGAGGTTTGACAGCAGCCAGCACCTTCCCCGCCCCAATACTGCAAGTTAACAGATAAGTCAGGACCACCAAATGTTCTCTTTGCTGGTGAGCAAGGCTTACTTACCTCATAAAACCACCTTCCTCACAGCGCTTTCTCAGGAGACAAGTGGCTTCCTTCCTTCTCCCGGCATGAAACGCTTCAAAATTGTCCCAGGTTACTAAGAGTATCAGATTTTTTCCATGACTGTTTTTCCAGACATCTTTCAGCAGTGCATAACCAGCAAAACTCAATTGCCGAGAATTCAATTCATGCCTCACCAGTCTGGTTTTGACAAGCAACATCCCCAGTTTAGTGTAAACAGTATTCCTTTCCTGGAGCATGAGTGGTTATTTGATGTTATTCCTTATTTTTTGCATGAGTACTCACGCCTTCACATTTTGACAACGTTTTGGCTAAAAAAGGTGTTTTTATTACTGATTGTTGTCTAAATGCATTTAAAGAAAGCACCAGCCAAAAAGCAAAGAATGATGATTTCATTTCGAAATAACCTTAGTATATAAAGACTTACCTAGCCATAGAATATCAAAAGGCAGTGAGGCTGGAATAAATTTAGTCTTCCAGAGTGATTATGTGCTCAAATTTAAAATAACCCACCACTAGATGTCATTGTTTTGGAGATTAACAGAATGGAAGGAGTACAGGAATTAGAAATGAAAATTCAGCCTTCTAGTAGAAAGCCCAGTTGAATTTTATGCTGCTATTTACAGGTGAAAAAAATTGACTCAAATCTTTATGAAGATTTTAAGAGCCATTATTTTGGAGATGAAGTTCTGCACCGTCTGGATCTTTGCTCCATGTTGAAAAAAAAGCAGCCAAATGGTTACTACTACTGTGAGTCGTCTATTGTTTTTGGTAAGTACATCTTAATTTTCACTTTAGTTGTGTTACGTGTCTGAAAAGACATTTTTTCTGGAGTGTGTGTCAGGCTTCTCTTGGAGTAATATCCTTGGGGTGTGACATGAGTCTGGCCTTCAGCCCTGGCTCTCCAGGAACACTGCTGTGCTTCGTGTGGACAGCTACATTTTAATTATGTGTCCCCAGAATCTAGTTCCATGTTCTCATCCTAAAAAGAATGTTTAAGGTGAGATGCATTTCTGTCACACTGGAGCTGCTTATCACTGTGTTGACTATAAAGACAGCCTGGGTGACTATGATGAGATGTGTAAAACTTGAAAACTTGTAACAAACTTGTGAAAAAGAAGACAAGTTTCTGACAATTAATGAGGAGTCAGTCAAAGATCAACTGCACCAATTGAACATAAGTCTATGGGGACCTGATTAGATGCACCCAAGAGTGTTGAGAGAACTGGCTGATGTTGCTAAACCACTCTTCACCATTTTTGGGAAATTGTGGTCAACAGGAGAAGGACCTGAGGACTGGAGGAAATCTTATGTTATTCTGGTCTTTAAAAATGGTTAAAAGGAAGATCCAAGCAGCTACAGACCAGCCAGTCTCACCTCCATCCCTGGAAAAGTGATTGAGAGATACATTCTAGAGGTCATCTCTAAGGGTATGAAGGATATGAGGCTAATCAATAGCAGTCAGCATGAATTCACAAATGGGAAATCATGTTTGACTAATTTAATAGCCCTCTGTGATGTTGTAATTAAAAGGGTGGATGATGGAAGACCAGTTGATATGGTCTGCCTCGATCTTAGGTATGCTTTTGATACAGTCATAGAATCATAGAGTCATTAGGGTTCAGAAGGGACCTCAAAAGATCATCCAGTGCAATCCCCCTGCTACAGCAGGACCACCTAGACCAAGTCACACAGGAACAGATCCAGGCCGGTCTTGAATGTCTCCAGAGAAGGAGACTCCACAACCCCCCTGGGCAGCCTGTTCCAATGCTCTGTTACCCTCACTGTGAAGAAGTTCCTTCTGATATTTATGTGGAACTCCTCTGTTCTAGCTTGTACCCATTGCCCCTTGTCCTATCACCACATGACCTTGAGAAGAGCCTGGCTCCATCCTCCTGACACCCACCCCTCACATATTTATAGACATTAATGAGGTCACTCCTCAGCCTTCTCTTCTCCAAGCTGAAGAGACCCAGCTCCCTCAGCGTTTCCTCATAAGGGAGGTGTTGTACTTCCTTCATCATCTTTGTTGCTCTACGCTGGACGCCCTACAGCAGGTGTGTGTCCTTCTTGAACTGAGGAGCCCAGAATTGGACACAGTGCTCCAGATGCCATCTCACCAGTGCAGTGTAGAGGGGGAGAAGAACCTCTCTCAATCTGCTAACCACCCCCCTGATCTTCCCCAGGATGCTGTTGTTCCTCTTGGCCACCAGAGCACATTGCTGGCTCATAGTCATTTTGCTATCCACTAGGACCTCCAGGTTGCTTTCTCCTACACTGCTGTCCAACAGATCAGTTCCCAACATACCCCTTGCCCAAATGCAAGACTCTACACTGACCCTTGTTGTACCTCATTCAGTTTCTCTCTGCCCAGCTCTCTAGCCTGTCCAGGTCTTGCTGAATGGCAGCAGAGTGTGCTAGGATGTCGGCACCACCACCCAGCTTTGTGTCATCAGCAAAGTTGCTGACAGTGCACCCTAATCCCTCATCCAAGTCATTAATGAACAGATTGAAGAGGACTGGTCCCAGTACTGATCATTGATTCCACAATTCCTAAGCTTATTATGAGAAATCAATGATCAGATTGTGAATTAGATTAAGAATTGGCCCAGATGGGATTAAGAATACAACAGAACCCAGAGAGTGGTGATTAATGGTGCAGAGTCTAGCTGGAAACCTGTAACTACTGGTGTACCCCAAGGATCAGTCTTGTGTCCAGTGCTGTTCAGTGTTTTCATTAATGATATTGATGGAAGAAAGTGTCTACTTGTCGAATTTCCTGATTATACAAAACTGGGTGGATTGTCCGATTTACCTAGTAGCTGTTCAACTATTCAAGGAGATTTGGGTAGGCTAGAGAGGAGGGCTAAAAATAATTGAATGAGTTTTAACAAAAACAAATGTAGGGTCCTTCACTTGGGAAGGAATAATGGGATGCATCAATACAGGTTGGGTAGTGACCTGCTAGAGAGCACCCCTGGGGACAGATTATTTGTGGATACAAAACTACAAAGGGACCAGCAATGTGCCCTTGTGTTCAAGAAGGCCAGTAGGGTGTTGGGATATATGAAGAGAATTGTCTCTAGCAGATCAAGGGAGGTTCTTCTCTGCCCTTTTATTCTGCTTTAGTAAGGCCACACCTGGAATACCATGTCCAGTTCTGGTCTTCCCTGTTCAAGAGGGATAGAGAATTAAATGAAAGAGTTCAACACAGAGCTACAAGGATGATTGGGGGTCTGGAACAACTTTCTTATGAAGAGAGATTGAGAAAATTTGGACTTTTTAGTTTGGACAAAATAACACTGGGAGGGGATTTAATTATTGTCTATAAATATATGAGGGCTGACTGTCAAGAACAAAGGAATGCTCT
>VZRI01007516.1:0-28389 GCA_013397515.1 Upupa epops | reverse complement strand
TTCCAATCCTTAACAGTCAGTGATTCATGATAGGCAGATAGAAACACAAGGCACCATTCATGATTCATGCCACAGGTTAGACGATGTGAACACCCTGAAAGGTTAGAGCAGACGTTCGACGTGCAGCCGCGTCGCGCTATCAGGTAACGCACTGAAACCCCCCCCCCTCTTGTCATGAAGTTAAGGCAACATCTCGGGGAGGCTACCAGACGTGCCAGTAATGCCTATGTGTAATACACCCATGCCTAAGAAAAACAAGGGAAAGAAAATCTGATCCGTGAAGCGCTGCCAGCCAGTAATGACCAGTGGAATTCAGCTAACGTAGACAATTTAATTTTAATGCCTAGTGGGAATTTGATTAAAGCAATTAGGGAAAATTTTGAACGCCGTCCAAATCGTGCATGTCTCTATTTCATTTTATTTTCTTTAAGAGCCGTCAGCATTCTTGGCCTCTGAAAATATATGCACTAAGTCTCCTGAAAACGTTTAAACAGGGTTAGAACGTTGTTCGCATAATGGTGACATTGAAGCGAGGGAGGCTACTTGTGAAAGGGAAATTATCCCTGTGTTTAAGTGTTTGCAGGGTTTCGCGTTAAGTGCTTGGAACAGACAGCTCTTCCACAGCCCCCCTAAACCCAAACCCTAAATACAGCCTTTCCTTTCCAGCGCAGTGCCCAGGCAGGGGCTGATCAGCCCCGTGAGACTGAGACGTTGGCTGGCGCAGTTGCACGGTCCTGGCTCAGGGTGAAGCAGATGGGGTTGAGCGACACCGGTCCCCGGGGGTGTTCAGCGGTGATATTCAGGCTGCTTAGGGTGTCCGATTGTTGCTGTGATCTAGGTAGAAATTGAGGGGAATCAACGTCTCCCAAACATACGTGGAGCTGCAGCCACGGCTCTGACATCACTGGCAGCCAATCGGGGAACTCACTCCACTCTGGTCCATCAGCTTCTCCAGCCATTTCGAAGGTTTTATTATTCTACCACATGAATCTGGACTGCAGCCACTCACCGTGAGACAGACTGGACTAATAAATCTTTGGCTCATGTAACCACCGTGTTTAATATAAAACAATCCATACACTTTTTTTTTTAATATGATTTATAAAACAGAACATGAAGCTACCTACCCGATCTTTCCTAGCTGTGGCAGACACCGTTATTTATCGCTTATTTAATTACTAACAGCAGTTCCGTCACGTTACCTGACCTTAAGGCCCTGTGATTACCTGATCCAACATATTTCACGTGATAAAAATGTCAGGCTCAGAGAAACCCACCGGCCTGGCTTTCTGTGAAATGTAATTATAACCAGCAGTGTTAAGAAAAGGTTAACAGTTTCGATAGTCGAGGCAGTTATTCATTGTGCAAGCCTTTGCTTTGATTGAAATGATAGCTGCAAAGGCACCACGCAGCCTGGCGAGCCGGGAACAGCGCCGCTTCTTCTCGCCCACCTTCGTTTTGGCTGCTCGGCTTGAACTCAGGTAGCTCAGCCTGGCCTCTGGGAACAGCTCTCTGAAGTTGCTGGGGGATGCGTGTGTCCTCCTTTGTGTACAGCCCCCATCTCCAGCCTGCACCGGGGTGTAATGGGGAGGAGACGTCTGTGCTTCTGTTCGTAGTGACCTCAGCCCCTCGCTGGATGCCGTGTGCATCGTGGTGCTTGTGATGCCTGTTAAAATGAGGATGTAGAGTTTGAGGTTGTCACTACAGCTGTCTGTATCAGCCCTCCTAGATGGCTGGGCGCACCGACAAACTGCAGTCCTGGCCCACTGCAGGTAGAAGTCTCATTGATTTCCTGAGGAGAATTTATTCCAGACTGTTTCTGAAAGATTTCCTGAAGGGAGGTTGTGGAGAGGTGGCTGTTGGCCTCTTCTCCTTGGTACCTGCTGACAGCAGCAGGGGCACTGCTCTGCAGTTGAGGCAGGGGAGGGTCAGACTGGCTCTGAGGCAGAGATTCTCTGCAGCCAGAGTGGTTGGGCACTGGCAGGGCCTTCCCAGGGAGGTGGTGGAGTCCCCCTGCCTGGAGATGTTGAAGAACCCTGTAGCCATGGTGCTTCCTGCCCTGCTCGAGTGGCAGCAGGGAGGGGGTCAGGCTGTGTCTGTCAGTCTCTCAGGGACTGAGAGGTTTTGTTGGGGTGGGGATGGTTGGACTGGGGGATCTGGGAGCTCCTTTCCAACCAGGATTGTTCTGTGATTCTGTGGTTATTCTGTGCACCTTTGTCTGGCTCCAGGTATGTATTGCACTCCAGGCAGAAAGACTCATGAGCAGGGGCTGTGAAAGGAAGATCTCCTTGCGGGAAGCTCCCCTATGATGCCAGTGACACTAACAGTGCAAACAGCGACAGCAATTTCTCCAATCACAGTAGTGATTAATTGCATCAGCTGGAAACTTGGGTCACTCCTTCCCTGCACAAGGCAGGCTGTGTGCAAACACAGCGAGAAGATAAGCAGCGTGCCCTAGAATATTGATCCAGCTTACGTGACAGAGTGTCCTCAAGGTGAGAATGCCTTCAGCACAAACATTCCTCGCCTTTTTATTCAAAACACGGGTGATTTTGTCTCTGTGTCTGTCCTTTCTGTAGTTCATCAGATCTTCCCATGCTGCCTTCTTTTTGTGGGCTAGCAGATGAACCAAGATGACCTCATGCTACAGATTTGCTTCTCTGGAAAAATGAAGCTGTCAACAACATAGGGAAAGACACATCCCCACAGGAAACAAAACAGGAGCTGGACTAGGACTGGGGAACTGGTGGCCAGACAAAACAAGACTGAGCAGCACGTATGCCCCAGCAAGCGCTCAGAGCAAGGGCCTGATTACTCAGCCTGGCTGTCCCGTGATGGCCCTTTCACTCGTCCTCTTCAGGTTGTAAGGCTGTGAAATGCTCAGAAATGTTCAGATCTTGAAGCAGGTGTCAAGCTCACACGTCGTTTCGCTAAGAAATGGCTAAACATCACAGCGATAGTCCAACACAACCTGAGAAATCAAAGGAAGGCAGAATCTCTGCCTGCCTGGAGGAGTGGCAGCATGATGAAGGAAGGAGAGCAGCTCCCTGATGAGGAAAGGCTGAGGGAGCTGGGGCTCTTGAGCTGGGAGAAGAGGAGGCTGAGAGAGGGGGGGGGCCTCATTGCTGTCTCTCAATCTGTGAGGGGTGGGTGTCAGGAGGATGGAGCCAGGCTCTGCTCAAGGGCATCTGGTGACAGGACAAGGGGCACTGGGTGCCAGCTGGAACAGAGGAGGTTCCCTCTCAATCTCAGCAGGACCTTCTTCCCAGGGAGGGTCCCGGAGCACTGGAAGGGGCTGCCCAGGGGGGTTGTGGAGTCTCCTTCTCTGGAGACTCACCTGGCTGTGTTCCTGTGCAGCTTGGTCTGGGGGATGCTGCTGTGGCAGGGGGATTGGACTGGATGAGCTTTCGAGGTCTCTTCCAATTCCTAACAGTCTGCACAAGAGCCTGCTGTCACACTCACTGTGTGCTGGATATTAGACATGGATGAGCTTCTAAATCTTCCCAAGAGAATACCAGTGCTTTTGCTTTAAATTATCTGAGCACAGAAGTGTCTGTCTGCAGCCATTCTGTTCAGCGAGAAGGACAGATGCGTGTGCTGCAAGACGTGTGTGGTGTTGGGATATTAGCACAGGGCTGGCTTGGCTCTCCTCTTTTCTGAGTCACATACCAAAATCTTGATGTGATCAGAAGCCACAGAAGATGCAGAGGGGAACTGGATGTCCTGGAGTGATTCGCAGACAGTAGCTGACAACAGCTCCCAGAAGAGCCGTTGGTTTATGGTGGGGCAGGTCTGGCTCATGCCAGCTGCATTGCTGGATCCCGAGCAGCCCATCAGTTTTGTCTTCAGCAGCTGCTGCTGGTTCATTTCTTTCCATGGCCAGACACTGGAATTTGCTGTCTTTTTTTTGGCTAGCAGTGTCCTCTTGACTAGCCATGTGATTCAGATGTCACCTTGGACCAGTGCTTTACCATCGGTGCAGGGCCGTGCTTTGCTGTGGAAACAGTTTGAGAAGGGTGTAGGCTGCTGCTGTGCAACAGAGGAACCTGACAGGATCCCTGCAGCAAACTAAATGGTCATGGACTTCAGCCCATGAGGAAGGAGTAAGTATTCCTTTCCTGTAAATGAAGGGATTGGGCTGCTTGTTGTGGCCTTGCAAGAACAAAACTGGGGGTCTCTTTCCCTGGAGACGTTTAAAACCCACCTGGACTGTTCCTGTGTGATTGGATCGAGGGGATGCTGCTCTAACAGGGGGATTGGACGGTGCAATTCAGAGATTAGCGATTGGAAGGGACCTTGAAAGATCATCCTGATTCAAAGAGTGAAGGAAGCTAGCAGGACACCCTTGGAAGCCATCGCTGACGCAGGCAAAGCAGAAGAAACCCCAGTACCTGAAAGTACTTAAAAGCAAACGGTACCTAAATCTACAGTAGCATAGACGTGGGAGGGAAGAAGGAACTGAGGTAGACAAAGACCAACTGTGACAGAAAATAGTGTCAAGACATGACTTTACAGTAAGTAATGTCTCGGGCGTCTGCTTATCTAGGTTTGAGTACCCCTCTATTTATCTGTTTTTATCCGTACACACACATTTACAGAGAGAGAGGCGCAGATCTAATGTACCTTCGAGGACTGAAAAATAGGTCTCTGCGGTGGTGGACCCAGACAGGCAGTCTGCAGCTGCTGGCTGCACTTGAAATAAGAAATCTTTCAAAGCCGTAGTGATGTGAGGCAGTGCAAATATCAACAGAAAAACAAAGGAGGGTGAGTACACCTAATATGTTTTCCAAGTTGCCAGCCAGCAGCATACCTGCAGGCAGATCCCTTAGGAAAGGGTCCTTAAATGTTTTGCCTGCCTGCTTCGTTCAGGAGGAGTGGCACCCATCCTTGCTCCATGCAAGTGAGGCCAAGTGGAGCTTGAAACAGTTCAGCTCATCCGCATCCTGACCGGCCTTTTTCCTGCCTTCAGGCAGTAAAACACAAGACTACAAGTGAGCTGGAGCTTGAAATTTGGAGGCGCTTAGGCACTGGATAAGCACAGGATAAACAACTGGCACAATTATCGCTCCCGCTCACAGAAGATAATCCGTGGCTTAGCTGTGAAAAGCTGATACCGCGTGCTGCTCACATAAAGGAAGGCAAAGAAGAATCCATCCAGTCAGACTTGTGTTGTAAAAGCTCCTCTGTGACTGAGCAACGCTTGCAGATAAAAATGGTGAAGGAAAGGAAGACAAGCTAAATAGCCAGGGACAGTGCTTCGGCGCTCAGAAGACTCCCTGTGGAAACAGCAAGCCCCGAGGAGGGAGAGTGGTTTCTGGCAAGAGAGGTCTCTAAAACATCTTGTGCAAACCAGAAAAGAACTGAAGATAAAGAGAATAAAGACATCGAACAAGCCTACAGGAGAAAAATGTTGTTTCTAGCTATTTCAGATCTGGAAATGAAATACTTTCAAGGTGTTAAAATGCACAGTGAAGCGAAAAGGAAATGTGAGGCAAAATTGAACAGAAGGGAGAAGCTTTCCTCAGCGCTAACTGGATAATCTGAACCCTGAAGTACTCGGTTATCTCTGCCAGATCTGTTCTCATTGCCAGAATGCAGCTACTTTTAAAGAACAGAGTTGATTCAAAGCTATAATAATAATAATAATAATAATAATAATAATAATAATAATAATAATAATAATAATAATAATAATAACAACAATAATAATAAAAATAATTAAAATAATTAAAAATAATAGTAATAATTAATAGTAATAATAATAATAATAAACAACGCATTTAAGGCACTGAATCATAGTATTTGAATTGAAATGGTTTTTAGGTTGCTGAGCCCTCGGTAAGCTGAAGGGAGAGCGATGGCAGAGATCAATACAATCACTGGCAATAAGGGTTTTTTCTAAGTGACACAGATTTCTGGTCAGGTTCATGAGGAATAGGCTGTTGTGGCAGTTTAACATTCAAAACTTGTTGCTCTGCATGGTTTAGGTCTTATCTGCCCTACTTCGAAAGGAGGGATTGCAGAGAGGAGATGCAAGGAAATGACTCTGCCCTGGGCACTGTGGTGATGGCAAAGAAGCTGGTACAGCTTGTGAAGTATCATGTATAGACACAAGATCTATATCATGTGTATTATAAGTTGTAGAAGCACAGAATTATTGAGGCTGGAAAAGACTTCCAAGCTCATCCATCCCAACCCAGGACCTAACATCACCACATCAGCCAGACCAGAGCACTAAGGGCCACAGCCAGGCTGTCCTTCGACACCTCCAGGGATGGGGACTCCACTACTGCCCCGGGCAGCCCATTCCAGTGTCAGTGCACCCTTTCTGTGAGGAGGGGCTTCCTAACATCCAACCTAACCCTCCCCTGGCAGCTTCAGACCCTGCCCTCTTGTCCTGGCACTGGTTGCCTGGGAGATGAGCCTGACCCCCACCTGTCTACAACTTCCCCTCAGGTAGCTATGGAGAGTGTTAAGATCCCCCCCAAGCCTCCTCCAGGCTAAACAACCCCAGCTCCCTCAGCATCTCTTCATCAGCTCCAGTCCGCTTCCCAGCCTCATTGCTCCACAGGACCCGCTCCAGCACCTCAATCTCTTTCTTGAAGCAAGGAGCCCAAATCTGCCCCCAGTACTCAAGGTGATGCCTCCCCATCACCCAGGACAGGGGGAGCACGACATCCCTAGTCCTGCTGAAATACGTATTACATAAGATTCCTTGCATGATACCAATTCTGAATGGATTGAAAGAGCCCAAACCACCCCCTGGGTAGGGGTTGAAGCTGATCGATGTGGTGAACCTGCTCCTCTGTGTTTATGTTCTTCCTATTTAGCCATTAATTTTCGGGAGGGCAACCATTATCAACCACAGCAGAGCTTTATTTAAAGACTTTTAACTCAGGTCTCTGGAACTGAGAGGTATGTAAAGCTGATGGTTGGAGTCCTTCTCGGTGATTTATTGTAACGAAACATTTGCTGCAGTAAACTATGCCCTCAATTAGACCTGAGCAACTCCATTAACTTAAATTATAAGATGGTTGTAACCGAGAGTATAATTTAGCCTTCAGGGAATAGAATAGTCAATTAAAGCTCCACAGGGTAGAGCAGGCAGAAGAAATTTGCCCTTCAGCTGGAGCTGTCAGAGAAATTGTAGGTTGTTTTAGTTATTCTCTTCAACCTCACCAAATCCTATTAATGATGTAGTGGCAGCGGGTAGTTTCCAGTATAAACTGGTTGGTAGAACAAGTACTGCGTGTGCTTTTTCTCTTGCTCTCTTGTAGGTTGAAAGCTCTTAAAAAGCAGTCAAAGCTCTCGGGCATTGACTTTTGCTCAGGAAATAGGAGAGCAGAAGCTGAGTAAACAAGATGAGTGCTTTCGCAGCAGCTGGCTCTGTGCTCTGCAGAATCTGGCAGTCGTGGTTCAGAACCAAGCCCGGGCAGAGGATGCAGAAGGCTTGGAATCGATGGAGTAGAGGTTAGTATTTGCTTATTTGACAGAAAAACATGGCAACAAGCTCCTACATTGCAGAAGGTGAAGCAAACAGAGAGCTCTAGGCAGATCCCTGGGAGAAGAACGAGCTAGTTTTCCATCCTGACTGCAGTAGGAGAAAGCAGAGAGCTGACAGTGTTGTTAAGTGACTGCAGTAGGAGAAAGCAGAGAGCTGACAGTGTTGTTAAGTGCAGCTGGTAGCCTGTTCACCCCCTTTAAAACGGACCAAGAAAAAGAAAGAAGAATTTCCATCTTCCCTCTTTGTGTTTCCAGAGAGAGGTGTCAGAGGCAACTTTCACCCAGTCTGCAGGGTTATTTTCGTGTGTGTTCATGGCTTCATTAGTCAGCATTCACAGCTGGTGGATTTCAAGGGCTTCCCATCAGTGAGAGATAAACTTGAGGGTGCTGGAAGTGGAAATTCCCGTGGGAAGGCTGGGGAACAGTCAAGGCGCACGGGGGCTGAAGAATCAATCCACTGAGCACTCAGGCCGTGTTAAACCCTGAATGACTATGCCCAGGAGACAGCAGAGCCCCTGGTGTTCCTGCAGGTTTAGCCCTTGAGTTTCATAGTGCCTGAGCTCAGTCTCAGTCCCAGCAGCCCCAAGTTCCAGCAGTTTTCTCATCACAGCATTCCACAGGGAAGGATCTTTGGGTTGCGTCTGATTTTCACCAGCTGCTGCTAGCAGGAGCAGGTCCACACGGTTGCCCTCCTTGCTTTCTCCTCACACCTTATGCCCAGTGACCGCTGTAAAGAAGCAAGAGAAAGAGTTCCCTTCTGTACCCAAATACAGCAGCCTGGGTACTCGAGGAGCACAGTGGTTTCAGTGTTGGTACCTACCTCCTGCACAGGAGTTAATTTCCATACCGGTGCGGTTTGTGCATACCCATCACCCTTAAGTTTGATGCTCTAACTTCATCAGTTCCTATTTTAGCTGAAGCTCTGCTAAACTGAGTAGCAAAGTTCAGCTCTCTGTGCTTTCAGCTTCTCTGTGCTGTCAGTCTTTTCCAACTCAGGCAGAATTACTGCACTGCTTGCTTTTAAAGTGGGGACTCCCGGGTTTGCGAAGGATGGGATTGGTTTAAAACCATATCTAGGTCTAATACATCAAAGGAAACCTGAACTGATGAGGAGTCTGAGCAAAGTAACCTCTACGTGAAAGATGGTCGATGAAAAACTCAGCGTGAGCTGGCAGTGTTAGCCCGCGGCNGGGGGCTACAGGAAAGCTGGGGAGGGGCTGTTTCCTAGGGCTTGGAGTGGTAGGAGCAGGGGGAATGGTTTCCAGCTGGAAGAAGGGAGGTTGAGACTGGAAGTCAGGAGGAAATTCTCCCCCATGAGGTGCAAGTGAACATCATACTGGTTGTGTTGTACAGGTGCTTTCTTGCACTGGACACAGTCTTACAGAGCCAGGTCACAGGATGATGATGAGAGGAAATGTCCCTGGCAGCATCATGTGGTTTTGTGATTCTTGCTCTCTTGATGGTGACCTTTGCTGGGTTTGAAGTCCCTTTTTAGGTGTTGGATAGACACTGCTAACTTGACTCAACTGAGGGAAACAGCCTCAAGCTGCAACAGGAGAGGCTGAGATCAGATGTTACAAAGAAGTTCTGTCCTGAGAGAGTGGCTGGGCACTGGACCAGGCTGCTCAGGGAGGTGCTGGAGTCCCCATCCCTGGAGGTGGTTAAAAACCGAGTAGCTAGAGCACTTGAGGCCATGATCTAGGGGCTGTGGGGATGTTGGGATGAGGACTGGACTTGGTGATCCCGGAGGTCCTTTCCAGCCATGAGAATTCTGTGATTCTATAAAACCCCAACCAAACAGAATCCAGAAAACCAAGCCCTTTGCTGTTGCATGTGATCCTTCCAAGGACTAATGAACTCCTCCAAACTGTCCCTGTTCTAAAACACCTAAAAAGAGAATGAAAGCCAACACTGTTGGCTTTTTCCCTTAGAAAATTCTCTTTGTTCTTTTTTCCTGTCGTTTTGCCTGGGCTCACGGTACCCCTGCAGGAAGGCAGTGTGCCTGTTCCTCAACATGGGTGGGGGAGTCAGATGGCCAACTATTGAAATGAAACAACGGTTGAATTAGTAGGGTCAGATGCAGACCAGATTATCATCATATATACCTTACATGACCACGTCAGAGCCCGTGATGCTGAATGGCGCCGCCGATTTGCGTCGACGCTTTGTGTCAAACACTGATTTCTGCTTGGCTGCTCACCACAGCGCTGGCGTGAAGGGCACGGTGAGGCACAGCCAGCCCTCCCCTGGTCAGAGCACCAGGGTTCTCCTTTTGCGGTGGTTTCTTGGATGTGACACCTAGAATGGGGCAGATTACATTACCAGTTAATGATCTGCAGAGTGATCTGCCCAGCTCTTTTGGCCACTCTCCTTTCTGATGCTTAACCAATCCATATACAAACCTGGGACAAGAATTTAACCTGTTCCTTGCCATCCCTCAGAACTCCATGAAGGGCTTTTATTGAGGGCAGGAAGATCTGATGGGGGTAAAGGGAAGTGGTAGTAACTGTAGACGAGCCAGGTGCAAGCTGGCTACCTACATGAATGCAGCTCATGCGTGAAGTGGGCATAAAAGCTTCTCTGCAGGCATATTGGGTGGTCAGATCCTCACCGTGATTATATGGCTTAGATTCAGGAATATCTCCACTTTCCTCCTTGAATTGACTCCAGATCCATGCAAGTGTAACTGAGATAAAATAATTAATGAGAGACTCTCAGGATCTTTCTTTCTTTGTTGCAGCCAGAAGCCAAAACTTAGCTTGGCTCGTGTTGGGAGAAATGAGACTGTGCTGGTAGTCTGGTTAATGGCAACGAGAGGGCTCTGTGCTGATTTAATTTACTGGCTCTTTACTAACAGAGCTATTTCAACTGTGGGCTTGTACCTAGTAACAGAGTTTGATTTCTCAGTGCCTCCTTCAGACTGCAGCCTGTGGCAGCTTTGCCCCTCTGACAAAACCTCTGTCACACAGTGTACGTGCATCCACTGCCCCTCTGCTCACTGGTGTTCAGCCTGTCCCGGGAACGTGGTGTTTGCTGAGGTGTCTAGGTGCAGGGGCAAATGAGATCTGTATTTAGCATAGTGACAGGGTCTGCTCATCATTTTTCCCTTGGAAATGATGTTGACAGACCCGACTGACGTGAGTCTGGGTCGGCTGACATCCCTCACGTGGATCCTGGACACAGCTGAGTTGGGTGGGATACGTCTGGGACTGAGAGACAGTGAGTAACGCCAGGTCCTATACTTCAGACACAGACCTTCAGGGACTTCAGATGCCAACATCTGGCTTGCGATACTGCTCTTGGCCTACAGAGTCTAGTTGTTCCTTGCACCCTGTCTAGCGGTTCTGCACTGGTTCTCTGTCCTGCTCACGTGCTGTGATCCTTCTGACTTGCTAATTCAGACCAGCTGATGAAGAGGAATTTTTTAAGCATAGTCTTGTCACTGCAGGGCTGTCAGCTACTGTTCATGCGTTCAGTTGCATCTCTGAGGATACTGGTTTGCTTTTAATTCTCTTGTAACATGTGAAAGCATAAGGAAGGCCTTGTTGGAGCAGATCAGGGTCCATCCAGCTCCCTGACAGTGGAGAAAGAGATGCTGTTTATGAAGGGCATGTGAGCCTGACCTCTCTGTAGACTATTCCTCTCCCATCAGCATTCCCACTTGTTGGGTTAGGGATGCTGGGGAAGACATCCACACCTGTTTCACACACATGTGTGAACCTGGTGTCCCTAAATTTATCAGCTCTCCTTTTGAACCTCCTGATTGTTCTTTACCTTCACAGCCTTCTCTGACAGCAAATCATAGACACTCACTCTCCACTTGCTCTTTCACTAATAGTAAAACCTGTTTCCTTCCTTCAGGTGTGAGCTAACCTCTTGCTAGCTCCACCGAGTGACCACCTCCTGCTGCAACCTGCTGCTTCTTCATGAACTTGCAATGGTTGATCGTGTTCCTTTTCACACCTCTTCTTTCCAAACTGAGACAGTCTCTCTAGTTTCTCATGAAGAGACTGCTCCATGCTCTCCTTCGCTTTAGTACCTCGTCTGTGTACTGCCTTTAGCTCCACTACATCCTTGTGAAGCAGTTACTCAAGAGGTGGAGACACTGTCCTTCCACGTGGCTGCTAAGCAGCACAGCTGTTGGACCCTGGGGATGTTTCTTGTTCTGTTTGATGGCAGAAGTGCTAACAAAGCCATCGTTTGCTTTTATCTTCTTACAACAGGCAATGTTAATTACAGTTTGAAATCGGACTGGAGAGGTAGCAGATGGTGGTTGGGATAATGCCCTTCCAGTCTTAACTTTCTAAGCACTTTGGTTTCTTAATTTAGTGCAATAACTATGTATTTCAACACTCTCTTTGGAGCCTGAACTCTCGTCAAGTCTCTCTCACTCAATTACAGTCCACTGTTAGCAAAGCTGCGATGGAGCTGTGCTGTTAGCACTGTCTAGCAGTCACGCCTTTCCTCATCCCATTTCTCCTGTGTAACAGCACAGAGACCTTTCTTTACTTGTCAGCTGTGATGCCCCATGGCTTTGTCTCTTTACAGAGTCAGCTGTTGCCTCCTCTGAACGATTTGGGAAGAGGGGAAAGAGATGGTTTGGAATGGGCACTGCTGAGGCTGCACATCAAGACTGCGGGCAGTTCTGAGTCCCTCACTTCAGTAAAGAGATTGATGTACTGGAGTGGGTCCAGAGGCTGGGGAAGGGGCTAGAGGGAAAGGCTGATGAGGAGAGGCTGAGGGAGATGGGGGTGTTGAGCCTGGAGAAGAGGAGACTCAGAAGAGGGGGACCTCCCCCCTCTCTACAACTCCTGGAAGGGAAGCTGTAGTCAGGTGGTGGTCAGGCTCTTCTCCCAGGCAACCAGTGCCTGAGATCGTCAGGGCCTGAAGCTGCCAGAGGAGGGTTAGCTTGGATATTAGAGAGCCCTTCCTCAGTGAAAGGGTCATCAGACATTGGAATGGGCTGCCCACGGCAGTGGTGGAGTCCCCATGTCTGCAGGTGTTTGAAGACAGCCTGGCTGTGGCCCTTAGTGCCCTGGTCTGGCTGATGGGGTGATGTTAGGTCCTGGGCTGGGCAGGATGAGCTCAGAGGGCTTTGCCAGCCTCAATCATTCTGTGATTGTGTGAACTTGATTGTCCCTGAAATGGTGGGAATTTAGAGCCTGGTCTGGGTGATCCTGCTGTGGCAGGGGAATTGGACTGGATGATCTTTCGAGGTCCCTTCCCGTCCCTAAGGATTCGATGATTCTGTGTGCTCGATTAGTTAGTCAGAGGAGACCTTTGTTTTATTAAGATTTCTCCTCTTGGAGCAGAAGCAGCCTGAAGCAGCAAGGCAAACCAGCTTGTTACACTTGGACTGCGTTATCTCCCAAAGGAAGCAAGTGTGCTCCATCATTAAAAATAACAGTACGGGACCTCTTCCAAACCAAAATAGAGCAGTACGCGTGAATTAATGATGAGAAAAGGTAACAGGGGCAGGTTTTTGCAGGAGGACGTGTAGCATCACAAGCAAAATTCGATAGCATGGACATCAGAGAGATTAAAATCTGAACGTAGGGGCATCTAATAGTTCACAGGACACAGTACTGCAAGAAAACAGAGGCACTCTGCTGCATTCAGCTGTCTGAGGAGTTAGGTCTTGATGAAGAACCTGTAGCTAAGGTACAGGAATAAAGGGTGAGGAATAAGGGACAAAGCCAAATAAGAGCCAGAATGAGCAAAAGGAAGGAAAGGAGTTAGACAGAGTCTGACAGGATTGGGAGAACTGGGATTCAGCACTACATCTGACCATATCTCACTCATGAGGAAAGGCTGAGGGAGCTGGGTTTCTTGAGCTGGGAAAAAAGGAGCCTGAGGGGGGACCCCGTGACTGTTGATCAATATGGAAAGGGTGGGGGTCAGGAGGAAGGAGCCAGGCTCTGCTCAGAGGCACCCAATGCTAGGACAAGGGGCACCTGGTGTCAGCTGGAACAGAGGAGGTTCCACATCTCGATGAGAAAAAGAAACCTCAGTGAGGGTGACAGAGCCTTGGAAGGGGCTGCCCAGGCTCTTCTCAAGGTCATGTGGTGACAGGACAAGGGGCACTGGGTGCCAGCTGGAAGAGAGGAGGTTCTATTCAAATATCAGCAGGAACTTCTTCCCAGTGAAGGTAACTGAGCACTGAAAGGGGCTGCTCAGGGGGGTTGTGGAGTCTCTTTCTGTGGAGATGTTCAAGACCAGCCTGGGTTGTTTCTGTACCACTGGATCTAGGAGATCCTGCTGTGGCAGGGGGGTTGGACTGGATGATCTTTTGAGGTCCCTTCCAATCCCTAACACTCTGTCATTCTGTGTAATGTGAGTCTGTAGGCAGAAGAAAGGAGAAATATGAAGAGAGAGATCTGTGAAATAGGAGTAAAGCTCTGGACTCTTGTGGAAAGGTCAAAGGGACAGAGAAGTATTTGAAAGTGTCTGTGTGAATGCAAGACGCGTGACGCCGAAAACAAAGAGACTAGAAACACCCAGGGAGTATTGGCATCATTAATCTAACTGGAACGGAGAGAGGAAGCAAAAATCTGTTCGGGATAAATAGCGTAAGAGAATATATAGATCATGCAGAAGGGAACAGATGGGAGAGAAGGTTTGGAAATAAATAAAACTGAGGCTGATGGGAGAGCACGTAAATTGGTTGGAAAAATGTGCGCGTGCTTAGAAACCGTGCTGAACTTTAGCTCCCGCTGCCTGTAAGAGTGGTTTTCCAGTTGTTCAATGGGTTTCTGGTCCATATAAGTAGAATGGCTTGGAAAATGTTTCTTCTTGTAAAAGAAATACTTCAAAAACCCCTGCGGTCATCCCACGAGTGGGGTGGTGTTTCTAGGCTGGCACTCCTGTCCTGTGCGACTGCAGAGCAGCCCCGGGACTCGTGGCATTCCCAGCCTGTCCGAGCAGATTTATCAGAAGGCTGTGAGTGACTTATAAATAGCAGGCACTGACTGCTCGAGTCCCTGGTGAGGATCACCCACAAGGGTAAAAGCCTCGGGTCATCACGTGTCCTGGGAGCTGAAGTCCAGCTGAGGAGTTTAAAAGGAAGAAAGGGACACAAGGGGTTTTACTGGGGTGCTGGGGCTGTGTTTTCTTGGTGTCCTAGTACCACACATCCATGCTAGTATTTCAGGATGAAAGGAGTCCATGTCACAAGTAGCTAGTTGGTAGAAAACGCTGAAGTGAGGGTTCAAAATGGCATTGGAAATTGTTTGGGGAGAGTTAAGATTCGAGCCATGCAAACACAGTCATCTCGTTGTGGAGAACTTGCTTTTTTCATCAGGGAAGTTTGAAGTTGTTTAAACAAACCTGAGTGACTGCTGAGCTGCCTCTAGACCTCCCCACGTCAATGTAAAGTAACTCAGGTTCAAAATCTTGTTGGATATTTAAAGCAGAAAGGGCTGAACGTTCCAGACAGCATTCAAAGAGCTGGATCCCAGTTGCTGCTGAAGGATTTATTAGTTGGGGTAGAGCACGGTACAGACGCATTTCTGGACACAGTTAGAAGTCTGGATGTTTCACCTGATCCAACTGTAGCCCCCCTAGTCTTGCCCTTGCCCACATGTTCAGACATGGAGGAATTGCTCCTCTCTGCATTTCTGGGGGGAGTGTACTGGAGGAGTGGACTGGCAGCATCGCTGCTGGGAGAGACGTGAAGCTACCTGCCCTGCAGGGCTGCTGCTGGCAGACGTGGTCTCTCGTCCCCTTTCATGTGGCTGTGTGGTGGACCTCTACACCAACACCCTAAGAATGGCACCACGAGGCCATGTAGGGGCTGTGTGGTACCAGTGATGCAGCAGGAGCAGACTTTGATGTTTGCTGACTGAAAGGCTGAGGTTTAAGCGTAGAACACACAGTACCAGTACATCAGTCTTGGAGACAGAATAGAGACATCCTGATGCTCTGTTCTCTAAGGGCTTGTCCTCATGGGTCATCATTGGTGGACAGACCTTCCTACCCCTTATATCCCCTCTCTCCACCCTCTGTTGGGGCCTGTATTTGTTGTCTTTCCATCCCATTCATGCAGTACTTGCAGTTCTGCTTTTCATTAATTACTCCCCCCTCGCTTGCTGCTTCTGACTGAATGGCTGAATCGCAGCAGTGCTTCACAGCCTGTGGCTTCACATCCTTTGTTGGGCACTTCGGTTTTACTCTGTGTCTCCAGTTGTGTTTCTACCAGGCCAGAGGCTGATGTGATGCTTGCAAAAGACTCCGTCTCCATGCACTGAGGGGTTGGTGTACGTAACAGGAACCCTTTAAAAACTCCAGCATCCTCCGGATCACCAAGGCAGCAGCAATCATCCTAGTGCTTGCTGCCTTTTATTTTTAGTAGTGAAATAGGCATAGTTGCGGTGGATGCAACGTCCTCTTGCCAAGATAAATGACAAAGTGTTCTCCTCTCTTTCTCCCTCTTCTTTTTTCCCTTCCGAGGAACCATATTTAGCCCATGGGTTGAGCACTGCAGCTCAGATAAGGGTTTTTTACCTTTTATAGGTTTCAGCTTGTCTAGTTAAGCATCTATTTTCTGGGGGATCTCAGCTGCTAGAGAATGTTACGGGATCTAAACATAAGAAAACAAAGACATATTTGCTATATCTTGAGAATACTCTAACTCTCCAAGAATCTTAAAATAATTGTTGCACCTCATATTTTCAAGTAACTGGCAGGAACAGTAATCTTCTGCAGCTTAGTACACTCTATTAAAAATGAGTAATATACATATTGATCATAATGCTTCTCCTAGCTGATGAGGCATCTCTTGGGGATGAAACCACAGGGCCATATGGCTTTAATGTACTCGATATAGTTCTCCAAATAACCGCTATAAATTATATTTCAGAGCTGTGCTGGACGGCACTAGAGTTGGCCTTCCAGACTTGTCAATAATACATCACGCGCCTAGGTAAGAAATTGGTTAGGCACAGGATGCAGTGTTTAAATAATTAGCAGCTAACCAACCCCTTTTGTAGCCGGGGTTTGTGACACCGTGAATTACGTTCATTTTGACTTCAGCATCCCACCATCAAATGGGGGAGTAACGCTCCCAGCTAACTCGCACTGCTGCAGGAAGCAGAGTTCACCGTGGCTCTAGCAGTGCAGCTAGAGTAACGGAATCCTTTTCTCCAAAAGAACGAGCTCCAGCATCTTATTGCAATTTTAGATGTAAATTTTAAATGGAAACATTCTTCTGAGTATGAAAGTAGTTTACTGCCCAATTCTGGCACAGGGGGAGGTAATAAATAGCTGAAGTTAAGGCAAAGCTAAAGGCAGGGTTTGCTTTGCCAGAATCCTACAAGGGGTTTTTCCCTCCCAAGTTTATTTGTCAACAAGTCCAATCATTACCACTAATCCATTTCAATCTCAATCTGGAACAAAACCCGCGCCGTGAAATGAACAGCATCACCTGATAAACACTGAGCGTGCTGCTGTTGGTGCTGACACTGTCCGCTGGCTGAACACACAACAGCCTTTTAGAAGCGTGGACCTGGAGGGAGTCACTGGGGAGACCACATCATCAGGTTTAGAATATCTGCAGTATCTGGACCCAGAGATCAATTTCTGGCAGCACTGACTCTGCCCTTCCTCCTGCAGAAGGTACGGCAGCTGCATAGCAAACAAACATCATCTTTGATGTTTGTTCTCTAAGGGCTTGTCCTCATGGGTCATCATTGGTGGACAGACCTTCCTACCCCTTATATCCCCTCTCTCCACCCTCTGTTGGGGCCTGTATTTGTTGTCTTTCCATCCCATTCATGCAGTACTTGCAGTTCTGCTTTTCAAAAGACCCCAGGGCATTTTCTTAGGGGAGGAGGTCAGCCTTCTGACGGACACAGTGCTGGCCAGAATCCTCTCTTTCCACCTCTTGAACAGTCCTCTTCATGCAGATTCTCAGTACGGCTGGGGTGGGTGTTGCACAGCTGCTGCACTCTGGGGCTGCCCTGACAACAGAAACCCTGGGTAGGGTCAGGAGAAAGGTGGGCTGTGTGCAGAACAATTGCTTTCCTTCCAGGAATGTCATGGAGACCGTTGTGGTTCCTTACAGGATGAGAAGGAGGCAGTGTGATCAATGAGGAATGGAAGGGCAAGGGTATTGGAAGCTGTGTTTTCACAAGGTAGGTAGCTACTGCACTGTGCAGTCAGCTGTGCTCAGCCTTCCCCCTCAGACTCTCTTTGTTGAAGTAACTGTTTGGGGGATCAGAGAGAGAAAGTGCAACCAGCAGAGTTAGGTTTCAAACACTACGTGGTTGTCAATCACTGCTTCTCATAGGTATAAGAGTCAGCCGTGCCTGCTGTCGGGAAGGTGTTCCTCAAAGGCTTGTGAGCTAATCCAAATAACGAGGTCTCTAAGGTATCCGTGTGTTGAAAAGAAGATGTAATTGCATATAGATTTAAGAAGCAGAACAAGACAGTCAGTTTGGATTAAGGCTTGTTGCTGTTGTCTTGACAGGAGGCAACACTGGCTCCTGAAAGGGATTGTATTTGGAGCTGCAGATGATGGATAAGAAGGACCGTGAGTCTGTGCTGTAAACGCTTGAACGAGATGATGTGGCTGTGGCTTTTCCTTTCCCAGTAAGTCCCTCCTCTAAGTAGAATTTGCAAAGAGGCAAGCAATGCTACCACATACAGGAGTTTAAAGCTGAGTGCTATACTTCTGCTTTTGAAATGTTTTTACCAGTAGCCCTTGTATAATGCCTTGCTGTTACTGAAGAACTGTAAAGTCAGGCATAGAATCCTTAGGGATCGGAAGGGACCTGGAAAGACCATCCAGTCCAGTCCCCCTGCCACAGCAGGATCACCCAGACCAAGCTGCACAGGAACACAGCCAGGCGGGGCTGGAACATCTGCAGAGAAGGAGACTCCAAAACCCTCCTGGACAGCCCCTTCCAGGGGTCTGAAACCTTCCCTGGGAAGAAGGTCCTGCTGAGATTGAGAGGGAACCTCCTCTGTTCCAGCTGGCACCCAGTGCCCCTTGTCCTGTCACCAGATGCCCTTGAGCAGAGCCTGGCTCCATCCTCCTGACACCCACCCCTCACAGATTGAGAGACAGGAATGAGGTCCCCGCTCAGCCTCCTCTTCTCCCAGCTCCAGAGCCCCAGCTCTTGGGGTTGGGGAGGGGTTGGGGAGCTGTTGGGATGAGGGCTGGCTTTGATGATCCTGAAGGTCCTTTCCAGCCAGGAGGATTCTGTGATTCTATGACTTTGCTGTTTCTTTCTGCTAGTTTCTGGGATACTGAGACAGAGGTACTGATGGCCCATTATTATTCTAGAATAAACTTTACAGCTGCGGGAACTTTAGGATGGAGCAGAAAACCTGATCCAGTGCATCTGTGAAGGGCATAGAAGTTTTCTCCACACCCCCAATACGTTTTATACTCTAAGCATGATGTAAAGCAAACATGCACCTCTTCCTTTTCTGGCTCTTGGCTGTGGCAGCTATTTAAAATATTAGATACTGCTTTAGCCATCCATCTGCATGTGTGTTGGGTGGTAGAATCGCATTAGAAGAGAAACACCACTCTAAAACTGAATTATTCTCCTTCTACACATGGTCACAATCAGTGCTCTCCAACTTTGCCCTCTCGAATGTTACGGTACTTGTTGTAGCATGGAATTTAAAGTAAGTTTATAGTGTATAAATGTCATGCATTTGATGCTGTGATCTGGGCTAGCTACCCTCATGGATAGTTTACTGCATCTCCCTCCTGATATATCAAACAGATTGTGGAAGATTTGAGGCATTCAAGACTCGCTTGGCAACCCCCTGGAACACTGCAAGTTTTACTAGTTTAATGGTGTGCAGACCTCTGTCTCCTCCCCAAAACCCCACTATTTTACAACATCCAGCATTCATGAGGTCACACATATTTTCCCCAAAAGCTGATGAATTACAGGTTACCTCTTCAAGTTGGAGTGAAGAACAGAACCGACTCCCAGTGGCACAAAAGGTAAGAAGCAGTAAGCGCTGGCAGTCGTCGCTTTCTCGAGGGTGCAGCAGTCAGCTGTGGTTGCTGTCAGGAAGGGGTGCCTCAAAGGGCCCGTTCAAGTAGCACTTCAAGGTCTCAGCGTATTGAAACTGAGATTGACTTGTGTAGATGGACATTGAGGTGCTCGAGTGGGGCCAGAGAAGGGCAACGAGGCTGGGAAGAGGGCTAGCAAATGGGCTGCTCAGGGAGGGAGTTGAGTCACTGTTTCCTTCTCAGGAGTCACTTTGCTGTGGTGTTAGGAGGCAAAGTTTAGGGATGAACTTGTAAAGCAGGATTAATGGTTGGACTCGATGATCCAAAGGGTCTTTTCCAACCTGACTGAGTCTGTGATTACACAGAGTCAGGCTGTGAACACATGAACCAGACGAGGCAAAGTTTGAGTGGGGATTTGCAGATGGGTACAGCACAGGATTTTTCTAAAACAAGTGAAGACCAAACATTTCTCTCCAGCTATTCATTTTCACATCACAGATCAGGTCCAGAGACTGCGATATGTCTGTGTAGTCACAGTGAGGCACTGGGCAGCTGGATCTGACTTTGAGAGCAGCTCTAGTCTGAGCGGGTGATTGAACAACACAAATTTCTGAGGTCCCTTCCAGTCTAAATTGCTCGAGGATTTTAACAATTGTGAGTTACTCACTTAGCTTCATGAAGAGCAAAGACAGAGGCCACCACGTAGATTTACTCAATACAGTGTTTGGAAGAAAGAAATCATAGGAAAGGTGGAACATGAGCATTAAAAATTGGTTTAAGCTTGTGATTCCAGTGGCATGTGCTGTAATGTATTTAACACATGACCATGAGAGAAATCACCTCGAGTAGAACCTTGTGACTCTTCACAATAGCGCTTCATCGCTGTTGGTGGGGAAGAAGTGAAAGGAAACACTGCATCCACTTCAGACCTGTAGGATATTTGTTGTACTATAACTGTCCAGGAATTTGGCTACGTGAACATCACTGGCCTTCCAAAACCTGCTGAAGGATTTTTAATGATCACTAGGACTCAAAGATTCACGTTTCTCCTACAGTCCCAGTCCTGTGCTGTTGGCATCATGCAAAAACCTTGCTTTAGTAGTAACTCAGACAGACAAGGGCTACCAGGACTGTTTCCTTCAGCACATGCACTCCGTTTTCCTTGGAGGATCTCCTATTTAAATTCAGACTTGGCTCAGCGCTGCTTAACTTGGGAGGTCTGCCTGGCTTGTAACAGAAAATGATGTGGCTACAAGCCACCTCCTTCATTTGGTCTCCATATATTTGGATTCACCTTCTGTTAATCACATACACTGGATGATGATTCATCAGGCTTTTGAAGAACACGCTCTGACAAAGAAGTCATTTGAGAGCTTTCTTTGCTAATTCGTTGCCTGCGAACTCGTGAGTCTCCCCTCACCTCCTCCCGACAGGGACTGGGTCCTAAATGATCTCGGAGCAGCAGGGTGCTGGCAGGGAGGGTGTTACAGGGATGCTGTTTGAAGACTGGTGGGTTTGTGCCTGCTCAGGTGCTGCCCAAACGCCTTCCCAGGTGATGTGGCTCTGCCTGGGCTCTGACAGGCATTCATGCCAGCGTCTTAGGTTAACCAGTGAAGCAGGCAGTGCGCTGTGAACCATTGCACCTTCCAGTCAAGCGCGGGATTGTGTTGGCTGAGTGAAACGAGATATTGCCAAGTGGGAGAAGTAGTTTGAATTTAAACCTCTTCCTTCTGAAGCAATGTCATGAGGATCTGGTGTCTGATGGTTCCTGCTGAGGAGATGCTTTGTAGGACAATGAGCATGTGGATCAGAAGGGGGTGGTTAGCAGGTAGAGAGAGGTTCTGCTCCCCCTCTACTCTGCACTGGTGAGACTGCATCTGGAGTGTTGTGGCCAGTTCTGGGCTCCTCAGTTCCAGAAGGACACAGAGCTGCTGGAGGGTGTCCAGCGCAGAGCAACGAAGATGATGAAGGGAGTAGAGCATCTCCCTGCTGAGGAAAGGCTGAGGGAGCTGGGGCTCTGGAGCGGGGAGAAGAGGAGGCTGAGGGGGGCCCTCATTGCTGTCTCTCAATCTGTGAGGGGTGGGTGTCAGGAGGATGGAGCCAGGCTCTGCTCAAGGGCATCTGGGGATGTGAACTTTTCCAGGAAATGCATGGAAAAGTTTCCTGCTCTATCTTAGCCCTGGAAGGAGGCTCCTTCTCTGGAGGCTTTTAAAACCCACCTGGACTGTTCCTGTGTGACTGGATCTAGGGGCTCCTCCTGTGGCAGGGAGATTGGACTGGATGATCTTCCAAGGTCCCTTCCAATCCCTGACACTCTGAGATTCTATGATCTTAAGGAAAGCTGCTCTGACATAGGTGTCCTGAACCTCTAGGAGGAGTTAGCAGGAAAGCAATCGAAACAGTCTTTCAGCCTCTGTTAAGGAAATTATGGCTGAAGACCATGCTCCCACACGTTGCATCATTTCTGGTTGGCTCCTCTTTCCTGCGGTTATGCACAAGACTACCTTGGCTACAGGAAAATTCCCTCTCTTCTTGAAATCCACTGTGACATTAACAACGGATAGTAAAGCCCACTGCCCTGCACTCTGCACGCTAATCAGCCTTTGCATCCCTGCCAAGTCCCAGTGTCCATATGGCACGAGGTACGGAGCAACGCGGAGCTCTAACTGGCAGCACTTCCCCTGATTGTTCTTACAATGATCAAACGGTAACCGAGTTTGACAGAAACGTTATAAACCATCGTGTCGTAAACCAGAACCAGCATGAACTGGCCCGAGCGAAGAAGGTGCTTTGGAAACAGCAAGTTAATGAAAAGCACATGAACCTGCCCATCTGTGCCGTCGGCGGGCTTTCTCGGCGTACGAGGGCAGACAAATAGCGTGAGCCCTCTGCGGAGGCGATTGGAAGGTGTTAGAAGAAGCTTTTGGGAAGCTGAGAAGCAAAATATAGCAAATGCTCGATCATTCACGCTGCGAAGCCACTGGTGGGAGTCAGGGAGGGATTTGTCAGGCAGTATCTACCTCGCTCTTTCTCCTTTTGGATCTCTAGGAGCCGCCTCTTACACATCCTCAGCTTTGCCTGTTTCATTTACGTTTGGATTCTTATCACCACGCGTGAATTACAGCATGAAACCAAGAGACTCTCTCACAAACTCAGGGGAACAGGAGGTCAGATACCACTGGGCACTGGAGGAGAGAGCGTGTCCTGTGGGGAAGGTGTGTGTCTGTGAAATGAATACAGCCCTTGCCCAGCCTCAGCCTCATCTGTGAAATGAATACAGCCCTTGCCCAGCCTCAGCCCCATTTAGAGTTTATCCACGTCATAAAAAGCTATAAATCATCAGAACCAGACAGGCATCAGGGATTCAAGGCAGCCTGTTCTAGCAAAACCTGAGTTGCTAAGCTAGGGTGTATGAAAGGAGAAGGAAAGAGGGAACTGGGAGAGAACTCAAGGATTCTTGCAGCAGCCACAGGGAGAACAAGTGGCTGACAATAAATCGGGGTCCTCATCACCTGAGAATCCAAAAGGATTCAAAGAGTACACGTTTCTAGGAGCAAAAGCTGGAACACAAGTTACAGGTTAGAGAGATGGGCTGAGGTTTAACAAAGCCAAGTGCTGGGTCCTGCACTTTGGTCACAACAACCCCCAGCAGCTACAGGCTGGGGGAAGGGTGGCTGGAGAGCTGTCTGGTAGAGGATCTGGGGCTGTTGGCCAATGGAATCCTGAACTGGATCAGCACTAGTGCGGCCAGCAGGTTAAGGCCATCATTCTGCCCCTGTACTGGGCACTGTGGAGGCCTCTCTTCGAGTATTGGTAGCAGTTCTGGATGCACTTGATGAAAGAGATTGAGGGGTTGGAGTGGGTCCTGAGGAGCAGTGAGGCTGGGGAAGGGACTGGATGGAAAGTCGGCTNGTGGCTGGAGAGCTGTCTGGTAGAGGATCTGGGGCTGTTGGCCAATGGAATCCTGAACTGGATCAGCAGTAGTGTGGCCAGCAGGTTAAGGACATCATTCTGCCCCTGTACTGGGCACTGTGGAGGCCTCTCTTCGAGTATTGGTAGCAGTTCTGGACGCACTTGATGAAAGAGATTGAGGGGTTGGAGTGGGTCCTGAGGAGCAGTGAGGCTGGGGAAGGGACTGGATGGAAAGTCGGCTGAGGTTGTAGTCAGGTGGGTGTCAGGCTCTTCTCCCAGGTAACCAGCACCAGGACTACAGAGCAGGGCCTGAAGCTGCACCAGGGAGGGTTAGGTTGGGTGTCAGGAAGCCCTTCCTCATGGAAAGGGTGCTCAGAGCCTGGACTGGACTGCCCAGGGCAGTGGTGGAGTCCCCATGTGGAGGGGTTGAAGGACAGCCTGGCTGTGGCCCTGAGTGCCCTGGGGTGGCCGCTGGGGTGATGTCCGGTGCTGGGCTAGGCTGGCTGAGCTCAGAGGGCTTTTCCAGCCGCAGTGCTTCTGTGATTTACACCTAGGCACTCCGTGTTGCTTTGTCTCAGCCCTTGTAGCCCACGGCAGCACAAATAGCCCCTGCCATCCTCTAGCAGTTTGATGGCTTTTAGTTTGTTTGCTGCCAAGTCCCCACTCCAGCCGACCGAGGCAAGGAGAGACACTGAAACAAAACAACACACAAACACAAAGCCTGCTTGAAATTGATGTGAACTTTGGGGAGAAGCACAAACTGAAGCTAAACCAAATGTTTCACTTCGCTCTGCCTCAACCAAATACAATCACCCAGCGGGACTACATCCCCGTAGCGAGACGCAAGCTTTACCTGCCAGTGATTCGAGGCAGATGTAGGCTCAGCTGGCTTGGCTGCAGTACGATGTGAACGCAGCACAAGCTTTTCAGGGTTTTATAGCTGGAGTTTTGCTGAGTGCAGCTGCTCCCTCAGCATATTATTAACTCAAAAACATGTTCATTAAAATACAAAAAAAAAGCCCAAAAGGGGGAAGATTCCTGGCTCTTCTTTATCACGCAGGGGATCTCTCGGAGTATTCTGCAGGGATGTATCTGAAAATTGCTGTGGAGGATGTGATGTGCTGGGATTAGTGCAAACAGAATGGAATCTAAAGAATAGTAGTGAGGGTAAAAAAAGACAGCAACACAGGAAATGTTAGAGTCCTGTCCCTCTCGAGCTTTCTGTAGTAGGCACCCAGGATCCTAGGAGGGTCTTTCAAATCAGTCAGAAGGATCTTATTAAAAGACTCATCACCCCTCTCCTCTCTCTGTTGTGTTTCTATGGTGGCTGAGTAATTTCGAAAGAGATTAATGCTATCTTGATGGCAATAGTTCTGTACAGTCATGGGATAATTGAATTTAAATCTGGGAAGTGCCTCCTGAGGCCTCTCCTGCCCCAGCAGGAGGATTAAGTACATCTGCATCTCTTAACACATTTGTCTTCAGGGCTTCTAGTGATGGAGATGGCCCACCCTCTCCCTGGCCTGGCCAGATAACTTTATTAGTTCTCCCCCAGTGCATAAGTTGTCCTCACTGTTGACGTTTATCCCACAGCTTTACGGCTGTTTACTGGATTTCTTTGCAGTTTACTTCTGTGACTGGAGCACCACTGTCACCTTTGTCCTGTGTTGTCTTAGGTAGCTTCAGGTCCTTTCACCTCCTTCTCTCCTCCTCCCCATGAACTTGTCTCCTTCCCCTTGATTCTTCACCCTGTCTCATTCTGTCTCCCCTTTTCAGACTCTCTAAATGCTGAACTCTTTCCTGTTGTGGTGTTTCCAGGGCAGGTGTCCAGACACCTCCTGGCACAGTCACAGGAATGCCTCCTTCTTCCATCTTTCACAGGCAGTACTGTAAAATACATCCCGGAGTGATGCCTTTCCACAGGAACACAGTGACCTGTGTTCTGTGCTGCTGCTTAAAATCTCTTCTTAACATTTGCTGCTTGATCGCTCTTCACTCTGCTTTTGCGCAGGCAGAATGGCACCTGACAGCATCTCATCCCTCAGCTGCTCCTGCATTTAGATTCACGCAGGGTCAGGGATTGCAAGGGACCTCAAAAGATCATCCAGCCCAATCGCCCTGCTACAGCACGATCGCTGAGATCCAGTCACACAGGAGCAGTCCAGGTGGGTTTCAAATGTCTCCAGAGAAGGAGACCCCACAAACCCCCCAGGCAGCCCCCTCCCAGTGCTCCATCACCCTCCCTGGGAAGAGGTTATAGAATCACAGACTCAGTCAGGGTTGGAAGGGACCCCAGGATCATCCAGTTCCAACCTCCTTGCCATGGGCAGGGACACCCCACTCTAGAACAGCCTGGCCAGAGCCTCATCCAGCCTGGCCTTTCTCTAAAACCTGGGGGACCTTGCAGACTGCTGTGGTTTTAGGACCTCAAAGGAAATCAGCTGCCGCCCCAAACCCAGACCCTGCTCGGAGCACACGGGAAGGGCTCACGCGAGGCAGCTGGAAGCTGGAACAGTTCTCTCAGCCGCTGTGATCTCACTGTTTATGTCTGTGGGAAAGACAAGGGGAAGGTGAAAGAGTGTGATGCAGAAGTTGGTGAAGGGACAGCAGACCCAGCGTGTGTGCCACAGAGAACGCGCCTGAGGACACAAGAAAAACATCCCTAGACCGGTGCTCACGAGGAGAGCAGCTTATTAATTGCTCTAAAGAGAGAAGGCAGCATCAGCGAACACCTAGCTCCCCCACTGCTGCTCCTTCCCTGGAAACAGTCCGTTTGCTCGCTGTTTCAGTGACAAATGGGCTTCTCTCTCAGTCCTGCCTCTATGAGCTAGTGCATGCGCTGTGCTTCGCTCTTCCTGCCGGCTACGCGATCAACCCGGCATCGCTCTGCGAGGAAATCCTAGGCCAGGCAGACATTTCCTGTTGAAAGATGAAACCTTATGTTGTAGCAGGGCTTTGACTTTGCAGACCTGAAAAGAAGTTGTTCAGAGCAGAGCTTAACCTTCTCGGCTCAGGGCTTTGTGCCACCGAGGGAAAGGCTTGCCTTCCTCTTCCAAACTGCCCAAGTTTGTGGGTGTCTCCATGTGCCATTAGTGATGGCAACCTCTAGGCTTTGTAGAAATGGGAGACAGATGGCTTCATCAGAGCCAGCAGGGTGTCCAGGTGGCCAAGAAGCCCAACAGCATCCTGGCCTGGATCAGGAAGAGCATGGGCAGAGGGACAAAGGGAGTTCTCGTGCCCTTGGACTCGGCCCTTGGGAGGCCTCCTCTCGAGTCCTGGGGTCAGTTCTGGGCCCCTCAGGATAGGAAAGACCTGGAGATGCTGGAACGGGTCCAGAGCAGAGCTACCCAGCCTGTGAGGGGTTGAGAGGACCAGTTGTGTGAGGAGAGGATGAGGGATCTGGGCAGGGTCAGTTTGGAGAAGAGGAGGCTGAGGGGGGACCTCACTGCCCTCTCCAACTCCCTGCAGGGAGGTTGTGGAGGGGTGGCTGTTGATCTCTTCTCGTGATGACTGCTGACAGAAGCAGGGGNGCTTTTCCAGAGTGCTGGCCCATGGAGTGAGGTGCAGTGATAGCACATGGTTCTTTGTTGCTTGCCATCATCCTCTTCTAAATTCTTTGAGAGTTTCTAATTGTCTTAGGAATTGAAGATGGCTTGGAGAAACGGGAATGAATAGGACATGAATGGTTGGACTCCATGATCCAGAGATTCTTTTTCAACCTGAAGGTTTGGGGATAAGCCCGAGGCAATGCCTGTGTTTTGGATTGAAGATAGGCCTTAGCTTTGTTTAACCTGAATTATATGCAAATCACTCTCAGGTGTTATGTCTCATTAAGATAACTGACTCTGAAATGTTGTCAGTGTGAAACTTGGAAGCAGAAAACATAGTAAGACCACACGATTGCAGCTCGTAAAGTGTATTTAACGTTATCTGTGTGTGTATGAATATATTTTATAGCTCCTCAGAAACGTGCCCTGCGAGTGTTGAAGACGCCAAGATTACTGCCGCTTCACATCAGAAGGGCCCTTCAGTATTGATTAACCCAACTGGCCCTAATTATAGGGATAAACACTTCAGAAACACTCCATGAGGGTGGCAAGAAGAAGTCTTGCTCCCTATCCCGCCAATGGACATGCCAAAACGTTAGCGTGACACCCGAGCAGCCCCGCAGTCCGCTCGGGCAGATCGCTGATAGAGAAAAGAAATAACCTGAGGGGGATTTAATGAAAGCAAATGGAAGGGCCAGTGTTCCCGTGGGCTTACTTGATTTACTTTTCATAACTCAGCACGTAAATCATTCGGCCCCAGCTGCTCAGGTTTTGCTCAGCTTTAGTATTGAGCAACAGTAGCAGCGTTCAGGGGTTTTCTTCTTTACTTCACTTTAGCAAAGGTTGCTGAACACAGACTCCAAGTTGACATTCCTTCCTCATTCAGTGAGTCTGAAATACTTCACAGGTTAAATTCAAGTGAGACTACTGACTACTGCACAGTCATGATTTGAAATGTAGTTGGCAAGGGGTAACCCAGTATGAACCCAATGTTCAGCTCTGCTCCTCGCTACTCAAAAAGATGCAGGTAGACTGGAGAGGGTCCAGAGACAGGTGACTAGGATGATCAAGGGACTGGAAGACCTCTCATCTGAACAAAGGTTGAGAGAACTGGGTCTGCTTATCCTTGAGTGAACTGGGTCTGCTCATCCTTGGGAAGAGAAGGCTTAGTGAGACCTTATCATGATGTTCCAGTCCATCAAGGGTGGCTCCCAGGAGGATGGAGACTCCCTTTTCACAAGGAGTCCTGTGGGAAGGACAAGGGTGAGTGGGTACAAGTTGCTCCGGGAGAGATTCCCACTGGATTCGAGAGGGAAGTTGTTCACCCTGAAAGCTGTCAGACAGTGGAAGGGTCTTCCAAAGGCAGTGGGGGATTGCTCAGCTGTAGACTTGGCTCAGCTGTATCTTGTTCTGGGCCATCTGATTCCAACTGGATCCTGCTGTAGGAGGTTG
>VZRI01007515.1:9943-38551 GCA_013397515.1 Upupa epops | reverse complement strand
TACGCTGCCGGCCTGTCCATACCTGGAATTTTACCGTTGCGCACTAGCAGTCTCCTCAGGCTTTGCAGCATCTTCAGCTGGAGCTTCAGTATAAAACCTCCAAGATGCGGAGCACTTTATCCAGGATTTTCGGTGCTCTTTCGTCTCCTATGCTGCTTGAGTCGGCCTGGAACCATACGACTTGGGCCGTGGCTTCCTTTCTTCAGATTCTTTGGGGACAACGGGGTCCCTGTTTGGGCACCATTTGCCACAAGACGGGGCTGCACAAAAACCAATGTGATCAAGCAGATCCAAATTTATTACAAACTACTAGCTCTTTTATACAGTTCTTAATAAGGTTCATACATATTGCAAAAGCCAAGCTCATGATTGGTTAGGTTACATCTTCCCTAGCAACCCTAAGTTATCTTCTGTTTATATAAACATTACAGCTACAGCCTTAGCGACAGGACCCCCATTTGCCTCATATTGCTACTACAACAAGGGACCTGGTCAGTACTACTACAAAAGGATCTTGTCAGCATTTAGCTTCAATATCACAGTGTCCTTGGTTCTCAGGCTCTCAGGCTCAGGTTTTCAGGCTCTCTTGCAAAGCTTTCTGGGACTTATGCTCTCAGTATCTTTCACCCCAGCCTGTTGTTCAGGCTCATCCCCTACTTACGTGCAGCATTTCTAAAGAGCCATGATCTCGCTCTCCGAGCCATTCTCCAACAGTTAGTAGAGGACATGAAAACTCCAATATTAATATAAGCAAAAATAAAAATACAGAAAATGTCAATAGCTTCATAGGATGCAATTTGTTTTGCTTAACACAAGTATTCAAGGTAATGAAGGTAGATAGGAAACTTTAGTAAATAGGTACAATGAGAAAACATACAAATTGTCCTCTATTACTATGTCATTTCACTGGGGCTGTGGTACCTTGCTGGAAGAGGATAATATTATAATAGGCATAGAAATGCTTGAGAGAGAATGGAAAAAGGGATGGGTCTCAGATTTAAGTAATGGAGATGAGCAGACATCTCAGCTGCTGAGGGAGTAGGGAGCCCTGTTGATGTATGTGTTCTGACTAATCTGTCCATGTTTGTCCTCTTGGAGTATGCAGGCTAAATGCTCTCATCATAAGAAGCTTGACAGTAAAACATACTAAGTGAACTGCTTTGGGGAAATCAAGACTCCCAATGTCAATTGATTCAAATAAATTAATGTTTGCAAACTGATGTAGTGAGAAGTAGGTCACTCCTGTTTGCATTTCAATAAAACACTACTCCATTCCACAATTCCAGAAGCTGAATAACCTGTTTATTCACAGAAGTACTGAGGCTAACTTCAATCTTTTGCAGTTCCAGAGCTACATAGAAAGGACCAATGGTTCTAATGATGTTTACATTAATAAACACTATAATGTCTTGCCCATCTGCAGACATTTTTCCCTCAGTTTATTTCGCTTCGAGCTTTTGTTACATATAAAGGAATTATGAGAGCAGTTTAGCATTTTAAAAGCTGACCAAGCAGTTATGTGTAAATGCAGTCATGCCATGCAGTCTGATTATTTTGATCATATCGCATCTTTTTTCATAAAAAAGTGGGGAAAAATGTGCATTCCTACATAAGAAATGGTGGATGGAAGGAACAACAACTCCGATGCAAATTATTGCAACACACAGAAAATAGTGCTGGCCTTTTAGATAAGGTGACAAAACCCCTATTAGACAAGGCCTCCCCCTTTTTTTTTATTATATATCTGACATAAAGCAACAAAGTCAAGCATTTATTTAATATTTTTCGCTTGTTTGCTTCTTTTTTTTATGTACTTATTTAGTTATTTGCATCCCAACAGTATCACAAAGTGTATATAAATACAATGTTTAATTTGTTTAAATTTGACAGCTGTCATTCCCTACTTCTGTGTGAAACAAATACCTCTTTGTAGCTACTACCGCCACACTGATTGAAGACTAGTTTGCTAGTGGACAATATTTGTTGCTAGTGTTTCTTTACAAAAGCAAATGTTTTTGTATCCTAATGTCAAGTTAGAAAAACCTGATCCAAAAACTAAAGAAGGTGACGAAAGCATTCTCATAGTATACAACAAACACTGCCCAAACTACATTACAGCTTCTGAATGCCTATGCTGTGAGCAGAAACTAAGAGAGTTGGGGTTGTTCAGTCTGAAAGAATCATAGAATCATTGAGGTTAGAAGACATCTATAAGATCATCAAGTCCAACTGTCAACGTGACGATATCCTACCCATTCAAATGTGTTCCCTAGGGCCACATCTAATAGTTTTGTGAACACCTCCAGAGACAGTAACTCGACCACCTCCCTGGACAACATGTTTCAATACCTAACCACTGTTTCAGTGAAGAAAATTTTCCTAATGTCTAAACTAAACTTTGCCTGGTGTAACCTGAGGCTATTTCACCGTGTTCTCTGGCTAGTGACTTGGGAGAAGAGACTGATCCTCACCTTTCTACAACCTCCTTTCAGCTTGTTCTAAAGGGCACTAAGGTCTCCCATCAACTTCCTTTGCCCCAGACCGAATTAACCCAGTTATCTCAGGTACTCTTCTTCAGTTCTGTCCTCCAGACCCTTCACTAGTTTCTTTGCCCTTCTTTGAACGTGCTCCAGCACCTCAGTATTCTTATTGTATTGAGATGCCCAAAACTGAACACAATGTTTATGATCAAGCCGCACTAGTGCTGAGTTCAGGTGGATGATCACCTCTAGTGCTGCTGGCCACACTATTTCTTATCCAGGCTAGGATGCCATTGGCCTTCTTGGACATCTGGGCACACTGCTGGTTTTCATTCAGTTGGCTGTTAATCAGCACACCCAGGTCCTTTTCTACCATGCAGTTCTCCATCTTCTCTTCCCCAAGACTATAGTGTTACATGGGGTTCTTGTGACTGAAGTGCTATCAGCAAATGACAAGTAAGGCAAATTACTGATTGTTGCCACTCTGACTATAGAAAAGAATCCCTTTACCCTTTTGTGAAGGAAATAAAGTTTCATTCCTGGATTCTGCCATCATTAGCAGAAACACATAAAATGTATTAGTATTACATGAATAAAAACATAGAAAGTTGAGAGAGAGAAAATGAGAGCTTGTGAATGTGTAGATAAAATTAGAGGAAAAATGTGAACAGGATAACAGTAAAACAATGTAAAGTTTAAATAAACTAATTCCTTATAGGTTTCAAATTCCACATGGGTTAATGTGACAAGATAATAAGGAGAAAATCAGCAATGCAACATTGAAAATTTTATAGAAGTCAAATAATATTTTATAAAAGTTAAATATTGACCATTGTATGAGAGAGAATACCAAAACCTCCCTTGTATGTTATTACATTTTATTAAAGCAGTAGCATTTGCTTTCCAACAACTGCTCTAGTTGTTAAGGGACAAAGAGTGGATCTCAAAATAGATCATGCATCAAGATTCACTACATAAGCCCATAATCTATGGTTTATGGAGCAATTCAGTATCTTTTTAATGTGCACTTATTTTTTTTCATACTAACTGACAGAGATAATCAATATAAATAACATCTTTTATTTAGACATGAGCACTCAACAATTTTTTGTTTAGCTTTAGAAGGTGACAGATAACAGTGGCGTTCAGGCAAGATTTCACATACCATCTTTGAGTTCAAAGAAACTGATCAAATTTTCTTACTATGGATTTAGTTTTTATTAAATATTTCATAATTCTGATAAGAATTTGAAGAGCAGAATTACTTACATAGAAGTTGTAGTGTAACCTGAATTTAGTGCTGATGAGTCAGCTCATTGTTTTAGTTAGATTGTTGAATATTTACTGTGTGAATGAGATTAAGTGTTGCAAGACGTTGCATACTTGTTAAGGGACTTACCTCAGGCTAGCATGGGAGATAAGAAACTTGTGGTCGATAACGATGTCTATGCCCTGAGGCAAAGAACAGCTTGTGGCCACGAGATAACTATCTGACCATTATGTGGACGACACCTGATCAGCAACTCTGCCTTAGCAGCACACTTAAATGCTTGCAAAAATGATTAACCAATCAGTACAATGCGTGTATGCCTTAAACTATATAAATATGTGGTGATTCTGTAATAAACTAGACAACTTGCTTGCATCAAGCTGTGTCTCTGTCTCTCAATCGCGGCAAGAAGTAATATGGATTCTGATGTATTACTTGAAACTTGTTCTCATCTCAGAACTCTTTGCACTGATTTTGGCCTTGCTGAACCTCTTGAGATTTGCAAAGAATCCCCTCTCAAATCTACCAAGATTCCTTTGGATAATTTTTCTTCCCTCCAGTGTGTCAACTGCCTCACACAGTTTGGTGTCATCTGCTGAGGGTACACTCAATTCCACTACCCATGATGCTAACAAAGGTATTAAACAGCACTGCTCATAATATTGACTCCTGAGGGATACCAGTCATCACTGGCCTCCACACAGACATCAAGTCATTGACTGCAACTCTTTGGCTGTGGCCACACAGTCAGTTCCTTACCTATAAAGAGGTCTACCCAACAAATCCATGTATCTTAAATTTAGAGTCAAGAATGTCATGCAGGACAGTGTTGAATAGTTTACACAAGTCCAGACAGATGACATCAGTTACTCATTATCATATAGTAAATATCTTAGGTAAAAAGCAAAACATGACTTGCTGAATAAATAATCATTTATTCCACAAAGAATATTTGCAATGTTAGAAATGTTACTTACTTTTCAACAGATTTGTTCAGTTTCTTATCACATTGAAGGATTAGATCATGAAGCAGATCCTCCTGCAGGCACTACTGAGACAGGAAAATAGTGAAGAGGTGATTGGGTAAAATCAGCATGGTTTCACCCAGGGCAAATCCTGTCTGACAAACCCGATGGTCTTCTATGAACCAGTCACAACATTAATGGATGAGGGGCAAGCAACTGATGTCATTCACCTGGACCTGAGCAAAGCCTTTGACTCTGTCCTGCATCACATTCTGGTCTCCAAGCCAGTGAAGCATGGGTTTGATGGGTAGACCACTAGATGGGTAAAAAATGGGCTTGCTGGCCACACCCAAAGAGTGGCTTTCAGTAGGTGCATGTCCAAGTGGAGGCCAGTGGCAAGCGGAGTCCCCCAGAGATCAGTCCTGGGACCAGTCTTGATCATCACCTTTGCTGTGACATGGACAGAGACATTGAGTGCACCCTTAGCAAGTTGGTGGGTGACAACAAGCTGTGTGGTGCAGAAGACACACTGGAGGGTAAGGGATGCCATCCAGAGGGACCTGGACAGGCTGGAGAGGTGGGCACAAGCCAACCTCATGGGGTTTAACGACACTAAGTGTAAGGTCCTGTACCTGGGTTGAGGCAATACTAAGCACAGATACAGGCTGGGCAGTGACTGGCTGGAGAGTAGGCCTTAGGGCAGGAACCTGGGGTTATTTGTAGACAAAAAGTTCAGCATGAGCCAGCAGTGTGCACTTGCAGCATAAAAGGCAAAGTGGATCCTGGGCTGCATCAGAAGTGTGGCCAGCAGGTCGAGGGAGGTGATTCTCCCCCTCTACTCCGCTCTGGTGAGACCCCACCTGGAGTACTGCTTCCAGTTCTGAAGGCCTTATTACAAGAAGGATGTGAACATGCTAGAGCACGTCCAGAGGAGGGCCATGAGTATGATCAGAGGGCTGAAGCACTTCTCCTATGGGGCCAGACTGAGAGTTGGGGCTGTTCCATCTGGAGAAGAAGAGGCTCCGAGGTGACCTTATTGTGGCCTTCCAGTATCTGAAGGGGACTACAAAAAAGCTGGGGAGGAGCTTTGTGGGATATCAGGTAGTGATAGGACTAGGGGAGTGGAGCAAAGCTGGAGATGGGTAGATTTAGGCTTGATATGAGGAGGAAGTTCTTCACCGTGAGAGTCGTGAGAGCCCAGGGAGGTGGTTGGGGTCCTGTCCCTGGAGGTGTTTATGGCCAGGCTTGATGAGGCTTTGGCCAGCCTGATCTAGGGTGGGTTTTCCCTGCCCATGGCAGAGGAGTTGGAACTGGATGATCCTATGGTCCCTTCCAACTCTGAACAATTCTATCCCTTCTTCCCAGGTAGGGAGATGGGGCACTGGAGGGAGGCTGCCTGGGGGGGTTTTGGAGTCTCCTTTTCTGGAGACATTTGAAGCTCACCTGGACCTGCTCTGGGTGATACCTTCTATTTCCTGCTTTCTGTTCAGCTGCAACCCAAAAAAAATGTTGTCTTGGCTACTATCCATTCAATTTTCTGTAAGAAAGAAAAAAATAATCCCCAAAGCAAAAGAGCTGTTGCCAGGCAGAGATGCAAGGGTGAGAGAGAAAGGAGCTGGAACATATGTCAATGCAGCAAAATAATTCCCGTCAAGAGAAGAGGGTTTCAAAACAACAGTGTGTTACAAGGTATTATGGTTTGAAAATTATCAAATTTTCATGTGTTAATTATGGTACTTATGTAGCAAAAAAGCATTTTATTTTGAAGCTGGAAGTAGCTTTCCTAGCAGACTTCCTGCATCAGTGTCCTGACTCAGGTGATTGGTGGACAGAATCTATAAAAGGGAATGTAATTCCTGCTTCTTCCCTTCTTATCTTTGTCTTCTCTGGTACGTCTTGAGAGACATAAAGCATCTCTAGAAGATTGCTCCCCCGCTCCAGGTCAAGGGGCAGCAAGCAATGGCTCCAGCCTTCTTCCCACCAAAGCGTGGAATACAGAACGCGCTTAAGTCTAGTTGCTCTGTCACTGGGGCAGCCATGGTCCTCTTTTGCGTGGGACCTTGAATGCAGAGAGTAGTTCTTTATGGACTGTGGTCAGCACCAGCTTGCCCTAGCTCCTGGCAGCAGACTGGAGAGACAAGCTGCTGTCCACACCTGCAGAACCCTTTGGTGGGGGCAAAACTACAGCCTTCCCCTCCTGGAAGTTCCTGGCAGCGGGCCAAAGAGAGGGCAACTCATCCACAGTCACTCCTACAGTTTGACTGCCTTTGAAGATGCCAGACAGAGGTAAGCTCTTAACCCTCTACCTCTCTTGGTGCCTAACGACAGGGGAGAAGAAAGAGAGAAGGCTCTCCAGAAGGCTTTATAGAAAAGCCCTTAGAGGAGGCCTATTAGCCACAACAGGCATGGCCCCATGTGACTAGCACTGTCTTGCTTTCATCTCCACCAGACTGGCAAAAGATGCTGTATTCTCTCTGCACTGAGAGACTGAGAAACTGAGAGAAGCCTCTAAAAGAGAAAAAGATAGGTCACAAGTACTGACCTCCTCAGCCTTTGGCAAACAGAGAGAGTCTGTGCTTGTGTTGTATCCTCTACATCTGATGCTGCTATTGCCTCAAAGAAGAACCCTGAGTTGACGGGAGATAGAAGTAAGCTGGAGATACCAGGGAATGGTGACATCTGCATGAGGACTGGAAAAGAAACTTTTCCAAAAACATGAAGTGTATATTTTGGGCTGTATATTTTCTGCTACATTCCTGCACCACTACCCACCCCCACCCCCCTCCCCCTTTTCACTTCTGGAAAGCAAGGTGCAAGTGTGTGTGTGTATTATGAGTATTGGGGTACACTCTCTTGCCCAGAGTTCCCATCTAAGGCAAAAAATTGATGTGTTAGCTGTCTCACATTTCTCTCAGAGTGTGTGTAAAGGCATTGTGATACAGTTTCTGTTTTACCTTTTTGATTCTTTTACTTATTTGGGATTTTTTTTTCTTATTGGTGATGGGTTCAATAAATTGTTGTCATTTTAGCAAAGTTGCTTCGTTGCCTGTTGAACTCTCAGTGAAAGCTGTTTGCTGTGCTTGAATTACAGTTACTAACCCAAACCACTTTAAACTCTCTCCCTAAACTATTACACAGGGAGAAAGAGGGGTGGGAGTGGGGGGAGAGGGGACAAAAATAAGAGAAAAAAACTGTAGCAGAGCTGCCCCTATTGTGGTCCAACTCAAACCCGTGGGGAAACAGAGAGGTAACAGGGTGTCAAGGGAAGGAAATGGCAAGACCCTCCCCCCAAACTCCCCAGAAAAGCCCCTTACTCTATTCTCTGAGGTCTGTTTGGATAACATAAATCTGTCCCTTAGGCTGCTGCCTCACCTCCCCCACTTGAAGAAATTGCAGTGGCTGAGGGAGGTGTAACTCCTTGTCTGCTGGTAGAGAATTTTATGCAGGAATACTATACACAAATGGAGTTTAACCAAACCCATGACACTCCATCCCTTATTCGTATTTCAAATTCTCTTAGCAGTTTAGAAACAGTCCCTTTTTATGTTGATAAGTTATCCTCTAGTCAGCTGAACTTTGCTGCTTGAATTAAAGCCTTTCAGCCAATATTAATTGTCCTTGTGGTATGCAGTGAGCTCCATTCCCTTGCATCACCCACCATGTGTGGCCTTGACCTCAGGCTAAAACAACTCCACAGATGAGGTTAGCACCGCCTGTGGCTGGAGTCAGCCATACAGCTTTCCCCATCAGCTCTCTTTCATGAACAACAGGATACAGCTGATACTGTAACTTCAGCATATGAGTCATGGCATGACCTCAATTAGGCCACAGTAGTCCACCGTTAATCTCTATTCCCTACCAGGCTTTCTAACAGGCCCAACTGGACTGTTGAAGACTGAACATGTTTTGAGAATAACACTTTGACTTTCTAATTGACAAATCAGTTGTTGTATGGGGAGCAGGGAGTCTCTGTTGGTACAGTATTGCTGATGATGTACCACTTGAGAAGCAGCTGGTACTTCCTGCTCATTCACTTTCATGAGGCCCACCATGGAGGGGTCATGTAAAAGGCCAGGCAGCATGGACAGCTGTTCACACCTCTCAGTCTCTACAGCTGCTACACCAAAAACCCATTTGTACCCTTTCAGGTCTTTGAAGTACTGTCACTGCAGAAAGTCTATGCCCAAGATTCACAGAGCATAGGACTAGTCACCATAGAATGTTTCATCCATTTCTTCCCAGTGAAGCTCACTTTAGCTTCTAACACAGTTAACTTCTGGGAGCATCCTGAAATCCCACAGATGGTGACAGATTCAAATTCTCTGAAGTTTGAATGTATTAAGGTGAACTCCGCACTGCTGTTGACTAAAGCTTTATGACTGCTGGCTTTGGAGATGCCAGGCCATTAGATCTATATACCCCAATAGACATGACTGTCCCCTTCCTCCACCTGGACGGAGGCAGTGCCATCCTATTACTCAGCTCCACTTTACTCCTTCTCCTGTGGAGAAAGGTCTCTGCTATGCAGACTGTTTTCAGAGCTCCCCCAAGATGCCAAAGCAACATTCCTCCTTGTTTTGTCTTTCTTGGCACCCAGAAAGGCCAAAGCAGACTACATCATTTATTCAAGTCGTCCCCAAAGTCTCTTAGAAGTTGCAAAAGAATATCATGAGATTTATTTCAATGGAATTGGACCACCTTCTTTGGAAATGACAAGTTTCTAGCAGCCATTGCTTTGATCCTTTCTGTGGGATTGGTGGTATTTTGTCCCATAACTCCAAGGTGTAGCACCAAACTCTAGCTTCTCCAGTCTCTTCTCCACAATCTCTTGTAACTTGTTAAATTTCTTTTCTAATTTCTCTGCCCA
The DNA here is from genome assembly GCA_013397515.1 of Upupa epops. NCBI lineage: Eukaryota > Metazoa > Chordata > Aves > Bucerotiformes > Upupidae > Upupa > Upupa epops. The sequence continues at coordinate 28,969 of VZRI01007515.1, read as the reverse complement.
AGTATGTTGGTTGCTCACCCAACCAGGTTGGTTACTCACAGATGCAATCCAAACTGGTCAAGTGGTCACACCAGAGAATCACTTCATTGTATCTGTATAGTAAGCCACGTTTGGGGGGCTATAATCTTCCCTTGTTGCATATTTGGATGAAGCAGTTGATGCTAGTCTTTTCAGTATTGGTCTCCAACAGGGCAGGTCATTGGAGTTTTCATCACTGTCATGAGGTGGAACACTTCCCAGCAAGCCAACACTCTCAGATGTTTGATGCCGTTGATTACATTGGTCCATAGGCAGGGAAGCCATGGTATATCATCTCTGGTAGGTTATTGCTCTTTCATAATGTCTTGGGTTGTGGAATATAAATTTGTATTCTATTCTCATCTGTTGGGAGCGGTTGGGAGGATATGTGGTTTTATCTCTTNCTGCTCCACGGCATCCGGCCTCCCTCCGAGACCTTCTGCCTCCTGCCCGAAGTCCCCACTGTTTCCCGCGCCAAACAGAGCTGCTGCTGTGGCTGCTCGGCCCCTGGCTGCCGTGGACACTTTCCGGCCTCTCCCTGCCGCCTCCTGACTGCTGTGCTTTTCCGTCTGCGCCCGCACGGAGGAAAAGAGAGCTACATCCATCACTCCAGGAGGACCCGGCCATCACCCTCCCTAACTGTCAGGTGGACTCTGTTGGGGTCCCTGGAATCTTCTTTCATTTGGTTGTTTTGAGTATACTGTTGGTGTTTCTTACTGTTCTTAATAAAGAATTGTTGTTCCTTTTCCCAAATCTTTTGCCTGAAGGCCTTCAAATTGAAAGAATTTGGTACCTGTCTTCTCAAACCAAGACACATGACATCATGAATCTGATTCTATAGGTTGTGGGATCCAGGTAGGATCCAAATCTGCACTTTAATACCTGGGTCTCCAGACAGTGTTCCTAGTTGTCTGGCTTGTCCTCTGGACCAGTTCAGAAAACCAGCTCCAGTGTCCCAGCATCTTCATGGCCAATAAAGGCAATAGTTTTCTGAAGATACTGCTAATGTATTGTCATCCTCCCCTGTACATGGCTGGACATCATCTGCCAATCTATATAAAAGAACAAATCTTACTTTGCACTGATTCCATGCACATAGTTTTTCTTCATTGAACAGCTCTTATCTAGACCTACATGATTTTCATGTTACTGTCCTGCTAAGGAGAGGCAGACAGATTATGACTTGGTGGGCAGCTAGTGACTAGACCAGTTCAATTTGCTGCAGTTGTTTTATGGCACCCATGTGAGGGTTGAGACAATGGCAGTTTTGAATTTGGTGCACTATAGCTACCAGAGTTGTTAAGTGGTGGGCTTTTGTATTGGTCATGGAGTTTATTTGCTCCACTGCTTAGTTCTTCATTTTGTTGAGCTTAGAAACATGTAAAAACAAACAATGGCCATGTGCTTTGTCCTGGCATTGATGGCCTTACTGTGTTGAGGGAGCTATCTTGTGGAGGGAGTGAGAGAAGACACTACCCTTTCCTCAGTCAGGATTGTTGTGGGTCATTTTTTTGTGCTGGCCTTTGAGGATTTTGATTACCTTTACTGAGCTCCTACTTAGTACTTTTAATACTACTAACACTGTCAGATAACTGATTTTCATAACATACTGTCATCTTGATGTAACAGGAAACAACTCTGGGGAGAGATGGTACAGACACATGCCCTGAGGCAGCTGGTCCTTTTGTATGGGGCATGTGGAAGTATTTAGGTAGATGCACAGTACAGTTATCACCTCTGTCATTTTATACCTGACAAGGAAGTAACCCTTGTGAGTTTACATGCATCCTGATAGAAGTGTGCCTTACCTAGCCCAGTAAAAACAAGTAGTTTCTAACACAATTTTGTAGCTTGTCCTAAGCCTATTGAGAATGGCTTCAGCACTATCAGAGCACTGTGGTTACAGCAGAAAGCCAGACTACCTCTGAGTATGCCATGATTCAGAGTGAAGAAAACTGCTGCTAAGAACATAACAGCTCATAGAATCACAGAATCATTAGATATCAGAAGGGACCTCAAAAGATCATCTAGTCCAATCCCCCTGCCACAGCAGGATCACCTAGACCAAGTCACACAGGAACACACCCAGGCTGATCTCCAGAGAAGGAGACTCTCCAATCCCCCCTGGGCAGCCTGCTCCAGTGCTCTGTTACACTCATTGTGAAGATGTTCCTTCTGGTATTTATATGGAACCTTCTATGCTCCGGCTTACACACACTGCCTCTTATCCTATCACTAGATGAGGTTGAGAAAAGCCTGGCTCCACTCTCCTGACACTCACCCCTCACATATTTGTAAAAATTAATGAGGTCACCCATCAGCCTTCTCTTCTCAAAGCTAAGGAGACTTAGCTCTCTCAGCCTTTCCTCATAAGGGAGGTGTTCTACTTTACCAACATCTTCGTTGTTCTACACTGGACACCCTCCAGCAGCTCTGTGTCCTTCTTGAACTGAGGAGCCCAGAACTGCACACAATAGTCCAGATGTGGTCTCACTAGTGCAGAGTAGAGGGGGGCAAGAACCTCTCTCTATCAGATAACTACCTCTCTTCTGATCCCCCTCAGGATGCCGTTGGCCCTCTTGGCCAGAAGAGCACACTGCTGGCTCACAGTCATCCTGCTCTCCACTAGGACCCCCAGGTCCCGTTCTCCTACAGTGCTCTCCAACAGGTCAGTCCCTACCCTATCCAGATACCTCAGTTTGTTCTTGCCCAGATGCAAGACTCTACACTTACCCTTGTTATACTTTGTTCTATTTCTTTCTGCCCAGCTCTCTAGCCTGTCCAGGTCTCACTGACTGGCAGCACAGTCTGCTGAGCTGTCGGCAACACCACCCAGCTTTGTGTCATCAGCAAACTTGCTGACAGTGCATCCTCATCCCTCATCCAAGTCACTGAAGAGGACTGGTCCCAGTACTGATCCTTAGGGGGCTCCACTAGATACAGGCCTCCAACTAGACTCTGTCCCATTAACCTCTTCTTTCTGGCTTCTATCCTGCAGCCAGTTCACAATCCACCTCACTACCCACTCATCCAGTCCACACTGCCTCAGTTTGGCTGTGAGGATGCTATGTGAGACTGTGTCAGATTCCTTACTGAAGTCAAGACAGACCACATAGACAGCTCTGCCATCATCTGTCCACCTGGTTATGTCCTCATAAAAGGCTATAATTTTGGTCAAGCATGACTGCCCTTTGGTGAAGCCATGCTGACTCTCCCTAATGACCCTTCTGTCCTTGATGTGCCTAGAGATAGTATCCAGGACAAATTGTTGAATCACCTTTCCTGGGATGGAGGTGAGGCTGACTGGTCTATAGTTACCTGGGTTCTTACCCTTTTTTGAAGCTTGTAGTGACATTTGCTAACCTCTCCTGAGTCCCCATGACTTAGAAAATATGATGTAGAGTGGCTTAGCAATGACTTCTGCCATCTCCCTTAGCACACTAAAACTACAAAGTCTTTAATGAGTCATTATGTTCTTTTGTTTTGTCTGCAGCAACCCTTGAGCTTGCAGAATTCGTGTGCAAATATACCTTTAGGGATTGTGGTTCCACCACTGCCCTGGGCAGCCTGTTTTCTGTGATGCCAGGTGAGGTACTTTGAAGTGATGCCATTTGTCCTCCCAAGAAAAAGTCACTTGTGTTGGATCCCTTTTCTCCTCAAGATGGCTGAATCCCTGCCTACTGGTGGGAAATAGAGAATCCTTGTTTTGCTTTGTTTACTTTTGCAAGTTTTGCTCTACCACAATTCTCAAATTATCTTGCTTTTTCCTTTCTGATTCTCTTCCCCATCTCACAAAGCAAGGGTTTGTGAGTGGCAGTGTGAGGTTGAGTTTCTGGCCAGGGCTACACCATGACATATGTACCTACAGAAAAGCACAGTGGAACATGGCAAAGCAGACACATGAATACATGGAAAATGTATATGCTTCTTTCATAGCCTGAGCTAGTACAACTTGTTTTTCACAGCATCTTTCCAGATAAATATAGCCATAATGAGTATTCAAAGAGTGTGGGTTTCTAATATGTCTGTTTCTTCCATTATTCTCAGTAATGTTGTTATTTTAAAAGTGTCAGCACATGTTGACATTGATTCTAAAAGAAAATATATGGAAAAGGAAAGAATGAAACAGTCACACAGTTCAAAAATAAAAATTGAATATGGAAGAAGAGACTGAAAAGTATACCTGTAGAAGTCAATACCTCTTTAGGCTATTTTTCATAGACCTAAGTTTCAATCTTTTCTAGAAGCAGACGCTCCTAGTTGTGAAATTATATTTCAAGTGTGGTAGAATTAAGGTGACATTTTTTTAAATGTGGTATTCAAAGTCTTCAACATTAATTTATGCCTGGAGCTCAAAAAGCCCTGGAGATCATCCATTAACCCTTCTCTACTGCATTAAAAGAAAAGCAATCCTTTTTGTTGTACTGGGATGTTGGACAGAGAAGTACCATATTTGCATTATATAATTTATTATAATATTATTACAATAAAACAGTTACTTTATGTCAAATTCTAAAACTGAAAAAAGAAATCCTACCCCAATCTTATTTATCTCTTGGATTCTAACTCATTAGCTTTGCAAATGCAACTTTTGAAATTATGGGCTAGAGATACCATCTCAATCTCTTTACTGAAAAATGAAGGTAAAGCAGTTCTTACCATGAACTGATTAAATTTAATGTCTATGCTTTTCCAATGGAATTTCTCTTTTTATTTAAACGTGTAACTAATGCATACTGCTAAGTCCCTTATGTATGCAAACAATAACTAGTAAAAAGCACTTGCCAGCTAAGGAGTAGTGTAAATTGAATTTTAATAGAAAAAAATTAAGGGAACATTATGTCATGAAACACAATATGATCTCTCCAGACATGCCTTTTATTCTTGTTGGAATCTTTCATAAAAAAAGCCTTCATCTGAATTTTCAATGAGTTGGTTATTTAATTTTTTCTGTAATAGAAAAAATAATACAATGTGAAAAAGTAGTAAGACATTATTCATAGTGTTCAAAAAGAACCTTGCTTTGTATCTTATTATTTAGGCCTATATTTTACCGTATTCACAGAGTTCATAAAAAAATTCAGTTTGCAGGAGCAAGGCGTACACCATTTGAAATTTTATTGTGGCTTCTTTCTAAGAGTTGGACCTAAAAATCAGCAATCAAATTTGAAATCCTTTTTTCTTATATATGCACTCTTTCAATGTGCCAGGATATTAGCAACTCATATGTCAAAGAGCTCATAGGATTCCTGCCTTTTCTATACACTCTTTTATGTGATGATGCATACTATTACTTATTTGCTGTAAAGTTTTAGGGTGAAAACAAAGGTATTCAAATAAATTTTTCCCACCAAGTATTCATACAGTTTTAATCTATGATAAAGGAGAAATCAAAACTGAAGAAAGAATAAGAAACAAAACCGGAAAACAAAAAATGTTGTGTAATGGAACTAAGACTTCCACAATTTCAATTTATAAAAGCTGATGACTTAAGTGGTAAAAAGATGAATATCTAAAATAACATGTATCTGACCTGGAAATGATTATTTAGTACATAGAATCTTTGAGAAACAGATTCCTAAAAAGAATCTTCACTTACTGAGAAGAGTTTATCTTACATTGTTTATTACTGAGCTTATACATCTTAGTTCAATTGCCAATAACAATGTTAAATACTGCTCTGGAGGATTTCCCAGCTGATTAAGAAGTATCAAAATTAAAAAGATTTGACATCTACTAACAACTACTAGTTACATGTAATTCTAAAGGACATAAGAAAAAATAAGTCTCAGGAAAGGGAACACCTGTTCTGAGATTGAAAACAATTCAGACATAAGTAACAGCTCTTAACAAGGAAAGCTCTGCTAAGGCCAGAGCCACACAGATTGAACAAAAATACATAGACGTAATAAACCAAACTTAAAGGTAAATGAAATTATAGAAATAGCAAGGGAATGTCAAAAGTGGTAAAGGTAGCTTGTAACAAAGGTGTTTTGATTGCTACATATATTAAATACAGCAACTGTGACACAACGCTGAATGCATTAATCCACTGGCAATGATGCAGTTAATACTACTTTAAAGAGGGTAGAATGGTTACTCATAAATGGCTTGACATAGAAACTATCAGCTTCATCTAATGCAAATAATGTGACATGTATTCCTTCCCTCATAAATACTTTTACCCCTCTTTCCTTAAGTTTCATCTTTTAACAATTGATTCCAGGTTCTCAGTTTTGTTCAAAATCATTCTTTAGAAACAACTAAGACAGGCATGCTTTCAAGCTGTCATGAATTACTTACCATTTTATATAATTAACAAAAATTTATGATATTTACCTGAAAGATACCTTACAAAGATGCATTCTTTGATATGTACAACTTTTTCCATTTAGGCTGAAAAAACTTAACAGAACAGGGCTAAAATATTTATGATTAAGATAAAGGCAGTATTGGATAAACTAGGGAAAACAGGAGTCCTTTGGATATCAAGATACTGTATTTGTGAAATAATTTGCCTTTTTATTAATTTTTTCAACCAGTAAAAATTAACTCAGATTAATAAATCCTTTAACTGAACTGAATTATATCAAATTAAATACATATTCATTGTTATAAACTTTATGTTTTATGATCCTAATAAAATACATTTAATATAATATGTGTATCTAGTAGGAAAGCTTCCTGATTGTAAATCATTTTATTTGACATTTTTGGGGGGTTTTATCTAACATATTTTTCAATATTTTTGAGTGAAAAAATTATCTGAGGTTCACAATGTGTTTCTTTACCCACTGAAATCTCTGTAAGATCACTGTTATTATTTATATGTATCTTCTCTTGATACTTCCTTGGGAACTTGAGCAATAATCAAATTTTATTTTATATCTCAGACATAGTTAGGTATTATGTATATGGTTGTTAGGTTACTAACTTTATGCAACATTTGTGATTTTTTTTTCGGTGTTGCAACTATGCAAAGTTCACACGCTCAGTCTACTATTATTGCCATTAGGACTTTCTCATTCCAAATTTTTTATAACAAAATTATGATTCTGAATATAAATTTTTACACTCCCCAGTATATGGGAGTCCTGTACGTATCCCATATCTATATCAATTGAATAAAAAGGGATGTAATCATTAAACTATATGGTATTTAGGGATTAATTATTCCATTTATACATTGAACACTGTTTTGCTGTGGATAATATTCTGGTTTAAACATAATACTTAAATATTTTATGGATAGTCAGCATGACTTCACCAAGAAGAAGGCATGCTTGACCAACATGATAACTTTTTATGAGGGCATAACAGGGTGGGCAGATGATGCCAGAGCTGTCTATGTGGTCTATCTTAACTTCAGTACAGAATTTGACACAGTCTCACATAGCATCCTCACAGCCAAACTGAGGCAGTGTGGACTGGATGAGTGGGTAGTGAGGTGGATTGTGAACTGACTGCAGGATAGAAGCCAGAAAGAAGAGGTTAATGGGACAGAGTCTAGTTGGAGGCCTGTATCTAGTGGAGCCCCCTAAGGATCAGTACTGGGACCAGTCCTCTTCAGTGACTTGGATGAGGGATGAGGATGCACTGTCAGCAAGTTTGCTGATGACACAAAGCTGGGTGGTGTTGCCGACAGCTCAGCAGACTGTGCTGCCAGTCAGTGAGACCTGGACAGGCTAGAGAGCTGGGCAGAAAGAAATAGAACAAAGTATAACAAGGGTAAGTGTAGAGTCTTGCATCTGGGCAAGAACAAACTGAGGTATCTGGATAGGGTAGGGACTGACCTGTTGGAGAGCACTGTAGGAGAACGGGACCTGGGGGTCCTAGTGGAGAGCAGGATGACTGTGAGCCAGCAGTGTGCTCTTCTGGCCAAGAGGGCCAACGGCATCCTGAGGGGGATCAGAAGAGAGGTAGTTATCTGATAGAGAGAGGTTCTTGCCCCCCTCTACTCTGCACTAGTGAGACCACATCTGGACTATTGTGTGCAGTTCTGGGCTCCTCAGTTCAAGAAGGACACAGAGCTGCTGGAGGGTGTCCAGTGTAGAACAACGAAGATGTTGGTAAAGTAGAACACCTCCCGTATGAGGAAAGGCTGAGAGAGCTAAGTCTCCTTAGCTTTGAGAAGAGAAGGCTGATGGGTGACCTCATTAATTTCTACAAATATGTGAGGGGTGAGTGTCAGGAGAGTGGAGCCAGGCTTTTCTCAACCTCATCTAGTGATAGGATAAGAGGCAGTGTGTGTAAGCTGGAGCATAGGAGGTTCCATATAAATACCAGAAGGAACATCTTCACAGTGAGGGTAATGGAGCCCTGGAGCAGGCTGCCCATGGGGGTTGTGGAGTTTCCTTCTCTGGAGATATTCAAGACCTGCCTGGGTGTGTTCCTGTGTGACTTGGTCTAGGTGATCCTGCTGTGGCAGGGGGATTGGACTAGATGATCTTTTGAGGTCCCTTCTGATATCTAATGATTATATGATTCTATTAATTTGACCATAGTCTTGCACAGAAGTGTCTTACCTTTCAGATAGTATTTCCTGAACAGGCAGACCCTTTCTTGTGTTGAATTTTGCGTGTTTGGTTTTGTTTTCCACCATATTTGTATATCAAATTCAATGTCTTTAAAAAGAGAAGTTGAATTGACACAGGTTATAAATATTATAATATAATTATCAGATTTGTCTCTTATCTGTACGCAGTTGTTGCACATTAAGAAATAGTCCTAGGTCTGCCAATAGATTGGGCTACAGATTCTACATTTTTAATGGTATTTTTACCTTTGCTTGACGTTGCTCCCAAAGGTTGATGAAGATGCTGATTATATGCCCTCTGGTTCTAGCAATGTGTTTATTTCTGACTAGTGAGTATTATTTCAAGGACTTAACTTGTTAGGCCTTTTTAATAATAAAACATTATGGTAATATATTTGTTTGTTTTGACATATACTCATCTTTACCAGATTTGCCCTTTACAGTAAAATTAGTTGGTAAAATCATCCAAAATAATCTTATTTAACTTGTTTTTCTCCTACGTTTCTATTACCAATGTTATGCTCCCCAGACTCTTTTGTTGTTGTTGTCTCATGTTGTAAATACAACCCACCACTCACAGTTTTCCTATATGATTCTTCATTGTTTTTGATATTCACATTTTCACATGCGTATACCTCCCATCTTTTTTTGCTTTGTCCAGGCTGGGCAGGCTGTTCCGGGGAGACTACATATTGTTTCTTGTCAGACCATTTTCTTAATACTTCTCCTGGGTATTTCTGAGTCTTAAATTTTCAGTCTCAGAAGTCTCTATCCTAAAGAGTTACCTGGGTTAATAAAAAGAAACAATGCTATGCAATTTCTATAACAGAAGTTGTAGCAGTTCCAACATTCAAGTAACTACTGGTTTTTTTTGATCAGACATTTTGTATAACTAATGGTTATGGTCAAGACTACTGAAACTTATTTTTGAACAGATCTCTAGATCTTTAGATTTTAAATTTTCTGATCTTTAATATATATTTTATTATTCAACTTAGTTGCTAGTTTTCATGGAAATCACTGGAACACCATGTCTTTAACTTTATAATTCTATAAAACAGGGCTGAAATTAAATAAAAGAAATTGAAAATAATTTCTGGCAGTCAAAGAGACATGGAGTTACACGTCTGCAGCTGTACAGAATATGCGTATGTACAGAACAATGTACATCTGGATATAACATACATAATTCTTACAAAAGCTGTTTGAAATGGAGTTATAGTAAGACTTCTCAGCTGAGTATAAAAATCACAAATGTGTATTAATGAATCAAGTAATGGAAAAACACAAATCAGGTTTTCTACTCAAGTATTAGTTGCTGAAAAAATTACAAATAAATTCAAAATGAGAGTTTTGAGAATCAGATTGTTTTACTGAAATATTTACATTGCTAATAAATACATGATATAAACATTTTCCTCTAAATTTGCTTAATCTAATTTGCCTGTGGTATAAGACTATGGCTTATTATCTTGCAAATTCTCACTGGAGAGAGGGAAGTGGAAGCTTATGTTTCAAAAGAATAGAATTATCTGGTTTCTGTTGTGGCTGAAGACCAGATGTTTTTATGTTTAACCTTACAACTATAATATAATGAACTTTTTTTCCCAAAAAATAGAAAATTATTATTGAAAATTGCAAAGATACTACATTTGAAAAATTATAATTTAATCTATTTTAGTAAAATCTGCATAGACCTTTCTATATTGCTTTGGGCAACAATCAGGGAAACTTGCATAAATTCTGTCTCCAATCTGCTTAGATTTCAGCATAAAAGTAATAATAAAATATAAACAAGCAGATCAGCCCCCTGAAGGATAAACAGAACTTTTACTCTGAACATGTTTAACCACTGAAAAAATCGGGAAAGCAGAAATATCAACTAAACACCCTACTACTGAATAATGATTGTATTTTTTGTGACACATGGGTTTATAATTTGAAAACTTTCACATAAATAAGCAGAAAAACTCTGGGAAGTAGTTTGGAGAAGTTTTACAACTCTTCTGTCTTTACAAAATTGCATAAGCAAATTCCTTGCTAAGCATACTTAAGAAAAAATTCTTTGGAGTGTGAAGTACTAGAAAAACAAGTGGTAAGAAGGTGGCAGAAATGGGTTTTGTAGTTACTTTGAGTCTATCTAACTCTTTGAGTATCTTTGAGTTATTTAACTCAGATATCCTAGAATATTCCCTAAATAAAGACTTCGTAGGAAAATAAAATCTCCCCCAAAATTCAGAACTCTTCACCCATTGTTGTGGGAAGCACTTAAGAAGAATTTATCAGTAACCAAATTTCCACATTATATCTTTCTGGGACGAAAGGAACAAAACTTGGGCAGCTTAGAAATTGTAAAAAAAATCTGAAGTTAAAGATTGAATTGTATTGAATAAGCAGTAGCTACAATCCTCACCTACATAATAAACAGTTCTGATAAACTTATTTAAAAACATGTGTAATGGCCTAGCAAGAGGGTCTAAATCTCTTCGGGTTGGTGCCTGTGATTCTAGCACAACAATCAGATCTCACTGAGAGTTAACAGACAATAAAGCAACTTTGCTAGAAAGACAACAATTTATTGAACACATCACCAGTAAGGAATGGGAAAAAAAAATTAAGTAAAAGAATCAAAAAGGTAAAGAAGAAACTGTATCACAATGCCTTTATACACACTCTGAGCAAAATAGGAAACAACTAATACATTGTGCNAAAGTTCCTTTTCCTGATACTCATGCAGACATGAGCACTCTGTGACGTCTCCAGTACATCTCCAGCTCTTGTCGGCTTGGGGGCTGTTCTTTGAGGCTATAGCAGCATCAAATGTAGAGGATACGACAGGGTTCCATACTGTTTTCCAAAGGCTTAGGAGATCAGCACTTGTGATCTCTCTTTTTCCTTTTTTTAGAGGTTTCTTTCAGACTTTCTCAGTGGCAGAGTATACAGGATCTTTTCCATTCTGGTGCGGGAAAAGCAACATGGTGCTGGTTGATGGTTAATGGCAATTAAGCTTTTTGGGGTCACATTCAAGGCCTTTTTATTTACAAATATTTAAGGTTTGTGTACCTTATCTCTATAATGACCTAGGTAATGAAAAAAGAAGTTTTTACATTATTTTTTCATGATGCAGTGAAGCATTAAAAAAGATCCATACGTTTTTCTGATAATATTATGTACAGATTAATATTCTTTGAGAAAAATATATTCAAAAGGTTGATTGGATTTGCTCACAAAGTATCATTCAAAATAAAAGGTATACTCTCTTACTCAGAAGTTTCACTTAAATGGTGTATTGATACTTCAATACAGGAACATCACAAACAGGATCAGTTAAGTCAGTCTGCAAAAAAGTTTTGTAAAATAAGTAAAAAATTATGTCTAGACTGTGCTTCATCAACTTCTTCACTTTTATGTAGCTGCAGAACAATAGAATAGTATCCTGTTCTGTTCAAATAGAGCAAGATAAATCACATAATCACAGAATGACAGAATGTCTTTGGTTGGAGGAGACCTTTAAGATCATCAGGTTCAATCTTTGACCTATCATTGCCATGTCATCAATAATCATATCCCTCAGCACCAGGTAGACATGTAATTTAAATATCTTCAGGCATAGCGACTTTACCACTGCCCTGTGCAGGCTGTTACAGTGTTAGGTAAGTCTTTCAGTGACAGAATTCTTCTTAACATTCAGCCTAAACCTCCCTTGGTGCAGCTTGCAGCCATTTCCTCTAGTCCTATCACTTGTCACTAGAGAGAAGCAGATGTTCTCTTCCTCACTACAACCTCTTTTCAGGTAGTAGTAGTAGTAGTAGTAGTAGTGAGCAATAAGGTCTCCCCTCATCCTCCTTTTCTCTATCATAAACAAAAACAGTTCCTTCTCTGGACATGCTCTAGCATGTCCTTCTTCTAATAAGGGGCCCAAAACTGAGTGTGGTAAATCAAAGCTCCCCATTCTCTGTCTTAACTAATAAATGTAGCTCAATGTGCCAGAGGGAGATCTACATGGACATCAATTTACCTTAACATTTGATCTCACTTCTTAATTTGCAATGACCTCTTTATTTGGGAGACTGTGGAAAGCAACGACTCAAACTACATGGTGAAGAGGTAAATCATGTATTTAATCCCACCATTATTTATATTTTATTAAAAAATTGTCTCTTTAGTCTTTTTCAAATTCATTCCATAATGGATTTAAGTCCATTTAACACCATACTTTGAGTCTGGCCATCCAGTCAGCGTTTAACCAGGCAGAGCGTACAACTGTCCAAGCCATGGGCAGCCAGGTTTTTCACAAAAAAATTATGGGATAAATTGTGGTGTTAAAGGATTTACAGAAATCCAGGAAGAAAACAGCCACAGCCTTTCCCTCATCCACTAGCTGGGTCTATTTGTCATAGAAGATCAGGTTCATTAAACAGGACTTGCTTTTCATGAATCCATGCTGTCTGACCCTGATTGCCTGGTTATCCTGTAAATGGTTCAAAATGGCATGCTGCGTTCTTTTTTCCATAGCCTTCCCTGGCACTCAGGTCATAGTGACATGGCCTGCGTTCCCTGGATCCTCCTTCCAGCATTCCTTGTAGATGGGTGTCACATCTGATAATCTCCGGTCTGCTGGAATCTCCCCAGTTAGCCAAGACTGCTAATAGCAGTTTACTGTGCACATTTGCAGCAACTTCAGATTGCTGAAAACAGGAAGTCAGCTCCCTTTTATAGACAGGTTACTGCTGTCTTAGGTGTAACCTGTTCACTCTTCAAGTGAGAGCCTTGAGAAAAGAGAGTGTACATTAACACTGTAACCAGAGGGGGAATTCCTCATTAGGGTTCCTGAGGCCCTCTTATGTCATGATGCTTGTGGAAAGATTCCTTTTCCAGTTCTCTTGCAGATGTTAGCTTCCCCTGTACATCTCAGGCTTGCTTCTAACTCCTCTTGTCTCAAGAGTGTTTAATCTTCAGGCTGCAACACCATCTCACATACAGGAACAGACAGAGTCCCAGTCTCTTTCTGTTTGTCAGAGGTTTAAAAGATCAGTATCTCTCTCTCTCTTTCTCTCTTATCAGAGGCTTATCCCAGAGTCTCAGTCATAATGTATACAGCATCTGCTGTCAGGCACAGGTGGGAACAGAGGCAACATGGAGCTGGTCATGTGGGGCAAAGCCTGTTAGTAAACAGGCCTGATCCAGGGGCCTGCTCCTCTCTTTCCTCTTTCTCACTTTTTCTGTCTCCCAGGTGGTTACGTCTACAAGGGAGGGAAAAGATTAAGAGCTCATCACCTTGGAATTTTCAAAGAAGATCCAGGAATGTTGTGAAGGCAGCAGCTCCTTGCTCTCAGTCCACTGCCAAGAACTGGAACTAGTTAGCAGTGGCTACAGTCCAAAGGCTATGCTGCCTTCCACCTTTGGGGAAAGGGGAAGCTGTGGCTAACCCTCTGCCCCCACAGCAGCAGGGCCATGGTGGGTGGGCCTTGTCTCCCTTGCCACCTCAGCCCAGTATAGCTCTCTGTCTTAACAAAGACAGGAGAAGAAGGGCAGAAAACAGGAAGTCCACTCCCTTTTATAGACTCATCCACCAAACACCTGTAGGGTTAAGACACTGACTCTGGGGTCTTCTGGGAAAGCTACCCCCAGTTTCAAAATAAAATACTATTTTGGCATAAAAGCACAAAAATCAATGGCTGTAAATTTGGCAATTTTCAGACTACAACAGCTCCATACAATTGTTCATGTCTAAGTGGTGTAGCAGTTCACAAACCATTTTCTTTTGGATTATGCAGGTCTCATTCTGTTTCCCATTCATGTGCACCTGGGGCTGCGTACCAAAGCAACAATTAGTCCTACTGAGGCAGAGAAGGCATTAAATACCTCAGTCTTTTGCTTATACTTTGTCATTTTTTTCCCAGTGGCAAAGACTCTTCCTAGCCATCCTTTCATTGTTAATGTATTTATAGAAACATGTTTGTTGTCCTTTACAGCAGTTGCGTTTACCTGAGCTTTGGTTTTTCTAATTGTCTCCCTGTATGACTTCACAATGTCCTTGGAATCCTCATAAACCCCAATCAAAGCTCATCTAGGCTAATCTTTTCACTCAATAGTTAGTCTTTTAGGACACAAAGACAGCCTGCTCCTGAACTCTTAAGACTTCCTTCTTGAATCAAGTCGTTTAGGAAGTTATAACATCTCCTTTTCTGGAGACATTTAAGACTTGCCTGAATATGTTCCTGTGCAACTTGATCTAGGTGATACTGCTGTGGCCTAATTATTCTATGATTCTCCCTTGTTGGCTTTTAAAATCCTCTGCAATTTTTGATATGGAAAAATAAAGGATTGTTGTATTAGGTGCATACGTGCTTGCGGGATGTGACGTGATAGGCCCTCCCATATTCTGCTATGTCTGTAATAAAAGGGGCGTACACGAAGGGCAGGGGGATATAAGCACACGCCACGAGGTAATAAACGCCATTTACTGTTCATCATATTGATGTATACCTCGGTGAGTGGCCAAGCTAACGTCTCCCAGAGGAAAACGAACAGGCAATGTTACACTCAGTGTAACAAAGGATGATGATTTTCAAGCTACAAAAATGAGATATCTTGTTGTAGATGTAGGGCACTGGATACAAAATCAGAGAAGGTAAAGGATTCATATTTTAGTAAATTATATTTTCACCTTGTTCAACAGGGTTAATTATAAATTGGTGAATTACTTTTGTGCTTAAGGATTCAGCTTAGAGTCTTCACAGCTTCTGATGAAAGTGGTTCTAAATTGCAAAGCTAGTCTCAGCATCAAAAACATTAGTAAAAATGGTGATTACACTAGGGTTGTATGGAGAGAAAAGTTATTTTCTTAAACTGCACTTAAGCGATGTGTATTAATTGCATTTTCTTCTGACAATTTCAATCCTAGAGTCAAAGAATCATCAAAATAGGAAAAAATTTTCAAGATTATTAAGCCCAACCATCTGCCCTACAATTCCTAACCATTAAACCATCTCCCAAAATGCCATGTCTGCCTTGAACATCTTCAGGGACAGTGCCTCTACCACCAACCTGAGCAGTTTGTTTCAATGCTTCGCTAATTCTTCCATAAAGATGTTTGTCCTAATAACCAATCCGAACCTTCCAGCTGGAGCAAGTTGATCTCGTTTCCTCATGTCCTATTGCTAGTCACTAGGAAGCAGAGGCAAACAGCCACCTCACTACAAACTTCTCTCAGATTGTTTCAGAGAGCAATGAGGTCTGGCCTCAGTCTCCTCTTCTCCAGCCTGAACAGCTCCATCTTCCTTGGCCTTTTCTCATAAGACCTCTTCTCCAGAGCCCTAATCAGCCCAGTTTCCACTGTTTATATGAAAACAGTTTGACACAACAGCTGAAAGACAATGAAAAACTGAAAGAGTACTAGAATATCCTCTACAGTGAGTTGGCTCCAGAAGGCCCACTTTCATGAGAAAATTAGACAAAGATATGAGGAAGAAAAGAAGCTATGTTGGGACAAATATATTTGTGTATAAATTGAAGAAAAACTAATTGCTTAAAAATTCTTTGAAATAGCAAAAGGTAATACGTTTTGTCAGAAGAAATACAAATTGTTAGATGATTTTAGTCTTCCAAGGACAAGTTAATATGGAGAAAACATTGATGAGTAGGAGAAAAGGAACAGGCCTTTTTTAGTAATCTTCATACCACAATTACAATTGTATCATTGAAGAAAGAATTTTAAACCCTCAAATTCTTTACAGGATAATAAAAACCTACAACTTTGCACTTCTGTAGATCCTTTTTTATAATTAAAGGATAAGATACCATCCAGATAAATTGGAAGGGATTATTTTCTTTAATAAGAGAAAATGTACTTTTAAATTGAATAGTGGTGTGAACAGACTTTTTTTTTAAGCCAAGCACAATATCCAAAAAAGAAAGGGAGAGATGTTTATATGGAAAGTGAGACCTGGTGGTGTAATCTATGAGAAGGCATAGTTTTAAGAGCCAGGCTATTTATTTTTTTATAGCATACATGATAGAGAGAGGTCAGCTGTTAATTGGTATTATTTTTGTTTGCTTACAATGAGGGATTAGGCCTGTGAGGTTCAATGGTTTCTTTACACTGGCGTAATTGTGGGTTGCCACTGAAAGGAGCTCATGCAGCTGCTGGGTAAGCTTAATAGGAAATTTATTTGGTCACATACTCGGCTGATAAAACTAAAAAGAAACCTTTCAGCTAGATTAGTCTACAATCTAGCTCATTGTTTTGGTGCATAAATGCCATTGTTGGCAAACACAAGATATGAAAGTGCATAGAGTTCAGGGGAAAGGGTCTGTGATTTGCACATATGTTTATTTCAAGTGAGCTGAGGCATCAGGCAATTGAATGTTTTTGTTGGGAAATCCATTCTGAAATTACATTAGTGTGTGCATTCCACCTTATCTTTTCACATATGCTGAATGTCTAGGAATAAAGCCACCTCTTACTGGCAACACATAGAAATTAATTTTCTCTGTGGATTGGTTATTTCTAATGGCAGTTGGTAAGCTTATGTTCATCTTTTTAAACATGTGAGACAGCAATCATATTTCACATGAGAATTTCAATCATAGTAGAAAAAGAGTATAGCACTGCTGCAATGAACACAGAGGATTTTCTGGCAGAACTAAATAGATGTTTTTTCATGTTCTGAAGCACAGCTGGCAAACACTAAGTCAGTTATGGGTTATGATCATCCAATGGCATGCTGTGAAATTATCAAAGAACAATTGTTGCACCTTGCAAACACGAGAGCTATCTTCCCCATTTCAAAGATTAAAATCCTCTGATTGACCAACAAACAATTCTCACACTAACAATCTCTTTAAAGTGAGGGTTTTTTTCAGTGAGTCACAGAAAAGTTGCTAGGTATATTACAGCATCTTGCTTATTTGTATTTTGTATCACAGTGGGTGTTACCTCATAGGGTAACAACCCGGGGATCATGGGATAGAGTGTCTCCTCAGCATGTTAGCTGATAATGCTAAGATGGGCAGCCATTCAGGAACACTTAGACAGACTGAAGAGCTGGGCAAAGAGCAATTGCATGAGGTTTAATAAAATAGGTGCAGAGTCCTTCACCTGGGAAGGAGTAAGGTTGGAGGGTGATCTACTGGAGAGTACTTCTATGGAGAAGGACCTTGGAGATCTTGTGGACAACAAGTTAACTATGGAACAGCAATGTGCTCTTGTGGCCAAGAAGTCAAATGGAATCCTGGGATACATCAAGAAGAATATGTCCAGTACATCAAGGGAGGTTCTTCTACTTCTTTACTCTGCCCTAGCGAGGCCACATATGGTATATTGTGTCCAGTTCTGGGCTTCCCAATTCAAGCTGAACAGAGATTTGATTGAGAGAGTTCAACAGAGAGCCACAAGAATGATTAGGCGACTGGAGCACTTGCCTTGTAGGGAGATATTGGAAGACCTGTGACTTTGGCGATGCAATGAGAAAATTACAAGGGGACATAGTAACTGTATATAAATACATGAAGACTGGGAGCCAAAAAGAAAGAGACAATCTCTTTTCACTTGCACTCTGTGATAGGACAAGGGGTAATGGGTGTAAGCTGGAGCACAGGAAGTTCCATCTCAATATGAGGAAAAACTTCTTTACTGTAAGGTTTACTGACTATTGGAAAAGGCTGCCCAGGGAGGCTGTGGAGTCTACTTCTCTGGAGACTTTTAAGACCTGTGTTAATGCATTTCTATGTAACCTGTATTAGGCCCTATGACCCTGCTTGTGCAGGAAGATTGGACTCAGTGACCCCTGGAAGTCCTTTCCAATTCCTAATGTTCTGCATCTGTGAAACTTGCAGCAACTTTGGCAATGAAGCCCTAAGGTGAATCCATTAATAATTTTCTGTCATCTTTCTTTCATCTGCTGTGTTGTATAGGCTTTATAGGAAATACCAGATTAACTACCACATGATTATTTACAATGTTAGCCTTCCTAAACCAAGACATATTAGCACTCCATGAGGGTACTGCAATTTTCTCAGCTGAACACTCATTTAAATAGCTGGAAAATAAGGACAGAGAGCAGCTATGCTGTTATTTTTTCCCTGGTAAAGGAAGTATGTTTCCACTCTGTCATAATGCAGGTATATCCTCCTGAAAGCAAATAAAATAAAATAAAATAAAATAAAATAAAATAAAATAAAATAAAATAAAATAANGAGCCCTGAGCTCTGGAGAAGGCTCCAGAGGGTGCCTCCCCATTCTCCTCCCTGTTCTCAAGGCCGAGTCCTTACGCTCCACAAGNAAAATAAAATAAAATAAAATATGAGTTGAAATATTGGTTGAATAACTTATTTAAAGAATTGTACCTGCTGCTTAAGATTTTAAAGAATAAAAGTCTAGTTTTGTGTTTCTAATTTGATTAGGTTGCATAGTTTAATATTTTTTCCTGAGTTCACTTAATTATGCTACTGATTCTTGAATTATTCAT
>VZRI01007514.1:51534-69150 GCA_013397515.1 Upupa epops | reverse complement strand
TGTTTGTGACTCTAACCCTTGGACTTTGTGAAGTGACTTTAAGGTGTGACTGTGTAAATGAGATGTAGAAAAATCTACAGAGCAATATGAGTGGATGCCTGAATGCCTCAATGTGTGTATATGTGATTGCGAGATTTTGTCCAAAAGTTGTTTTATAACCAGAATTTAGAGTGAATGGATATTAAAACCAAAAGAGAGAGCCCTCTTGGGTGTGTATTAGCACATTGTAAGGATTTTTGTGACTTGAGGAGGAAGAAACTGTTGGTTTATAGTTTTCATAATGTTCCCTTAGTCTAATATCTAGCTATGCTGAGTAATGTGTGCCTTTAAAATTTCTGTGCTTTAAAAATGAGGTCCAGCTGCACATTCCCCCACTTGGAGTTATGCTGTTGCAAGGGAGGAGGAGAAGAGATGGACAGTGTAGTTCTGGATAAAGAAAAGTTAAAGGAGCCATAGGAAGATTCAGTCTTATTACTATTCATTAATTTTGAAAAATGCTACTCTGAAAGCACTAAATTAGTCAGCCTTGTAAGCAGTAAAACAAGTTTGTAAGGTGGAACCCTGGTTAAATTAAAGCTAGNTTAGTCAGCCTTGTAAGCAGTAAAACAAGTTTGTAAGGTGGAACCCTGGTTAAATTAAAGCTAGGGACCCAGGGAAAGGAGGTAAAAGTTTAGGTTGACCCAGACTTCTTATTTTGTTTTAAATCAGAACTTAATACCCAACAGATATGCAAATACTTTTGCCACTGTACATTATTGAACTATACTACTCTCATAAAACAAACCATGGTGAAACATGCTGTGAAAACAACAGGGTTAAAAATAACACTGAAAAAAGTACAGAGAATAAACCCATGTATGGAAATATATTGGAACAAACTATTCTATCAAAAGACATTATCTAAGACCTAATTCCTTACTACCTGGGCCATGAGCCAGACAAAACTGCAAAGAAAGGCAAACTTTTGCCTCCCATCTCCAACTCTTGACACGTAGTGGCCACACGTGACAAGACCGTGTGATGGGTATGACAGCCACATCGCTGGGCAGGTGGGTTTAGCTGCACACATCCTATCATCGAGATCGTGTTATCTCCATGGGGGTGCCCACTGGGAATGTGTGCCAGTCAGCTTACATCTTCCAGGTGGTGGGAGATAGCCGTAAAAACTGAGAAAAGTCTGGCACATGCCCTTCAAACAGTGATATCTTTCTTATGGAGCGGATAGCTGTTGTATTAGGCGCATGCAGGCTTGCGGGATGTGACACGATAGGCCCTCCCCTATTCTGTTACGTCAGTAAGAAAAGGGCGTACACGAAGGGCATGGGGTATATAAGCGTACGCCAAGTGGTAATAAATGCCATTTTGCTGTTCATCATATTGGTGTACACCTCGGTGATTGGTCAAGTTAGTCACAGTCTCCCAGAGGAAAACGAACAGACCATGTAATGTTCACTGCAAGAGATATCTGGTTTAATGAAATTAGTGTTAAATAATCTTGTTAATTATTGTATCTCTATTGATAATTTTACCTGTATTTTAACTCAAGCTAATCAAATGATTGAAAAGGCAATGAAGGGTGTATGGCTAGCTCTGATCTGGGTGGTCTGTACTCAGTGGTTTCTCTCCACCACTCCTTTCTTCTCATGGTTTTCCTCTGCTCTAGCGTAAGTTCCCCACTAGAGCTAGTGAGAACTGGTAGCAACAAGCTAGGGCAGCTCCTATCCTTTTTGCACACAAGCTATCTATGTATCCTTCCTTCCTGCTTAACACCTGGGTACCACCAAGTAGCATACAGCTAGCCCTACAAAGATACATCTGAGAGTTCAGAGTCCTTTAGCCAGACTCTTGACTTCTTCACACTTGCAGCATGCAGCACGTTTCCTATGCCTGTCTATGGGTGCACCAGCACAGACAATTGTTTCCAGCAGATGGGATACAACTTGGAAGAAAGGCTCTGTCTAAACCTTACCAGTAATGAAAACCCACCATACAGATGATTGGTTGCTGTTTTTCTGTTGCTGTGTGATACTTTTCAACTTTGAATTTCTCTTTGCACTTACTGTGCAGAATTTTATTTTCTGATCTGTCAAAAGTCTAAATCAGAACAGCTTATGATTCAAGCCCTTTCCATTCACCATGTCATTTATTTTCTGAGAAAGTGTATAAACACACATCAGATTATTTGTTGAAACAAAAGGCTATTCTCATTCACATCATGCATAGACTTATTAAGCTTTCCAGCAATAAAGTATCTGATGATTATTGCGCTGCACAGTTATGGCAGCCTCATTAGTTTCACTGTGTTGCTTGCAGTAGTTTCATGGCAAATTAAAAATACAGGTCATTCAAAGGACTAAAGTAAGATCAGCTTGCAGGAATTTGAAGCTCACCTGAATCCAGCAATTTATAAACGTACAAAATGACTTCACACTCCATCCAAAGCTAAAATTTCACAATGAGCATAATTAGGAGTGTTGTTCTGTCTTAGCAATTAGGCTGTTGTGGCAGATATGTGCATGATTATGAAAATGAGAATTTTTTATTGTTTGCATGCTATTTAAGTATTGAATGTTTATCCAGGATTTCTCTGGTGGTAGGAAATGTTAAGAAACTGAAATATATACTTTAAAACTGACAAATGTTATTGGGTCTACAATGAGTCTTCTTTGAAGACCACTGAAGTCAGTGAGTTATCTTAATTTTGTGGAATATATTATTGTCATGGGTTGGGATAGTAAAAACCAGGCCCATTCAATGTAAAATTAAAATAGAATACAATAATCCTAACACCCCGAATGTGTTAGGAAAGTGTTCATAAAAGTATGGTACCAGGTGCTGACGAGTCTCCCTTTGAAGGACAGCTAGGGTGCTGAGGAATGGAGAGGATCTTGTGCAAGCAGATTTGAAGAACTTGGCCTGCTTATCCTAGTGAATGCTCTCAGAAGACATTATTTTGACCTACAGGTAAACCAGAAGTATAAATCAGGTAGGTGACCACTTGTGAATATGTTCATGTCAGTCAGGTGCTGTGGGAAGTGGAGGGAGGAGGTATGCGCAGAAGAGACAATAGGTTGCATCTTCTCCCTTCTTTTCATGAGACAGTTCCCTACATGTTAGCACTACAGCTTCTTTCCTGACTTGTAAACCTAGCATATGGGATTGGAGAGATGAGAAGCAGCATCTTGGAGACAGGAGCTAATGGTAAACTAAAGTTACAATAATATTCCCTGATAAATCATCACCTGGGTAAATACCAAGGAGGAAGACCATCTGCTTATGAAAAAGAAAAATATTGACCTTGGAAAATGTGTGAAAATTGATGAGAAAATGTTGAAAATAAGAATAAGGTGGCTACTAGGTTGAAAAATAAAGTTTCTGAGTGCTCTATTGTTAACACAGTTTCACATTTAACTGGTTTAAGGAAGGAACTTAATGAGATTATGAAAAGGGTTATATGACTTGGCTGGAGGGAACTGTTTTCAATCGTCTACGCTGTTCTTTCCAAGTTTTCACAGTCTGTTTCTAAGTAATTTTGCCTTTGATGATTGAAGATTGCCAGTGTTCAAAATTATACCCCAGTTGATGTAACTACACAAGCTATTTTTGCATAGCTGTTCACAGATTTATTCTCAGTGTTATGCATTTTATTCATTATGTTCTTTTCTCAGACTGAGCTTCTTTTTTTCTCTGTCATTTATTCAAAGAATTTTCTTCAGCATGCAAACATCAAAAGACTTGAAGAAGCAGTTTTCCAGTGATTGTCCACTACTGTAAAACTTTCTATAGATGTAAAAAGCTTGTGGACATTATAAAAATTAATTAATAAAAACAATTTCAATTCAACAATACTATTTGTTTCTGCTATCAGACAATAGTAGGTTTTCAAGTATTTCACAAGCCCTCCGTATCACTGAATGCCTCAGAAGGCAATGTCTTTCAATAATTTTGATGCCTTAATAAGTTACTTTCTCCTGTTTTCATTCCATACACAAATAGACTACTCCAGCAAACAACCAAATGGAGTCAAACACAAAGGAGTCATTTAGATTTTAATTTGGTCAGTTATATGCAGACAATATACCTGCCTTACTATGAAATAGCATTAATAAAAATGAAGGCAAATTTGCATCAAACACTTTATGCATACATTGTAAACAATAGTTGCAAAGTAGTTTATTAGCAGATTCATAATAAAAAGTTTAAATGGATGCTGCATTTCTGCAGCTAGGTGAAATGCAAAGTGCTTACCACAGGTAATAACTAGTTTAATTTCATTCCATAAGTGTAACGGCCATTCTTTGCAAATTATTGTGCCCAGGACCTGTGAACTGGCACCACTGAGAGCAAGTCTCCACTCTATTAGAAAAGCAGGTATGCAAATATAATTCTGTCCAAGTGTGACCCCGTATCACTGAGATTAACAAGAATGTCCTCGTTGACTTCAGTTGCAATTGTGCTCTCCATGAATATATGTAGTGTTTAAATGTATTACACAATATTAAAAGTGGTAACAACATTCATCACAGGCTCTGTAGAATAGTAAAATACTAAAATAAAGCATTGTAGGACTCCATAAAAAAACACTAAGCATCCAGCAGTTCAGTAATGTTATTTGTCTATATAATTATCCCTCTTCAATCGCATTGCCTGAGGAGTTTCCTCAGTGTCATAAGACTGAAGCATATGTTTTTAATCTTTTAATCTTACAGGGTGGGTGTGAGTCCATAGGTGTTAAGGATTTTTATGGAATTACATAAATTCACTGGAGGCCTTTATGCATTTAAAACCTGAGGTAACAGGAAATGTACTGCTAATATATGAAGGAAATCAAGAAAAATCCAACTAATCCCCAGCTGGAATGGACTGCTCAGGGAGGTAGTGGAGTCCCCATGCCTGGAGACATTTAAGAAAAGACTGGATGTGGCACTTAGTGCTATGGCCTGGCTGATGAGCTGATGTCAGGTCCTAGGCCAGGCTTGATGATCTCAGAGGCCTTTTCCAGCTTCAGTAATTCTGTGATTCACAAACCTGTTCTGAGAATTTTTAAGCAGTTGTATTTAATAAGCATTTATTCATTAGATTAGATGACTATATATTAATTAGAAGGTAAAAGTTTCTTGAATTAGAGGAAAAAGACTGATTTCTATAACATGTTTATGTTAGAGTCCCATGTAATCTTAATATATACAATACTTTAAACTGGAATAAAATAGAGAGCACACACCTGATAGAAAATGAAAGACATTTAAAAACGTCTTTTCTAAAGAAACCCAGAAATAGTAAAGTAGTTGCAGTGCAATGGGGAGTCCAGGTAACTCTTCAGGACAGATATTTGAAGGTTTATTCTAGTGGAAAGGATTTAGCAGAGAAGAAGTTGAACTTCTCTAAGCATCTCTAAACATGACATTCTAATGAGCAATAGGTGTGATTCAGATCTTTCTAAACACTATTTTTCTTCCTCAAGTATTAGATTGGATTGCCTCAAGTTCTGGAGAAAATGAGAGACCAGATTGAAGGAAGGAAAACATTAGTTGGAATTTAAAGAACACAGGAACCTTCACTTGCAGACTGTTGACAGCAAACCAAATTTAAGGTGAATGAAATGAAATCAATACATCTGTCACGTGCTGAAAAAATAGGATATTCCTAGTTGGAAAGACTGGATGAAGAATCCTGGATATTCATTCCAGCTAAAATACTCAGCCATGAGCTTAAAATGTCCATCGCATGTAGTTTACTTAATTCTGCCCCCAGTATGTCCTTTTTCTGGGCAATGGGGAGAGAAGAGGTAATTTATAACTACAGTTTAGGATGGTCCAGATCAGAACTTCTCTACTTTTTAATAATGCTCACAGAAACAAACCATGTCATAGTCCTAGTAAGCAATTCTATATAAGGACAAACATAAGAGAAAGTTTGGGAAAGAACACATGAACGTGAAAAGGTACTAAAAATGGATGACAGTCCTTCAAACATCCTTAATTCACCACACTTTTCCGTATCTCATTCAGCTAGGCAATATAATATTTCTTACTTATAAATGATGGAAGAAGCCAAGGTGGTAAGATTTTTGTTGACAGGCAGTCTGAATATTCAGAGGCAAGAGGCCAGTGACAACTGAAAATTCATGTTCAACAGAGTGAACTAGTTTGGATGTAGTAGAAGGGATAGTGAGAACTATCTTCACTGTGAATTTCTAATTCCACTACTACTACTAATGAACTGTTCAACAGTCCTGATAACAGCAAGTTCCATTTTAGGGAAATGAACTACCAGCACCTAATTATATCACAGAAATTGCATGGTTCAAATTGAAATTCAGTTATGTATCAGTAATTACACAACAGCCCTTTTTCTTAACAGGCTAAACCAACTCAATTTCAACATAATACTTAATATCATTAAAACAGTTTTTCAAACTAATGATGCATGAAATATATAACAAAAAATGTAAATTCCAAACATCTGTAGAATTTGTTTAAAGACCCAGGAAAGGTACAAAATAGGAAAAGCATTATTTTGACATGGCTAATACAATACATTTTCACTTTTAGCAACAGAATATTAATGGCAATTACAAAGCATTCAATGTGAAGGAAGATTTGTGTTGTGCTGCCATGTGAATTGAACATTTTGTCTCTGTTTTTGTTATTACAATTAAGGCAGAATGAGTTACATACATACGGATGCTGAAGGAGGAGCCTGGGCAGTTGCAAAAGGTGTTCAGAATGAAAGATTTGCAAAGATGACTTAAATTCAGTGGGAAAATTCAGTGTTTTCAGTCATGTCATTGAAGCTCAGTATTGAAATACATATTTTCTCCTAGGAATTATTGTTTTTTTCGTATCTTCCTGACATTTGCTTCACTTTCTGGAAGATAATTTTTTCTCTTGAAAAAGATAAAATAGCAGCAGTCTAACAAATTGTAACAAAACAAAAATACTTGTCTTTTCCTAAATAGGAAAAATGACAGAAGAACAGGCATATAAACTTCTGGGTGTTGGATTCTTTTAACGTGGATTTAAATTATACTTATGGAACACAGGAGTTCGGAATCATCTACTCAGTATCTAATGAAAGCTTGATTCTAGGATGTTAGAAAATGAAGGTTTTTTTTCTCAGCTAGCAATACACCTGGCAGGACTAGATAGTGAAAATTATTTCTTCCTGGTTTTTCTTTGCAAAGCTTTCTGCTGATCAGATAATTTGTACTGGTGACCTTGAATGTGTTGTGTTGTACAGATTTTTTCCAGAGGAGAATACCCTTTGACACAAGAAAATATGAAGAACGACACACACACACACACACATATATATATATATATAAAATGCAATTAGTAGGTTTTTTTTTTTCATGATGGTACATGATAGGGAAGAAAACTGGAAGAATAGTTAAGACCCCAAGATAATGTATTTGTTATCAGATTTTTTTTTGGGGGGGTTGCATGTTTCTTTATTTTTTTCCCCTTGTAAGTTTGTTCTAGCTTCCACTGAGCTTTCACTCAAATCTAACAAGATTGTGTTGTTTCTATAACACACAGAATAAAAAGTAGAATTAGGCTTCCAGATAAATATTTGATCTCAAAATTTGGTGCATATAATGCACCCAACACATCAGTTTCTTGAGCTCTTTGTACCTATGAGATACCTTTAATTGTGCTAGGCAGTTATTTGAAATACAAATCTTCAATTTTTCATACATTTAGGATTATGCATATAAACCTTAAAGCAGGAAAAAGGCCTCTTTTCTTCCCCTGATACCTATTTAATTGTGATGGTGTTGAAGATATGCACAATTAAATTATATTTGCTATTAGGAGATCAAAGAAACTTGTAAACCAAGTAATTTACGGATCATAACAGATGATGTCAAATAATTCTTCACCTAATTTAGCAGGGTTGGGTTTTTTCCTTTCCATCTTAATCCTCTTTTGAGGAAATTTGAACTTCCAATAGTCCACTAGCTGTATAATGCCTTCTGCTGTCATTTTATGCCATCTCATTTTTACAGCATGTAAATAAGAAAATCAAGTTTTCTAATAAATTTTGTGCTTCTAGGATACTGTACAATAAATTCCACACCTCAAATGACTGTGAACTGGAAGCTTAGGAAAGTGAATGACAGAGTTTATTTCAGTAATTTACTGGTCCAATGAATAATTCTTTGTGTCCATAACACTTTTGATACGAAAAGTCAGTGTTATATGCTTTGGCATCATGGATTTTGTTTTCCCAGGACTACTAACTACCTGGCAACCAGACTTGGAAGAAAGTGTAAAGAAAACTCTAACACAATTGTTTCACAGAGCTTATATGTACTTCATCTACCAAAATATGTATGTGAATTTCCCTTTGGAGTATTTTCAAATAACTTATCTGACAATTAACATGTTATTGTTTCAATAGAAAATGAAAATGCATGCAAATTCTTCACAAAAATTTTTATTTCTGTATGCAGTAATGATCGATGCCTCCAAGGTATGCCCATCCAGGGCTCTTCCTGAAGACACAGTTCTAAGAATTCAACAGAAATTTATAACTAGCTTGTGACAAATGGAATCCCTGCTTGTGTTAGTGTTCTTTGTGCTTTTTATTTGTGCATGTGAATGTGTCAGGTGCAAGTAACTTACCCTTGTTGTCAGAAAAGTAAAGAATATAGAGAGTTATTTTAGAAATAACAGATATTAATATAATATTAATATAATATTTGCAGAACAGAAAAGTAGCCAATGCCATGCTGTTAATGAATATGTTTGGTTACTACTCACAAATCTGTAATCGTAATTGAACCTTTGCACAGAATCTCCTGTTGACAGCAACTCACTAAGGATGTTGTTATTTACATATTTGTTAGGATATATATGTAAATAAAATGTGAAAGATCTTGTTAGACTAAGAAGCTGAAGAACTGGAAACTGTTGCACAATGCATGCCATCTACAGATGTGGTTTCTATCACTAAAAACAATGGAAAACCACTTTCTCTCTTACTTTTATCTCTGTGAAGATCCTCACTAAAATATGACCTGCAGCGTAAATTTCTCATCCAATTTGCTTTGCTCTCTGTAATCTCTCCTGGTCATCCATGAAGTTAGGATGGCATGATTTTAATTCTCCTGCCTTTCAGCTACTTTGTCTTTGCAGGTCAATGGGATGGTTTTATATTTAGACCTTGTAGTAATTTATATGTAGCTTTAGATTTAACTGCATCCTTTGTTTTTTAAATTTATTGACTGTTTTCTCCTATCTCCCACACTTTCTCTGTTTTTCTATCTTTGTTTCTTCTTTCTACTCATGGCCACCAGCCATCTCTCACACACTCAGCACTGCAGACAGATTTCTCAGATGCACCTTCCTAGATATAGTGAGGTTTTTTTTCCTTTTGTAATAAAGCACACTATTCTATCTCATTATTTACTGTTTCCTTAAAACCTATCCCACAGTCTGTGTGAGAGGTATGTACAAAAGAAAGGTAAATGAAATTTCATTTTCCCCCCACTGGAAAGGTACTTGTCAAACATAACAGAGGCTTTTTCTTAGTATGTACAGCCACATGGTTAAATTATAAAATGTCAAACAAAAACAGAAGGAAGAACTTTGAGTGTCAAGTAACTGATTTCTTTGTTACCTTCTGAATGTTTTTCATGATGTGCTTTATATCTTGTAGTGAAATTATAACCTGAAGCCCAGCATAGGAAAGTCATGGTGTGTGACTGTGTTAGTTTAAGAGCAAGACAGAAGCCAGAATGAAAACTTAGATTACATCCTGGATCCAGCTTGGGCCTTGCTGATGGCAGCAAACACTATCTGCAAACCCAACAGCTAGGCCAGGTGACACCTTTATTCCTGTTTCTGTCATATAACATCTGGTGGCTGTTATGGAGTGACTCGTTCCATGTCTGTCACTGCCTGCTCTAAATTGCTTTGCTTCATGAGCAGTGGTGTATTTACTTTGGACTATTTTCAGCTTTTCTGTTTTTTATGTAGGGGTGTGCTGTTGTGCAGCAAATGCCTTTGTCATGGGAATGCTTCTGAATGCTTCTTCTTCTGAGACCTCATTGCTGTCTACTGGAGAGAAACATGAGGGATCCCAACAGTGTTCTGATTCACAAAGCATCTAACAGTCCCCCGTGGATATGAGCAGCATCTGCACATGTAATTAGCACCCTCTGTCAGTATAGCCGTTTTATGTTGTATATGTCAATTAGTGCATTTCTTTATCACAAAAGTCAAGGTACAGTGAAGCCAGAAGGTGTCAATCTACTGCCTTTAGAGGATTAAGTCCGTAGCTGCTTCTTTCGGTCTGTCAGTTTCTGTGGAAATGATTCAAAAAGAAAGGCATGATGGCTTCTAAAAAAGGAACATTTGCATTTTGTAAGTTGGTCTAGGTGTCTGCTAGAGACTACTTGAATTGAATAAGTAAAATAGTTTTTATGTTCTGCTGAGATGCATCAGTGACTGCTGAGACATCTGACCAATGTCATTGTGAGGCACTCTGAGTTATCTTTGAAAGTGGATGTTCCTTGAGGACAAGAAGGCAGCAAATCTCTGACCTATCTTCAGAAGGGCAAGAGGAAGGATCTGGGGAACTGCAGACCCATCAGATTCACCTTTTTTCCTGGGAAGATCTTGGAGGAAATCTTGCTGGAAGATATTTCCACAAATGTTTAGATCATGAAGGTGACTGGGAGTAGTCAGAATAGATTTCTGAAGGGAAAAAACATAATCTGATATCACAGAATCATAGAATCATAGATGCATTTAGGTTGGAAAAGACCTTTAAGATCTTTGTGTCCAACCATTAATGTAACACTGCCTGCCACTAAAATCATTAAGGCTGGAAGAGACCTCCAAGATAATCCAATCCAACCATCAACCTAATATCACCATGCCACTAAACCATGTTTTCAAGCACCAGATCTACATATTTTTTGAGTACTTCCATGGATGACGACATCACCACCATCCTGGGCAGCCTGTTCCAATACCTGTCTACTTTTTCAGTGAAGACATTTTTCCTAATGTTCAATATAAACCTTCCTTGACACAACTTGAGGCTCTTTTCTCCATGAGTGACTTGGGAGCAAAGAGCAATCCTGCCTCCTTTCAGGTGGTTTTAAAGGACTATAAAGTCTCCCCTCAACATCCTTTTCTCTAGACTAAACAAATCCAGTTCCCTGAGTCCCTGGAACATGTTTCTAAGCTCTATCTATCTACACAACTTTGTAATGTGGACTAAAGATGTCTGTGCAACCCCTTCCTTGGGCAACCTGTTTCAAGTCCTGATGTGAGAAAATATTTCTCCATAAGCATACTGGGAGATTGGCACACCATGACCCAAATATAGCGTGTGGCCTGAGGCCAGGGGTAGACTATGGCCAGAAGCCAAAACCTCTTATATAACCTACATAAGCATATGTGTGATCAACCAGGTAGCCCATTACAAAGTGCCAATCCTATGTTCTTACCGGCAGACATGCCAATAAAAGGTGGGTGTGGCCAGCCCTTAGGATGCCTCGGATGCCGCCATGCCTCCTTTGGGAGGCCCTCTGCCATATTGCTGACTCCCATATTGTCCTTTTGTCGCTACATCTGGTGGCCCTGATGTGATCCCCTGTGTCTATCGACTGGAATAGCCTTGGTGCACCACAGTGTAAGTATGCTCCCCTATTGTAGGCATGGGGTGAGAGAACTGGCAGCTCTGCAGAAGGTTCATGCAAAAATGCTGCACAAAATTTTAAATCAACATGGGTGTACGGCTCTATCTTTTAGTCATGTAGAAAATCTCTTAAAAGAGATCGGGTGTCAGTGCCCCTGGTACCCTGAGGCAGGAACAGTCTGGACAGAGGATTGGGTAAAAGTAGGGAGTCAGTTATATGCCGAGCCATGAGCCCCAGTACATCACTTATTGTTGTGGCAGCGACGTAAAGAAGCTCTGGAGAACTTAGGTCTCAAGGCATCCTCCAGAACTTTGTCTCTCATCGCTCTCATGTTTTCCCCGCCACCATACCCTCACCTTATACCCCCAGCGCCATCAGCACCTTTTGAGACCGGTCCTCGAGTGGCCCCGTGCCTCCCTTCCCTTGTCCCTGCTCGCGTCCTGGCCCCTGCCCTCGGCCCTGGCCCCACTCCATTCTGGCTCCCACCTCGTCCCTTGACCCTAGCCCCACCTAGTCAAAAGTTTAGCAAAGTTCCAGGCACTTTTGAGGAGGAAAAGAGAAAAGGCACCCTGACAGAGGAAGAGTTAACAGGAGGTTTGCAAAATTTTCCCGCAGTGTAGCAGGTTGCTTACGGGGAAGACGCTGCTGGGAATCGGGAAGTGACTTGGACCCCCCTCCCATTTGCTATAATTAGCTTAACAAAGCAGCCAAGGAATCTGTCATAAGACCCAATTATGTGCTAAAAATGATAGAAGGGATAGGCACTGGATACACAGTGTTGTCAAAAGATTGGAAGAACTTATTTAGAGTGGTTTTAAGTCCTGTGCAGTATGTAGTCTGGGACAGCAAATACCGCTGGGAAGCTCTGCATCCCACACAGGCTTCTGGGGGGGGTCCTACTACCAGACCAACTGTATGGCAGTGATCAGTATGACGGTATTGAACAGCAGGCACAGTTGCCGTTTGCAACCTTCAAAGTGGTAGCACAATGTGTGATTAAGGCATTTCAACGACATTTTTATGCCATGACAAGACCAAGTGAACCATGTAATCAGTTCATGGCTAAAAGAAGCCGTTCAGAGGCAAGTGGACAATGTGGATGCCAGGTCAGAACTCATGAAAAAGCTAGCATATGAACAAGCTAATGCGGATTGTCAAAAATTTTTACTAAATATTATTTCTATGCAAAATTATGATCTGGCAGAAATGATCCGGGCTTCTGCAGATGTGAGTACCCAGATACATAACATGGCTTTGCTTGCAGATGCTATCAGAGATGGAGATGGAATTTTACACCCTCAAATTGCAGCTGTGATACATCACATTGAGGGAAGCAAACCGAAAAGAACCTATCTGTTAAATGGAAGTGAATTTGAGGGAATGTTTGATTCAGATGCTGACGTGTCTGTCGTTTCAGAATGGTTGTGGCCTCCTGAGTGGCCCATGGACCCTGCGCCAGCAGTGTGGGGAGTGGGTAGGCCACAAGCATCTCAACAGAGCCAAGACTGAATCTTGGTAAAAGCAATAGGAGGTACAAAAAACTGCAGAAATTAAACCTGTAGTTTTGAATGTACTGATTCATTTGTGGGGTTGGGATTTGCTTACCCAATTTGATACTATCTTGCAAAGAGATGAATAAGCACATGGCCCTACCTTTATCATGGAAAAGGACTGACCCAATATGGGTTGATCAATGGCCCCTTCCATGAGAAAAACTTCAAGCTCTTGAACAACTAGTGAAAGAACAACTTACTGCAGGACATATTGAACCATCTACCAGTCCTTATAACACCCCATTTTTTGTTGTAAAAAAGATACATTCAGCATTTTGTATAATTCCACTGGGCAGGCCATAGTAGAACATACTAACCACATGCTTAAAGATCATCTTTATAAACAAAAACAAAAAGCAGGGATACCCATGTGTTTAGGCCCAAGACAAGAATGGATAGCAAAGGTATTATTTACTATTAATCATTTGAATATATTGGCCTCTTCAAACATTTTGCTATTACAAAAACCATTTTCAAACTGCACAGGTACTTTCTGCCCCAAAAATCATATATAAACAACTGCCTAACCCTGCCCAGCATGGTCCCGTCCCCATGAAAACATGGGGATGAGGCTCCTACAGGTCCTTCGTGGGTTCCTGCCCTCTGCGTACGACCTTGGAAAGGAAATGTGGTGGCACCAGTGATTGAAGAACCCCATTCCAGAGTTCGCACTGGAGCTCCAAGACAACCCTTGCACCTAAAATAAACTTAGGTGAAGAAACATCATAAAACTACAGATAAAAGCGCTATCCAACCAATCACAATAACCTATGACACAGCAAAAAGTGGAACCTACTCCAGAAAATTAAATAGTAGCAGTATTTGCTTGTTTGAATGCTAATTCTTTAACCTTTGTGATGTGTCTTTTTTTATGTGCTTTCTTTCCATGTGATATGGCTTCTTTGATGATTCAGGATGGGATCCTGGAACAAGGATTCTGGGAAAGAAGCTCATACATCTTGGATGCACAAAATATCTCTAAACTGACAAACACTACTGACTGTTGGATCTCTTTTCCTTGGAATCGTGGAACATTGCAGAGTGAACAAGCTACCTACTCTGTCTTAGCCATCAGTGGCAGAATTCAGAAGACGGCAAGATACTGCTGGGAATACATTAGCTCAACCTGGGACACTTTTGTTACTGTGGGAAATATCCCTACTGCAACAAGACCTTTGTCCTTGATCATCATATTGATCACTATAACCTTGGTTGTATTATGTTGTTGTATTCAATGTGTACCAAACTTAATTAGAAAATTTTGCCTTCCTCTATGACCCACCAGGCCTGGGATCATGTATGCTTACAAATTACTAATTAAAAAACAAAAAAGGGGGAGATGAGGGAATATTCCTCCCAAAGTATGCTGGGAGATTGGCACACCATGACCCAAATACAGCATGTGGCCGGAGGCCAGGGGTAGAGTATGACCGGAAGCCAAAACCTCTTATATAACCTTCTACGTAAGCATATGTATGACCAGCCAGGAGGGGCAACCAGGTAGACCATTACAAAGTGCCACAACTAGTGAGCACCAATCCTTTGTTCACATGTGCCAATACATGCCAATAAAAGGTGGACACAGCCAGCCCTTGGGATGCTTCAGATGCCTCAATGCCTCTGTGCCTCCCTCGGGAGGCCCGCTGCGTAGTGCTGACTCCCATGTTGTCCTTTTGTCTACCTTCTCAGTAAAGAAGTTTTTCCTAATGTCTAACCCAAGCTTCCTCTGGTTTAACTTGAGGTCATCTCCTCTTGTTTTATCAATAGTTACTTGTGAGAAGAGACCAACATAATGGAGCCACTCTACTGAAAGTCCCTAAACATCATGCAGGACTTGAAGCATGTGGGCTTCCTGGTTGTTTGGAGGGTTGTTTTTGATACTATGTACTGTCTACCTGACAGAATTCTGCCCCAAGCTAGTTGCTCTTGGTGACCCTGCTTTGAGCATGGTGGATCAACTAGACAATCTCCAGATGTCCTTCTCAGCTCAGTGGCTCTGTGATTTTCTGACAAATACTTATGTCCTGATGAAGCACTGGTAGGAGGGGGTTGTGTGTGTGTTTGTTTCCAAGGGAAGTGCATTAGAAAACATATCTGTGTGTATGGATATGAGAGAAGAAATAAAGCAAGCAACACACTTTTATTGCTTAAGTATTACCCAGTTCTTCCCTCACGGCTCTGGAAAGTGCCATCAACCACTCAGTTTAATGTCATTTTCCATTTGTGTCCCATACTTTTTTGTAACTGAGATGAAAAGAACTCTGTGGAAAGCAAAATAGAATGAATCTGCACAGGATATTTTAGCATGCTGAGCAGCTGCTACTTAAAAATACAAATCAGAACTTGTTCTTTGGGGAAAGTACCCAGTGATAATTTTCCAGAAGCACAAGCAATATGTTTATTAATCTTTCCTGGCTAGCAGCAGTATGTTTAGCCTCCATGAGCCTGGAGGCCACTAGTCCCCTGAGAACCTACAGTTGCGGCAATTCAAGCATAATTTTGACTTTGAATGGCACCAATTCCTCTGCTTTAATACAGT
Source organism: Upupa epops (assembly GCA_013397515.1). NCBI lineage: Eukaryota > Metazoa > Chordata > Aves > Bucerotiformes > Upupidae > Upupa > Upupa epops. Next base: position 53,399 of record VZRI01007514.1, on the reverse strand, counting down.
TGCAGCTGTGCACTTCAGCTCTACAAAGAATGCAAAAGAAGTGACATCACTACCTACCTATTTTTAACACATAGGGCAATATAGCACTGCTAAGAGAATAAAATAGAAACCAGGTTCTAAATCGTTCAAAATATAAAGCCTGTAACAATCATATCTACTGTGTACCATTAGCTTCTGCTGGATCCCAGTGACCTTTCAGAGAACTTTTGTGTATTTGACAGCCTTTCATAATGTCTAGTGACTCTAAAAGGTACAAGCATCAGGGAAAAAATTATTAAAATGCATTTAAGACAAGATTTTTCTGCTCCTTTTCAGTTCCTTGCCGTTTTCTGACAGTATCATTTGACTTGGTTTTATTTAGCATGCTATATTGATGTGGACAGAAATATATAGAGAATGCATAGGCATGTACTATATATTCATAAATGCACACATATACCTTCCCTCACAGACTAACCTACTGCTCATACCTCTGTATTTGCACTGGAGTTTCTGCATACTGGACATGGACACTTCCAGACAGTTCCAGCAGCCTCACTGCAGGGAGCAGCTGAGTCCCTCGACCTAGATGGCGGCACCTCTGGGAAAATGTATTTAAGAAAGAGAAGAAAATTCTGGGCAGTAGAACATGAAACAGCAGAGACAACACCGAAGTCAGTAGGGAAGAGGGATGGGGCAGGTTACTGCTAAAGGTCTGCAGCTCCTGTAGGGCCCTTGCTTGAGAAGAAAAGGGTGAGGGGGAAGGAATGGCAGAGGGAAACCCCCGTGCAATAGCCACAACACCCCCAACCCCATCACTTGTGTTGAATGCTACCTGCCTGAAGGGACTGAGTGAGAACTGCAGGCATAATAAGGTGGGAGGAAAAGAATTTGGGGCAAAGTTGAACAGGGGATTGGGGAAAGAAAATGTGTTCTCAATAAGTGTGTTTTAATGTTGGTGGTTTTCTGTTTGTTTTTTAAATTTTGGCCCAAAGTTTCATGGGACTTACGGAAGCACAATAGAATAATTTTATTAACATAAAAACCATCATAAAAGAGAATTAAAATAATACAAAAAGTTACTTACTTTGTAAGTGTGTGATCAGTTTTCCAATGTTTCAAATTGAGTAATTTGTATGAATTCACCAGACAGATTCCCAAATGGATTTCATTCTAGCCAGACCCCTCTAGCCACACCACATTCCACAGCCTTCCTGTTCCTTTGCTCAGCTTCAATGAACATACAGCATCTTATGTATTGAATATCTTATCTCTGTCTCGCTTTCCTAACACCTTACATGTTGCAATCTCCCTGAATATTAAATTTTGGAAGATACTATAGGAAATACATTAGAAAAAAAGCCGTTTTCTGAGGTCGATAGACACAGTATCTTGTAAATGTACATATGACTTGAAGAGAACCTGCACATACAAGGAATCAAGAATTGGGTTCTGTTTCCTGAATATGGAAGCTGGCTTAGCTGCTATTCATCAGGATGCGGGGAAATAAAAATTTCATGTCCTACTTCAGCTTCTGTGCTACTGGTGTTTAATTAAGCCTGCTACAGAAATCAAAACTTATCTAAAGATACCTTTGTGTAGAGGTAAGATCCACAAAATGCTTCACACAATTACAGCAGAGTGATTACACAGAACAAGGACAAAGACCAGGGTCGCATCTTCAGAGGAGAAAAAGAAGTGACCAATTTTTTATCTTAATCTACACTTAAGATAATGTTAAATAGATTTGGTTTAGCACTGCTTTGAGTAGTGGTGTAGTTTGGAATTTGGTGAGTTTTTCGGTATGAGGGATTGGGAGGTGTGATTATAGAATCATAGAATCATTAGGGATTGGAAGGGACCTCGAAAGACCAGCGAATCCAATC
>VZRI01007514.1:40476-51349 GCA_013397515.1 Upupa epops | reverse complement strand
ACTCCAGATGCTGCCTCACTAGTGCAGAGTAGAGAGGGAGAAGAACCTCCATCGATCTGCTAACCACCCCCCTTCTGATGCACCCGGGATGCTGTTGGCCCTCTTGGCCACAAGAGCACATTGATGGCTCACAGTCATTTTGCTGTCCACTAGTACCCCCAAGTCCTTTTCTCCTACACTACTCTCCAACAGGTCAGTCCCAAACCTATCCTGGTCCCTGGGGTTGTTCTTGCCCAGATGCAAGACTCTACACTCACCCTTGTACCTGATTCAATTTCTCTCTGCCCAGCTCTCTAGTCTGTCCAGGTCTCACTAAATGGCAGCACAATCTGCTGGGGTGTTGGTCCATCTCACTACCCAATCATCCAGTAATTATCCAGTCCACACTGCCTCAGTATGACCACAAGGATGTTATGTGAGACTGTGTCAAATGCCTTCCTGATGTCAAGATAGACCACATCCACTGCTTTGCCATTATCTATCCACCCAGTTATGCCTTCATACAAGGCTATCAGGTTGGTCAAGCATGACATTCCCTTGTTGAAGCCATACTGACTGTCCCTGATGACCCTCTTGTCCCTGATGTGTCTAGAGACAGAGTCCAGGACAAATTCTTCGGTCACCTTTCATGGGATGAGGGGAGACTGACTGGTCTATACTTACCTGGGTCCTCCTTCTTACCAGTTTTGAAGATTGGAATGACATTTGATAACCTCCAGTACCTAGGCACCTCTCCTGATCCCCATGACTTAGATAAGAGGATGGAGAGTGGCTTAGCAATGACTTTTGCTATCTCCCTTATCACGCGCAAGTGCATCCCATCAGGGCCCATGGGTTTATGTACAGTCATTTTGCTCAAGATTTCCCTAACCTAGTCCTCATTAACTAACGCAGTCTCCTCTCTTGCCACGACTTCCTCTGGAGCCTCAGTTGTCTGGGCTTTGATATCAGGATACCTCCCAGAAGTATAGAAGGAGGCAAAGAAAGTGTTTAGTATGTCTCCTTTCTCTGTTTCCTCTGTCTTCAGGGTGCCCAGCTCATTCAGCTGGGGTCCCACATTGCCTCTCGATTTAGTTTTACCTGCTATGTATTTGAAGAAGTCCTTTCTGTTACCCTTAACCTCTCTTGCAAGGTTTAATTCCAAGGAGGCCTTGGCTTTCCTAGTTGCATCCCTACATTCTCTCACCAGAGCCTTATAATCACCCCAAGTGGCCACCCCCTCCTTCCATGACCTATAGACTTTCTTCTTCCTCTTCAAATTATGCAGGAGCTCCCTGTTTGACCACACAGGTCTTCTAGCTCCTTTCCTTGACTTCTTCCCTGTTGGGATGCACTTGTGCTCTGCGTCAAAGAAGTGGTCTTTGAATGATAACAAGCTGTCTTGGGCCCCTTTACCTGCCAGTACCCTTTCCCATGGGATCTTACCTATCAATTGCTTGAAATGGCCAAAGTTGCCCCTACTGAAGTCCAGGGTTGTGATTCTGCTAGGTATTCTATTCCTACCACACGAGACTCTGAACTCCACCATCTCATGGGCACTGCAACCAAGGCTGCCCTCAACCTTCACTGCTTCAACCAGACCTTCATTGTTGGTGAGAACAAGATACAGCAGCTGTCGTCTCATAGTTCACTCCTCCAGCATTTGCATCAGGAAATTGTCACCAATGCACTGGAGGAACCTCCTGGACTCGGTGGCTGGCTGAGTATGTCTTCCAGCAAATATTAAGGTATGGCAATTCTTGATAAACATCTTGAAATTTCAAACTCTCCCCAGCCTCACTTGTGACCAATCACACCTCTGTTAATAGGGCATACTGTTTTTCCACAAGCGTGATGGAAAACAGACACTGGCTAGAAGACAGAGATATGAGAACTGACAGAAAAAATGGAACATGTCTGTTCCATTCAAGTCATCTCAACAACTTCCCCCTTCTCCTTAGACAGCTGTGAAAACCTCATTGGCCAGTCAGTACATGTGTGTGCCTGCACACTCGGGTAAGAATAAAGACACTGCATTACTTAGGGAGTGTGGGTAAGAGGGAAGAAGAAATACTGAAGAAGAGATGTGAAGTTACTGAGGATGCGGAGGGCAAAACTCTTGTGGTGACATAGAGTGCAGAACAGGAAGCCATAGCAAAACAGCCTTTGTTAATCCAAAGTTTACAGAACAAGGTGTTTTCTATTTGACCAAACATCTCTCTAATCAATAAGCATTTTAAGCTGATACAAACAGAGCACAATGGAGAAGTCTTCTGAGTAAAGCTATTAAGAAGCTGCTTTCTAGAGGTGAAGGTTGCCTCTGTGTGTTTAAGCATTATTTATTTCTTATTTTGTCTGATGGTAATTTTTTTTCTGTATTAGATTTAGAAAAAATATTTAAACCTGGGTCCTTGTGATATCACAGATGTGCCATAAACTGTTACTGGGAAATGCAAGCATGCTATTTTAGCATCTGTACATTTCATACATTTTGGTATCAATGAGAAAAAAAACCTGGTAGCTAGACAGAAATCTGGAATGTCTCAAGTGGTCTTTAAAATTTGGCAAAGGATGTCTTTCAGAAGAGAAGACAACTTGCTTGAGCAACACTATTGGTAGCTGTTTGAGTTACCCTTTTCACCAGCGCATTTTACTTTAATGACTCTGATAAATGCTCAAGCCTACTTCATTTGAGAGAAAGTAAGTATTGTTCTTTCACATACTTACAAAAAACAGATTCTCTAGCCTGTAGCTGACTGTCAATAAATGCTTGATTTCAAGCAGGTCTTTATTTATGGAAATCTCCAAAATGAATGGACAGCAGCCCACACAGTGAATAATCACTGCTTTTGTGAGTTTCCTCTATGGGTTATTAAGATTAAAGTGATGAGATTGCTAAGAACAATTGTTCATTTAACTATGCAGAAATTGTTTTATAGGCTTGAATAGGTCTTGGTGAATCAAACATTTTGCATAAAAATGTCACTAGAAAGACACTCTGGTGTGGTGTTATGGGATGATAATTTCAGTAATATGAATATGAACTTCGTTATACAGAACATAAAAGCTTGTTACACTGTAGAGTCAACAGAAAACAAGAGTCTTACAAGTTTCTTGTATATTCTTGCTCATTTATTGATGGAGAAATATCATAGTTAAAGGTAGGTACTAAATAACCTGTTAGATCAACCCCATTATCTTGTACTTTTCATACTGGAATTGAAAATAACTTGAAATAGAAATGTATTCTGTAGCATTAAAAAACTTAAAACTCAGTGTTTTTCTTCAAGGATGAAATAACTTGTTCATATGCACTTTATATTTAATAGTCTGCAAAAATACACCAACAAACCAAAAGGGGGATGTAGACACCCATTATAGTTCCTGTATTTGAAATAAAAGTTCTTGGAACAAGTGAAAAAAGTTCTTTTAAATGCACTGCATTTTATGGTCTAATTTTTTTTGCAAGCTGTATTGATCAAAACGATTCTGGCAGCACAAATGGAACAACAGAGCAATAGCCAAGCTCCTTCATGCCACCAAATAATAGTATGGAATAGTAAATGGAAAGCGAGACAAAGAGGACCAAAGAGATCACGTAAAATATGGTATTGTAGATCATTAAATACACTGCAGATAACTGGTGGCATATGAACAAAATTTAAACAGACAGTCTGAAGCTGCAAGCTGGGAAACATAAATTTTTGTCTCACTAATGTTTCCATAATGGATAGATTCAGAGCATGATGGGGACTTATTTTTAAATAATGTTAGTTCACTGCTAACCGATCTTCCTGTCCAGTTTGCTTTACATAAGGAGCTGAATGTATGCTTAGAAGGTATGACTTTTGGAGTAAAGGTAGTTGTTACAAAATCAAGTTGAAAGCCAGAATCAAAGCAAGACTTGCTTTTGTTTTGCTTCAAAGAAGTAATATGATAGGCAAATTCCTAAAACAGAAGCACAGAAAACCAATTCCATTTCAATGCAATTCTGATAGCACACTACTTCCTCAAGCTTGGAGTGAGCTGCATCTGAATACTGTGCAGTTCCAGAGATTCTAGTAGGGTTTTGGGAAAATACAGGAATCCACCCCCAAATAGCTTATTCCAAGTCAGGGGCCAAACACTAGATTAATTAAATTAAAGTCAGTCTGTATAGTCGTGCTGTGTTTTTGGTGTTGAATTCAACAGTGCAAGACAACATCTGTCATAACATTTTTCAGTTGTCTGTATTGCTGAATCATCCTTATTTTAGTTTTGGCCTGAGCAAACTACCTGTCCCTTAGAAAATCCTTGGGTACTCTTTGAACGTTTGGATCACAGTGCAGTGATGATTCCCAGTAGTTACTGTGTATATTGTCAGTGTGTTCTGCATAGAAAGACTGTTTGGGTGCCAGCCTTTCCAGGATAGCTGGCTTCAGTAGTGGAGCAAGGTCAGAACTGTATTTAATTTATTAGCACTGAAATTGCTTCACCGTCTGGTAGTATATCACTGCTGTAACTTAGCCATTAGTGGCTCTCTAGCTGCGAATAGAAACGGCATCCAAGAAAGCTTTTGAGCTGTAAACTATCATGTGAACAGATACCACTCTTTCAGGTCAGACAAGTCAAATTATTTGGAATTGGCTTAATTTGTTTTCATTTTGTTTTGTGATAATCTAGAAGACGTCTTCAGAGTCTGTAAGAGCTTAAATGTAGGTAGGTGCTGTAGGTCTCCTTATGGCTGTTAGTTAACTCATTGGGAGATACCTTTTCTCTCTAGACTCCATCTTAGAGCTCTGAATGCCAATTCACACAGCATGAAGAACATTTTTCTACCACAGCAAATTACTTGTCCTCCACTATGGTCTGTAGACACAGGGCACAGAAAAACATTTTATGGGCCTGCTATACAGACATCTCAGATTTTTACTTTCTGCTAAACCCTAAGTGAATGAATAAGAAATTGAAAAAAATACNGGGGAAGATTTTTCACCTTTGGAACAGTGCCAGAGTGGCTTCCAGTGGGGCTTCAGACAAGTGAAGGCTCCAACATCGTTGCAAACTTTCTGGTTCTCTACTACCATACTACCACATCACTGACAGAACATGTGTTCTGGGAGAGCAACTGAAGCTTCCTTATGACATGGTATCTAGATAGAGGGCTAAGGGCAAGAAGTACTGAGAAACTGTAGCAGAGCTGGGTCAAGTATGACTTAAGAGTTCCCTGTTAAGTTAATGTTTGAGCTGTCTTCTTAGGCTCCCAATGAAAGTTTCTGCATCTGCCTATTTTCTTGGCCATATAGAAACTGAATATTTAGAAGGTGACCAGAAATAATCTCAATAGAGAATAATTGGTAAAGAAGAATGAACTTTACCAGAAAAGAAGTTGTAGGGAGGTGGACATTTCTTCTCCTACATTACAAGCATTATGACAACAGGAAATGACCTTGATTTGTAACAAGGGAAGTTTAGGCTAGACATTAGGAAAAACTTAATGTAAAGTGTCCTCAGGCCTTGGAACAGGAAATATTTAATTGTCATGTAGATATGGAGCTTAAGAACATGGCCTGGTGTTTGGCTTGGTAGAGTTAAATGGACTGGATTTTATGTTCTTCCAACCTAAATGATTCTATGTTTCTACGAATACCAGGTATATATCCCTTTTTCCTGTGGCTCTTGCATCTCACTATGAAATTGCTATTAAATAAGGCAATGTCTTATTTCCTCTAAACAAGAAAAAATGGGAAAATATTTTCACAAGAGTGACCTACTGACTACCAATCTGAAATGTAAGTTCCAAGTCTATTTTCTAGATTTATTATTTTCTGCCAAAATTGATTTGGACAAAAAACATAGTAATCGCCTAATGTGTGGTGAGCAATTTTCCATCTCATTACACAGTCCTTGTATCTTATTACCCATTTAAATGAATACCTGTTAACTGAAAAGACTTGTACAAGCAAATGATTTTACTATCAAACCAAAACAAATAGAGGACCCCAATAACATCATTACAACACTGTACCACACTATAGAATGCAAAAAGTTGGGATTTATCAGGGTAGTGCATCAACTAAATTCATACAAAATTATCGTAGCTGAACAGTAATTAATTTTAAGGATGTCGCATGAGAGGAGATATATATTTTTACTGGGAATCTGAGTGAAAGGGAAGCAAGATTGGAATGAAATGGTAAGGAAAAACGGAATTTCAAAATGACTGAAAAATTATTTATTTACCAGTCAGAGTTACCACTTAAACAGGGTTCGTTAAAGTTAACCTCACTTTTTCCAGATGTGCTTGACTTACACTGAGGGACCTGGCATGGACCTACCTTGTCAATCCTTTTCTCTCTGTGGAAGTGTCTAAGTATATGCCTGCACAGGTCATATAGCTGACTCTAACATAAACCTGCCAGAGATGCTTCACATTCCTCACTTCCATATCTGGGTGTAACTCGAAGTCCGTTTAATAAGCTATCCAATTGCACTACAGGTATGTTGCAGTTCAGATCTTGCAGCAATTTGAAAACACTTCTGCTTCAGGAAGAACAGCCTTACAATTATAAGACTGAGCTGTAACCTGTCATCTCTGAACACTTGCTCTTTGCTCCTATCCAGCAGAGAAGGACTTCATATAAACACATTTTTTAACTAGGATGAGGCAATACTTGCCCAACTAGAATGGTAACTGACACATTGTCTTTCTTCATCTGTGTTGCCCTCAGTGTCTCACCTCTCAGAAAAGATTCTAACTTACATACTGTCCATTTCCTTAACATATTGACTTTTACCCACATTCCAGCTCTAAATTATCTGCAGTGTTTGCAGTGTCAGTGGTGGTATGCTGAGCCTTATATGTAAGATCAGTGAGAAAGTAATAAGACCCTGACCTCAAAGTGTTGGACTTCATGCTCAAATTTTCTAAGCAGCTAATCAGCTCTTCCAGAGATTTTTCTGGAACAAGAATCACATGAGTTTCATTCCATGTTATTGTTATTGCGTGCAAAGGGTGCACACAGTCTGGGGAGAGTAAAGCAATGCCCATTTTTGACAAAATGCAAAAGAATTCTTTACCTATTTGTGACTCAAAGATGAAAAGAACACGAAGTTTGACTGTCCTCAGTTTCATGCTAATGCATACGATGAATAATTTAGAAACAAGACCTTCTTCTGAGCTATATTTGTGTTCAAGCTCTCCAAAGGCTTCTGAATGCTCTTTAGTTGCCATTTATTTTTTGACACACAGCTGTAGAACCATGCATCAAAATGTTGGAAAAAACTAAATCATAGGACACGAATAATCTAAACATGAAGACAAAACTATAACCTGTTTAAGATGACTAATAATTTGTTAAAAAGACAGAGCCAATACAAGCTTTGTGTGGAGTTTCTCTTGCTCTCTTTCTTTCTAGTTCCTTACAATTTTATTACTGAAATAAAACTTATCCTTTTTCTTTTTTCTTTTTTTTTTCCTGAATGAAATAATGTACATTAAGGCACAGTAGCCTTGTTTTCAGACTTGAGTGAATTTTTATTGCCTTGAAATAAATCTGAAGAAGCAAGGAATTGTGATGGAAACTCTGAGCTGTTCCTGGCTACATAATACAGTTACTAGGCACTGAGCCTTGCATGTATGCACACACATACTTTAAAATAAGCATAGTCAAGCAAAGGAAAATAAATTTTCTATGAGCAAAAGCTGAGCCTAGCTCTTTAATACAAAACCTTTTCTTGATTAAGGAATAAGACCACCACTGCTGGAAGAAAAATGCTTGTGCTGTATATTGTGCGTCTTTGGTATCCACAGGCTGATATGAAGCATTGCAAGGTGGAACTTGCTAATGAAAAGATGCATTGAGACAATAAACAAAAGTAAAATGCTATTATTTCATGACTTTACATTCTAATAGCCACAAACTAAATTTTTCTATACACAAGTGTCCAGCATGTTCATGTTAAATGTTCAAATAATTAAGTTACATGATTAACTTTACTCATATTTATATGCATTTACAAATGTTGGAAAGTGTTAGTGAATTAAAATAAGCTTATCTGATCTGAAGTTCTTTGTCATCACTATGAGTCTCTCTATCAACCAAAAAGAACTGTGTTTATTCAGGGGTAATACTTAGCGAGAATAAAAGAACATATTCCCAAACACCTATGACACTATAAGGCTGTAATTAAAAATACCAGTTTGAATGCAGAAAGTGCATTGCTTTCGATCTGTTTGCCAGCTCTTTCTTACATTGTGCTCTGTTACTAATACCATTGTTGCATGCTGAGCTGTTTCTGATATGAAATTGAAGTGTTGCTCTTGTGGAATGAGAAAATACTTGATTTTCCTTCACTATATCTGTTTGTTTGTATACAGAAGGTTAATTGATTTGATAAAAGTGTTGCCCCATTAATGTTACATGAAATCAGTATAACTTATATAAATACTTTCCTTGCCTCAGAAAGGAGCAATGTTCTTGCAACATTTGCAAACCCTACTCATTCTGTGTCATGTGATAGAGACTGCTCTTAAAATGACAAGCATTTTCTGAGAGAGGAAGTGCCTGAATTTATAAGAGTATTTACTTCTTTTACTGAAATGGTATGACTGAAGTTGCTACCTTAATCAGGGTTTCAAGGGCTCAGTCTGCCTTCTTAACCTAAGCCAGAGGGGAATGGCCACTTTGACATGTCTTTCCCACTCCTTCCTCGCTGACCAAAGTGTCTGCATGGTTGGTTCTTTCTTTTCCTACTCTCTTCCAAAATAAAAGATAGCTCCTAAAGCAAATAAAACAAATAAAGCAAATAAAATAAAAGCCTGTTTTGCTCAATCAATGGGTTAATATTTGACAGATTTGAGCCAAAGCTGGAAGTGCTTCTTGAAGCTTCTTACAGGGGGCCACACCAGCAGACAAAAGTCACAGAAGTTTGTTAGGAAGTTGTCACTGGCGCTGATCAACTTGTGTTGAACCAATACAAGTTTTGTGTTAATCAGGCTGTCAGTTATTCATCAGGGTGTTTTGTCAAACAGAGTCATATTTTTTTCCCATGCTTTAGTAAGTTCTAGAAATTAGTATAGTACCCATATACTCAAATAACAGTATAAATTAAAAAAATGTTCTTGTACAAACAGAAGTAGTCCTTTTCAAAACCAAGTTGCTTACAGGAATGCTGTGCCTTACACAGGTAGCATCCTCCTAGTATGGTCATTACTTACACCAGCAGAATAGTTCTGTGGCTGGAAGAGTTGATTTCTTGTCACTGTAGATGGGTCTGAGAAACAACCATGCATGTTTACTAAAACAAATTAGAATCATCAGGGATTGGAAGGGACCTTGAAAGATCATCTAATCCAATCCCCCTGCCACAGCATCACCTAGATGAAGTTGCATAGGAACAGATCCAGGAGGGTCTTGAATGTCTCCAGAGAAGGAGACTCCTCAACCCCCTTGTAATGGTTTAGCGAGAGGGTCTAAATTGCTTTGGGTTGGTACCTGTAATCGTAGCCCAAGAACCAGATCTCACCAAGAGTTCAACAGTCAATGAAGCAAGAGTTTATTGAACCCATCACCAAGAAGGAAAGGAAAAAAACCCAAATAAGTAAGGGAATCAAAAAGGTAAAACAGAAACTGTATCACAATGCCTCTACACAGAGGGTAAGAGAAATGGGAGATAGCTAACACATTGGGCTTTGGCCTTAAATGAGAGGTCTGGGGTAAGAGAGTGTACACACTAATAACCAACAGCCACCAACACACACACACTCGCACCCGACTTTCCAAAAGAAAGTGGTGGTGGTGGTGGTGTGGCAGGAATACAGCACACAATATATATTTGGTACTTGTGGAAAAGTTCCTTTACCTGATCCTCTTGCAGACATCGGTACTCTGTGACATCTCCAGCATACTTCTAGCTCCTGTGGGCTTGGGGCTCTTCTTTGAGGCTATAGCAGCATCAAATGTGGAGGATGCAACAGAATTCCAGACTCTCTCTCTGTTTGCCAAAGCTTAGGAGATCAGTATTTGTGATCTCTTTCTTTCTTTCATTCAGTAGAGGCTTCTCTCAGTCTCTTTCAGTGGCAGAATATACAGGATATTTGCCAGCCTGGTGGAAACAACCAACGGGGTGGAGCCACCCCTGTTATGGCATATAGGCTTTTCAGGGTCTTGTCCAAGGGATTTCTACAGGCCTAATGCAGAGCCTTTACTTCTTCTCCCTTGTGGCCAGGCACCAAGGGATGTAGAGGGTTAAGAGCTCACCTCTGTCTGGCATCTTCAAAGGCATTTGCTCTAGAAGGGGCTATGTGGAGGAGCTGCCCTTACTCTGGTCCACCGCTAAGGACAGGAAAGAGCTGGAGGAGCTTTTCTGTATTGAGCCCTCAGTGAAAGAGAGGAGGGTTGTAGGGTCACCCCCATAGAAGGAGGTTTGCAGGTATGGAGAATGCCTTGCCTGTTCGGCCTCTCTGCGTTCAAGCTCCTGTGGAAAAGAGGGCCATGGCTTTCACCACAGGAGAGTCTCAGCTGAGGTGAGACTTTCTTTTGTCTTTCACCCTTTGGTGGCAGGGGGATGAGAGCCACTGCATGCCCACCTTCACCCCACCTTTGGGGGTGGGGGGGAGCTATCTTTATCTCTTACAGGAGCTCCCTGTCTCTGAAGACATGTCACAGCTGAAGCAGGAGATGACGACAAAGATAACAAAGATTGACTACAAGAAGGAGGTCCCTTTATGGAGTCTGGCACCAAGCACCTGTAGAACCCTGTCTCGGTTTGGGAAGACAGTAACAAATTCTTTCAATTTAAAGGTCTTCAGGCAAAAGATTTGGGAAAAGGAACAATAATTCTTTATTAAGAACACTAAGAAAACCCAACAGTACACCCAAACAACCAGTCAAAAGAAAAGTCCTAGGGATCC
>VZRI01007514.1:0-39903 GCA_013397515.1 Upupa epops | reverse complement strand
TAAACCAGCACACCCCTTGTGCAGCCTGTTCTAATGCTCTGTTACCCTCACTGTGAAGATCCTTCTGATATTTGTATGGAACTTCCTATGTTCCAGTTTACACCACTGCTCCTTGTCCTGTCACCAGATGACCTTGAGAAGAGCCTGGCTCCATCTTCCTGACACCTACCCCTCACATATTTATAAACATTAATGAGGTCTTCTCCAAGCTAAAGAGACCCAGCTCCCTCAGCTTTTCCGCATAAGGCAGCTATCTTGGGCGTCTTTCTTTTTTATTGGGGTACTTCTGCCAGTACCCTGTCCCATGGGTTTGTCCCTAGCAGTTGCTTGAAATGGCCAAAGTTGCCCCTCCTGAAATCCAGGGTTGTGGTTCTGCTAGGTATTCTGTTCCTACTACAAGAGACTCTGAACTCCACCATCTCATGGGCACTGCAACCAAGGCTGCCCTCAACCTTTACCTTCTTGGTGAGTATAAGATCCAGCAGCACTTCTCTCGTAGTTTGCTCCTCCACCATTTGCATCGGGAAATTGTCACCAATGCACTGGAGGAACCTCCTGGACTGGGGTGGCTGGCTGAGTAGGTCTTCTAGCAAATATCATGGTATTTAAAATCCCCCATGACAACCAGGGCCTGTAGCTGTGTGGCTTCTGTCATCTGTCTTCCTCAAGACCTCATCAAGTTTCTCAAATTCTTTCATATCCTGGAAGCACAGCACCATGTTTCTATTTAACATCTGGAGCTCCTTGTAATTAATTTCTCTCAGTCTCAAACCAAGGTTTGTAAACCAGTTCATCATCTCCACATCTTTTACTCTGTAAGCTTCCTACATAAGAATTTCTTTGGAAGTAGCATTGTGGACACTGCTGATATGTGTACACAGGAAGCACAGTAAACATCATCTAAATTAATTGCTGTGAAAAAAATATGTTTTTATACATATGCATAAAACAACTCAATGTCACTTGCACTTTAATAGATGACTAAGTTACCTCTCCTTTGTTGCTGGACACATACTTCAGGACAGTAGATACATGATAACCTGATGTAGAGAATGTTGGATAAGCCTGTAACTCCAGGCTTAAAAGCATGTGGATTCAAGCATTCATTTGGACTACTTGTGCCTGAGGCTGTCACCCAAGCTGAGCAAAATGATCTATACCAACTAAATCATCTCCACCTTATTAAAAGAGAATTACTGGCAAAGCTGTCAAACAAAGGCAACACCATGCCTCTGGCTGATTTGCCACTGCAAGTCAAAGTTTTAAAAGAAAAAATGGCATAGTGTAGTTCACTAGAGAACCAATTAAAATTAAATTAATGTTTAATTACGTGTGGCTTTGGGATAGAACAAATACAACTATTTACCAAAAAAAAAAGTGTATCTTCTCTAAGTAGCAGTGTTAATTGGAGTATGTTTTTCGTTACCTCTTCAAGCCATTTTGAAATTAACAATCAACAATTATCTTCAGAACCTCTTTTCCAATCCTGACAGTAGTATATTTAATCAAGTGTCAGATCCTCTTTTTCTTTTCTTTCAGTTTGAAAAATTTCCTAATTAAGTATTTAGTTTTGTATTTATAAAACATAATTACAAATCAAGAATGCCTGTTGAAACCTTTCAAAATGAGTATGAAACAGTGTTATGAGCAGCACTGTGGACCTAAATACTTGTCAGAGTGTAGTATCTTAATAGGATGCAAGATGATCTTTGTGGCATTGAACTTATACTAGCAGCAATTCTAGCAAATGTATAACAAACAAAGAATTCATCTAAGCCTGCTAAGAGCACAAATCCTTTGTATGTCAAGACTGATGTAACTGTGACTCTGACTTGTTCCCACAATATAACCTTTCTTGTTCCCATGCATACTCCTAGATATCTTGCCTGCTTGAATCGCTTATTTTACGAAAAGGTCATGGAATACCAAGACCTTTGAAAGTCAGAGACTGTAGAGGCATAGGCAACCCCTAATCAACACCACAGAACATTTAAAAATTCCTGTAAGAAAAGTTGTCCATATAGTGATTCCATGACTTGTGAGGCTAAACAAACTGGACAGAAATGAGACTATTGCCTATATAGGAATTCTATACCCAAATATGCCTTATTCTAACTCTTCCTATTCTCCATTCAGAGTAATAAGGAGTAATTAACTCAAAATAATACACCAGAAAATGTCTGGTTTGAAATAAGGAACTATAACTTCAAAGAAAGCATTTGTTTCAGCTTCCTTTCAAGAGTTTATATCAAAAAGAAATAGATTATCACAAAGAAACTGGATATCATATTAAGATGCCTATAGAGCAATGGAATTACCACATACAATTTAAGTGTAAAACACCCTTTAAAGCTACATAAAAAAATAAAAATAATTCATTTTTATCTCATCCTTAAAGCGAGAACCTTTTCTACACTGAATAAAAGCAAAGCAAATGTAATCCAACGTGAGTTTTCAATGCATTCGATGGTTCTTTGGTCTAACTGTTTTTACAATATCCATGTTTTTCATCTTCACAGTAATATTGGTAGTAAAATATTACTGCTTCTCCTAGCAGCTAGAAAAAAGAGGCAAGTGAAATAAGAGACACTTGACCTAAGTTATTTTCAAATAGCATTCATCCTTGTGCAATGTACTCAGAGGCTGAAATGGTACAAATCAAAGCTCAGTCTTGCAGTACAAATTTGGAAAGTATAAAATATTAAAATTTAGAATGATCATTATTTAAGAAGACATTTCCTTAAGAAGATATTTGCTTGAACTACAGAGATTTTATTATTCTTCCTATGCAAATAGAGCTGCACTTCCTATCATTTATGTCTGATAGTTGCTTAGATTGTATACTTAGAAAGGTAACAATAAATAAAAGACTGTCATTGATCCACAGAAACCTTACAGTTTATCAGACAAAAATGTACAGTAGGATGCATATTGCTAATTAATGAAACTTCTATATATATTCAATGCTAGCTTAGTTTCAATGGAATCTGAATGAGATTTTATTAATCACAAATAAAAGACTCAGTAGAGTAGGAAGGAAATTAAGAAGCAAAAGATACAGTTTGCCATGAGTGGTTTTGCTTATGCTTTTATCACACCTTGTTTCTGTTAAATACTTATGGTTAAATGTTAGGTGAAAAACACATTTCCCTACCTTTGTTTGAAATTTTTACGATAGTTTCCTTTATATAGTGATAACCATGTGTGTCTCTATGGTCTTTCCTTAAAAACTTTTGAATGACTTTTTGCCTTTTCAGTTAGCACAAGTCTATGAGAGGCAGGTCCTACTTGGCAAACATGATCTCCTTCTGTGACAAGATCATCCACTTAGTAGACAAGGGAAAGGTTGTGGATATTGTCTATTTGGACTTTATTAAAGCCTTTAACACAATTTTCCACTGCATTTTTCTGAAAACACTGGCTGCTCTTGTCTTGGAAGGGCCTACACTTTGTCGAGTAAAAAACTGGACAAACTGCTGTGCCCTAATTGTGGTGAAAATGGAGTTAAATCCAATCGCATCTGGTCACAAGTTGTGTTCCCTGGGGCTCATTATTGGGGCCAATTCTTTTTAATGAATTTATTAGTGATCTGGATGAGGGGATTGAATTGTAGACAGTACAAAATAGAGTAGAAGAGTTGATGTGCTTGAACATGGTGAGGTACTATATAAGGATCTAGACAGGCTGGACAGATGCACCAAGGCCAAGTGCAAGGTGTTTACAAGGCCACTGCTGGGTCCAGCACTCGGGTCATAACAACCCAATGCAATGCTATGGACTTGCAGTTAGAGCACTGTAGTAGGAAGAACAACTGGGGGTGCTGGCTGACAGGCAGCTGAATATGAGCCAGAAGTGTGCTCAGGTAGCAAAAAGGGCCGATAGTATCCCAGGTTGTATGAGAAATAGTGTGGTCATAAGGATTAGTTAAGTATATTCATCACTAGTGAGGCTGCACCTCAAATACTTTGTTCAGTTTTGAATCCCTCGCTACAAAATACATGGTGAAATACCAGCATGTGTCCAAAGAGGGGCAATGAAAGTGACCAAGGGTCTAGAGGACAAGTCTTATGAGGAGTGAGTGAGTGAGGGAACTAGGGATTTTTTTTGTCTGGAGAAAAGCAGACTGGGAGGAGACCTTGCCACTTGTATATATAGACCTGCCTGAAAGGAGACTGGAATGAGGAGGGGGGTCAGTCTCTTCTTCCAAGTAACAAGTAATTGGACAAGAGGAAACTATCTCAGTTTGCACCAGGAAGTGTTTAGATTGGACATTACAAAATATTTATTGACTCAAAGGGCTGTGAAGAATTGGAACAGGTTGCAGGGGAAGCTGGTATCCTAAAGGTACTTAAGTAGGTGTGATGCTTAGAGGTATGGTTTATTGCTGGATTTGACAATGCTGGGTTAATGATTAGACACAGTGATCTTAACAACATTTTCCAACCTAAATGATTATTTGATTGTATGAATCTGTGAGTTTACTCAGCCAAATCTGTAACCTTTCAGTTTGAAAATAAAGGTATGGTTCCAGAGATGACTACATTTCCACCCTTTCTATAAATAAATAAATGCTGAATATTTAAGTGCCACAGTGCATAAGCTATTTCCCTTAGAAGACAGTTGTTTCCACTTTGCTCAAAGACCTATACATGATCCAGTTTTAAGGCTAAAAAAATTTCAGCTGTAACTCATCCCTTCTTGACCATCAAGATCAGTTCATCACAGATCATACAGTGTGAAATTTATCACCTAACTGTAAATGTCTACAGTGTAGGCATGTACAGCTGAGCTAAGCATGCTTTTTACAGTCAGTAGGGAGTAAAAGGCACTGCAAAGGCACAATTCATCAGGACTGCTTTAGATATCTACTTTAAGATGAGATAAATTGTGCCCTAAAAATGACAACTTCTCTCCATTAACTGTAAAGACAGTCTAAGGCAACTTGTTCAAATATACATGGCAGTTCCGATTCCAGTCAAAATGCATGGGAAATGAAGGTTCTTATTTCTCAGCTACAAACCAGAGTTTTCAATCTGTAAAGATATTTCCCATGCTCAAGACTTGACTGAAAAATAATGTGACATATTAAAATCCACTAGTTTTGGAAAGAACTGTGTCACTTGTGTATTTCACACATGGGAATGAATAAATTGCCTTTCTCCCATGGTCTGTTTTTAGGTGTTTGTTCTATGTGTGCACCTGCATACATATGAACAGTATAGACCCATCTTTAGGCCTCTTACTGCCTTGTCCCCTGGTTTTGTGGTAGTCATGGGGTACCACATAACTATAGACCAGTCGGTCTCCCTACCAACCCAGGAAAGGTGATGGAACAATTTGTCCTGGATGATGTCTCTACTCACATCAAGGACAAGAGTTTATTAGGGATAGTCAGCATGGCTTCACCAAGGGGACATCACACTTGACCAACCTGATAGCCTTTTATGAGGGCATAACCGGGTGGATAGAGGATGGCAGACTGGTGTATGTGGTGTATCTTGACTTCAGGAAGGCATTTGACACAGTCTCACTTAGCATCTTTGCAGCCAAACTGAGGCAGTGTGGACTGGATGATTGGGTAGTGAGGTGGATTGTGAACTGGCTGCAGGATAGAAGCCAGAGAGTAGTGGTCAATGGCACAGAGTCTATTTGGAGGCCTGTATCTAGTGGAGTATCCCAAGGATCAGTACTGGGACCAGTCCTTTTCAAACTAACTTGCTGACAGTGCACCCTAATCCCTCATCCAAGTTTGCTGATGACACGAAGCTGGGTGGTGTTGCCAATACCCCAGCAGACTGTGCTGCCATTCAGCGAGACGTAGACAGGCTAGAGAGCTGGGCAGAGAGAAACTGAATGAGGTAAAAGAAGGGTAAGTGTAGAGTCTTGCATCTGGGCAAGAACAACCCCAGGGACCAGGATAGGTTGGGGACTGACCTGTTAGAGAGCAGTGTAGGAGAAAGGGACTTGGGGGTCCTAGTGGACAGCAGTATGACTATGAGCCAGCAATGTGTTCTTGTGGCCAAGGGGGCCAACAGCATCCTGGGGGGGATCAGAAGTTGGTGGTTAGCAGATTGAGGGATGTTCTCCCCCCTCTGCTCTGTGCTAGTGAGACCGCATCTGGAGTGTTGTGTACAGTTCTGGGCTCCTCAGTTGAAGAAGGACACAGAGCTGCTAGAGGGTGTCCAGCATAGAGCAACAAAGATGATGAAGGAAGTAGAACACCTTCCTTATGAGGAAAGGCTGAGGGAGCTGGGTCTCTTTGGCTTGGAGAAGAGTAGGCTGAGAGGTGACCTCATTAATGTCTGTAAATATGTGAGGGGTGGGTGTCAGGAAGATGGAGCCAGGCTCTTCTCAAAGTCATGTAGTGATAGGACAAGGGGCAATGAATGCAAGCTGGAACACAGGAAGTTCAATATAAATATCAGAAGGAATTTTTTCCCATTGAAGTTAACAGAGCATTGGAACAGGCTGTCCAGGGAGGTTGTGGAGTCTCTTCTCTGGAGATGTTCAAGACCCACCTGGATGTGTTCCTGTGTGACGTGGTCTAGGTGATTCTGCTGTGGCAGAGAGATTGGACTAGATGATTTTTCAAGGTCCTTTGTAATCCTTAATGATTCTATGATTCTATGATTTTATGAAATGGAAGGAAGTGCTCAATCTTCTTGCACAGAACCAAACTTTCAAAATTGTGAAGAAAGGAAAGTGGGCACATATCATGTGTAGTATCTATCCATTATATAAAAATGTACAGCTCCACTCAGTTTTGCATATCTATCTCCCTAGGTCTAGTTAGTGCATAATTGTGAGAGGTAGTCTTGGAATATTGGCCAGAATCAGACCAGAGAAGTAATCTGGTAGACAGTATGCTCTTCTTTCTTTAAAAAAAAAAAAGCTAACATAAAAAAAAATATTTAATATTCTCCCAATCCTGGTAATTTTGATGTCTTGTGTCTGCTGTTTTCCTGTGTGAAATCACAAAATGAAGTAATGCAATGTCTGAAGGCTTACATAAGTTTCTTCATATCCAAGTCAATGTTTTTAATATTCTAAATTTCTGTGTAGATCCTCTCACCAAGTTATATTGGTTTTATAAGCAGGGCAAGAACAGAGAAACTTGGAGGACTGTGCTAACACTGTCTATCTGGTGGGCATACTTTAATTCATTCCGGAAAGTACATCTTTAAATGTCACTTGATAACAGGTTTTGAGAACTTATTTTTTCACATTATACATGATGAAAATTTGCAGTCCTTAGACTGTTTTTAAGGGCTTATAACCTTTTTAAACAACATATTCTGAAATCTGAAATAAATTTCAACATACATTCGAAGAGAGTATTTGAAGACAAAAACCCATTGCAGTTACATCTGAGTGTCTTCTGTAATCTGAAGTGAAAAATTTTGGTGAGTAGTTTCATTACAAAAAAGACATAAATTCTATGTCAAAGAAGTGGACTGGGTAGAAATAACCATGGCATTTGTCATCCACATGCCTTATTCCACATATTCTGATAGAACAGTATATTTCTCAAGACTTTTTGTGGAGATGAGAGGAGAAGCAGTAAAAAAATGTAAAGATTAAAACAAGGTTTTAAAGCAATGTTTAGATATTTTGTTTAGATATTTTATTTAAATAATCACGGAACAGGCTGTTTACAGCAGGGAGCTGACTTCTCTTTTACATATAAACACAGCTTCTTTGCTGTACTTCTGAATGAATACAGTCTCAATTAGGCAGAAACCCCAGAAAAATAGTAGGTGCAGATTCTAGCAGTTAAAGTGGTGGAGTGTTAATGATTAGTTACTTTTCACTGTGTACTACTGTGATAAAAACCATTTACTTCAGGATTAGTGGCTCAGGTAAACATCTGTCTTTTGTTCTTTTTAAAGTGTTACTGAAATTATATAAACCAGACTCCAGGAGAACTGCAAATTTAGTGAGTTTTTGCTGTGGTAATTACATGATGTATTTCTCTAGCAAATAGTTGTAGATAACTGCTGCATTTGTACTTTACAGGTGGGCTGAAAATGAAATATAGAGTACTATTGCTGAAGAAGGTATAACAAAATACATGAACAATAAATTACTTTGCTTGCTTCAAGCATGTAAAAAACAATGTTTTTCCCAATTGTTTTGTTCATTCAGCAGTTTTCTTGTGTACAAAATACATTGTCACACGGTTGAAAGAATAATCACCAATCCGTTAGACAAAAACTGCTTATTTGCCATCATGACTGTTATTTCCCATAGAATGGAAGAATTTCTCTCATGTAGGAAAAAGAAAAGTTTTTCCTGTTTTCTTATTTATTTTTGCACAATGTGAGCTGTAGTTTTTGAATCCCCGGTTCATTGCCAGATTCCAGTTTGGAGAATGAGGAATGGCTTGTTGTTTCTGCAGCTCCAACTTGCTTCCTCAGCAAGTTCCCAAGCACCTACCAGCAGAATCGTATTACCAGAGGTCACTAAAGATACTGCTCCTGACAGTATGCATGGTAACAGAGTCTCATAACCATTGCAGCCATCATTTTCATTAACATTACTCACAACCTGTAAATGCCAAGAATAATTCAAGCCCAAACCCTTTTCATACTCTCCTCCTCACAACTACATCCTTCATTTTCCTGACAGCTTGCTTATCTTCAGTGTTCCTTTGAAATACTGACCTGCTAAATTAGAACAGCAAATGCAAATAGATTTATTTAACTTTGAAAGCCTTGTTGGCAGCCTTTTCACTTTGTTGTGGAGTTACTTCTGCATTGAAAGAATCTTAATGTAGTATTACTCTGTTCCTTTTTTGTCAAAAGCATGCTCTCTTCCCTATAAACTTCAGTACTTTGTCCATTAATTGTCAAACTGAATCCTTACTCTGCAGTTAAATTAATGTTATTTCAATAGTTTGTGAGCTTTTCTTCCTGGTCCTCAAAATACATTGCTGTAGCCATTGGGAAAATCATGTTTTGTATGTTAGCATTTTCCTCCAAGTTGCGTGAAGTCAGGGATGGCCAAAGGGAAGTATCTTACTTCAAAAAGAGTGTTACGCAGGCACTGGGTTTATTGACAACAGCTAGTTCTGGATCCTCAACTGTGTCAGACTCCCAGTTGTCACTGGGGACATCCTCATCATAGATGAACTAGCTGCAATTCCCCTCTAGAGCAGCTCTCTTCTGGGAAACTGGGGCAGAAGACAGCATGGAGCAATGGAGCAGGGCCATGAATTATCTTGGTATATAGAAAGTTTGTTTAGGTGGGTAAGAGAGTGGCTTCTGTTTGAAGGAACTGTATGCACTATGAATTTACTGTAGAAAATTTGGCAAGCTGGCAATACACATAGGTACACTAATGCAGACCTGTGGCCCAAATAATAGATTGGTGTCTCTCTAAAGATTTCAGTGATGTACCATGAGAAGATGTTACTGAGCTGGACTTTTTCTGGCAGGTGAATGCATGGGTAAGAATAAACATGTAACTCTCTGCACCTGACTATGTAAAATATCCAAAACCATAATTGGACTTTAAATCAATGATAGGCAAGATCTCAACCCCTCAGGTAAGACAGCAAAAAGTTTATGATCAGTGGGCACACAACACCCCTCAGCAATAGTGAACAACCAAATCCCAATTCGAAATAGAAAGTATAAATAGTCAATTGAAGTACAAAATGAGAGTGTTGTCAGTTAGACTCCAAAGTACCTTTTAATGATAACTTCTCACCTCTGCATGACAATTTCAGTAGTTTGTTTTCATTGTAGCAAAACTGCATTCACAAGTATTTCCTACAGCAAAAATATCAAATCACCCTTTAGATAAAAGCAGACTGCTGGATTCAATTCCAATACCTATTTGTTTCCTGAAAGCTTCAGCTTCCACTATTAATGATTTTACTTTAAAATGAAGTGATTTTCCCACAACTATGTTACTGGTACTGCCTCAAGCTTTTCACATCTTTTTTTCAGATACAGAATATACCACCCTTTAATCACAACTTCAGTTGTCATCAGGTGCATTATGCTTCATTTAATGGGTTTTATAAATTACAGATTGCAACATACTGTAACTTTTGTTCAGAAGGGATTGTATCTAGTGAATACAATTAAAGGCTGATATTTTGACCATATGATAGCATTAAATTTCCCGTGGCACAAAAATATGTCTGGCAGCACAAAAAGCAAGGGTAAATACTTGGCCTTTTTGGCATTATTATTTAACTACTGTAGTCACTGAATCTGAACTTGTTCCATTTCTGTAGATACAACTCTATATGACCTATCTTGACCAGTAAATTTTACAGGCTGGAGCCATCCATTACCGTTGCTGAAATGATTTTGCCAATAGAGCCAAAAAGCCAGTAAGTTAAAATAGGTTCTCCTATGCTCTATGTTAGCATTTATTGTCATGACTAATAAAAGTGATTGTCTCAGTTTGACTCTTCAAGGAATGATATCTAACATTCCCTAACTTCTTCCCAGTCAGGGTGACGGGGCACTGGAGGGGGCTACCAGGGGGGTTTGTGGAGTCTCCTTCTCTGAAGATATTTGCAAACCGCCTGGACCTGGTCTGGGTGATCCTGCTGTGGCAGGGGGATTGGACTGGAGGATCTTTCAAGGTCCCTTCTGATCCCTGATGACTCTATGAAATAGTGACACTTATTGAAGGCCAAATAAAGGCAACTTAATTTTAAATTTATATTTTACACTTTATTCTCTGGAGTTTACATGCAAAACGTGTTTAACATTTTCAGACTTACTGTGTTGCTAAAAAACATATGAAGGGCAAATATTAATGTCACTTACTGGAAGTGCATGGTATGCCAAGTACGATAGCCTAGTATTTTCAGGTTTCTATTCCAGCAACCCTGCCTCTACACGAGAGAAGTGGCTCAGACTAATAAACCGGTCTGTCTCCAGAATTAGCTTAACCACTCACTAATCAAACATCACTAACCAATATGAATACCACCATCTCCATTGCCTAAAACTGCTCAAATAATCAATCTCTGTGCTACTCTACAGTTTAAAAAGTCTACTATTTTTTCACAGCCTCAGAAATTTTTGAAATCAGACTTTTTGATTAATATACAGATGATGTGGTGTTTATAGGATGCTGCTGGACAGCATCTACCTTCATTTATACTTGTTATTAGAGATTACTTCCTTTTAAATAAATTGTGGATCACGGGAGAGAAAAGGATTCTAATAATTAAAACAACCTCCAAGAGAACATCATGCCTATTCTCTGCTAAAAATGGTCTTTGTGTTATTAAATGCAAACTATTCTGTCAATCTAATCTAGAATTAATTTGTACAATGTTTCTGTTATTTATAATTTTCTGTGTCATCAGCTGCTCAGCAGATTAACAATACTTCTTTCCTGCTTGAGAATAATTATAATGGAAGAGCTTTTGTATTAATAAGACTTTTTAATGAGATTATTAATACTTACATCTCATTACATCTGTTGAATCATAATTGAATTTTTAATTACTGCATGCATTTTTGTGTTTTGTGTGTCTGTATACACACATGCTGATTATTGGAGTTGTTTATTTCACAGAGGCTAAGAATGATTCATTTTAGAAAAAAACTCAGTTATTGTGCCATTGTTTTCAGTGGAAATAACCTATTACAGACATCCTGATATGTTGGCTACTGATCAGAGATCACTTTAGTTGCTATTCTCTAAACTTAACATTTTAGAACTTAATTCAAAATCTGTTGAAGTCAATGAACAGACTTCCACAGATTTCAATGACTGTTATGTGAGGTCATTAACATCTTTTATTACTATGTCTCTTTATTTCTTAAGAAAATGTTCTTTAAATTCCATAGGACAAGGAAAAGAACAGTGGGTAGAAATAAGGATGCAGGGAGTACTTCAGGTGAACTACTTTCAGAAGATGTAATATTTGTATTTAATGAAGAGAAATGAAATATGACTTTTTTTTCCCCCAAATAAAAACTCTATTCAGTAAAGTTGGAATTATCTTTGTCTTGTGTGCTTGTGTAACAATGATGATGGTACTTCTATCCCTTCAGATTTATCAGGAATAAAAACCAGTCAGGAGCATTATTATGAAATGGTAGGTCATGTAATCTGCAACCACTTGAAGAAGCAGATAAAGAAGGTATGAAGAAAGAAGATAAAGAAAAGGCAAAGATGAAGATGGTAGACCTGTTCCTGGGCTGATGGGCATCTGCTCACAATTTTACCACTTCGAAAATGTTTTCTTTGAAGCCTCCACACCCAGGAGGCTGCTTGTCCTTCCCAGGCACTCAAACACTGCAGAGCACACAGGTCCTCACCTGCAGGCCCCAGAGGACCCAGTGTCACACTAAGCCTGTCCATGAGCCACCTGGGACACCACACAGGCTCCGGGGGAGAACTCACATAGGCATGGGTTTGCTGAAGCAAGAAACCAATAACACCCTTTACTGCCAAAGTGGTTTTCTTTATCTTTTAAATATAAAGAAGGATAAAGAAGCCATGAGGAAAATTGGAGAATAGTTTGGCCTTGATCCAGCATAGCACTCAGAAAAGGGCTTATCTTTAACCATGTGAATAGTCCCACTTGTGCACCAGGTGTCTGGCTGTGTTTTGGAGGGATGAATGGGATAGGAATTTAGTAGTGGGTTTGTGATTACAGTGATTATTAGTGTCCCAATTAGGACCAATCTCTGGTGACAGACAGAAATATATATATATATAAATTAAATTTCTACTGACTAAACTTGAAGACTTAATCTGACATTTCACTTCTTGCCACACTCTGTACAGCCACTGAAAGACCAAAGCTGTATGTTCTGAAATGGAAAAGACTTGTGATGGGTTTTAATTTCATTGACTTCAGCCTTCTGTCATCTAGCCTAGGAGAGAAAAGTTCTTCCAGGGGATTTCATATCACCTGTATTTTCATATCACCTGTATCTTTAAATTCGTGTCACCAGTAATTATTGTATTTTTTAATGGGATGAATTATCCTTTCAGATTTCCTAATTCTCTCCTACATTTACAAAGGGACTTCAAAGAACTTGCTTCCTATGGCATAATAATCTTTTCGATTTCTAAAATTAGTGAAGAAGCTGAACATAAATTTATACCTTTAACAGGTGCTCTACTGGACCAGCTGAAACTGTAATAAACTAAAAATACATTAAGAAATTAATTCGCTGCTCTGGGTATTCAATGAATCTCATTTATCCATATTTACATGCAAATAACCCAAAATGATTGTTCACTTAAATGCCTTCATTTGTATTACGTTTACACAATTCCTCTATCTTCCCACTAACCAACTATCCTAAGCACAAATATCCAGTATCTGTGCAGGCATGGTATTTAGTAAAAAATGTGGAGCTAGATAATAAATAATTTCTTCAATGACAGGGGAAAACAAATTAAAGTTGATGATTATAAGTCCATAATAACTCAAGCAGCCATGAATGACCACACCTTGAAGGCAGATAAAACTCTCTATTGCAATCAAATGTGAGAGAGCATGAAGAAGCAAAACAGTATACGAAATTGAAGAAAAATTCAGAAATTGTAGATGAATTTCAGATAATGCAGAGGTAAGTTCCTTGATAAATAATGGAATTATTCAATCATAATGCCTCTATTCAAAATATATGGCTTAAACTACATCCCATATATTAAGACTAAATTGTGTGTATCTGTAATTAATGTATAAATCACATAATTTTTCCTTTAGAAACAGGGGTTTTTTTTTGGTTTTAAGGTAGTTTACCTGTTTTCAAAGTTCTAATATCTTTCTCCAGTTTTTATCATTGAGAATATTATGAGCTACCAGTCAGCTATGCTGTTTGTGTCCCATCTCAGAAACTTGCCTGCTCTAGCACACTTGCTGGGGAAACAAAGTGAGCAATAGAAAACACACTGGTGCAGTGCAAGTGTTGTTCAGTCACAGATAAAACATTGCTGTGTTATCAGCTATGTCAGTCACATGTGAAGACTCAGCACTGTATGGGCTGCTATGGAGAACATTAATTTATGCACTGTTAAAATAAGGTTGCTTTTGACAGCTGGGTGTCCCATATTTGCTCTGTTCTCTTGGTAGGTCTTATTAAAAAAACAATCAACTATAATTGCAAAGTAAGATTAGCTCATCTCCTAGGGGACCCTCGTGAATTTGTACTGTAGTAGGTTAACACTTAGTACAGAAATGAGGAATTAAGTTCAAGAGAAGGTCTATAAATAAGAAATATAGAAAAATTATAGTGGAAGCAATACTTTAATTAAATCAATTATGACCAGAAAATAAGTATTTTTATTAGTGTACTACCTTGTAATCAATCTTACAAAATTATTTTAAGCACTATCTGTTCAAGTTAAACAGTCTAGTAGTTAATGTAGTCTAAAGAAAAATATTACCTTGAAGTGAATGGAAAGTAAAATGACTAATTCATCTGATAATACTGTAACTAGTGTTTGGATCAAATAGCTGTCAGTTTTTAAACAATAATATACATTAAGTGGTTGTTATGGTTTTAAAAATCTTATTTCAATGCAGAATGGAAATAAATTAACAAGCAGAGTAAAAGACTAGTAACTAATAATAATAATAACAACCAATTTATTAAACAGAAGGCAGAGGTGTTCCAACTTTTAGTCCTTGGATGTAACTGTCTGATGCTTCTGATCCACAGTTACTTATGTATTTACAACATCTATAAACTCCAGGATCTTCACAGCATTCACTAGGAATAATAATTCTTCAGTCTGAGCAGGGGCTTTTTAGGATCTCAGGTAGCAACAGGACTAGGGGGAATGGAGCAAAGCTGGAGATGGGGAGATTTAGACTTGATGTGAGGAGGAAGTTCTTCACCGTGAGAGTGGTGAGAGCCTGGAATGGGTTGCCCAGGGAAGTGTTTAAGGCCAGGCTGGATGAGGCTCTGGCCAGTCCAATCTAGGGTGGGTTGTCCCTGCCTATGGCAGGTGAGTTGGAACTGGATGATCCTGTGGTCTCTTCCAACTCTGACTGATTCTGTAACTTCTTCCCGGGGAGGGAGATGAGGTGCTGCAGGGGGTTGCCTGTGGGGGTTTGTGGAGTCTCCTTTTCTGGAGATATTTTGAACCTGCCTGGACCTGGTTGGGGTGTCCTGCTGTGGCAGGGGGATTGGACTAGATGATTTTTTGAGGTTCCTTCTGATCCCTGATGATTTTGTGATTCTATGATTCAATCCTGTAACTTGTCTACACAATTTCTCTCTTTGCCAGTGTATGCCAAATTTAGAGTTCCTAATTACAGTTGTGTAATTGGCTTGACTACTCTGTTTAAATATGTGTCCACTTTTCATGATATCTTTCTATGAGAAGAATTGGTGTCTTCAACAGTATTTTATTATTGAGACAAATCATGAATTGACAGAAATGCTGATGATATTGGAGTCTTTTACATTATTATCTGGTAAAGAAAGGTGATCCTACAAATCTCACTCATGCATAGCCTTATCTATTCTCACCAAATTCCCCTGTTAGAGAGCATCTCTGTTTGTTTTTCTGGCATAAGAACAAAAAGTTCAGTGAGTGTGACCTATGCAATTTTTCAATTAATTGACAGGAAGGGATATTTTTGCCTACAAGATAGTGCAGGTCTATTTATCTTCATATGGGAAAAAAAAATGCACCCTTGTCTATCAGTCACCCTAACGAGCTACACTCTGCACAGTCCTGTCACACACCAAGTCTTCATTTCTAGCAGTGACTTCACCCAGGAGTTCCAGCTGTGCTCACCTGCAACTGCTGCCTTATTGCTTATTGCCACTTACTGTTCCACTACTCCTATGGTTTGCTCAGCAGCACAAAACGGGCCACTTGTGCATGACATGTTGAAGCAAACAATGACTAAGAAATCTTGTTGAGTCTGTCTGGATGGTGTTCTGCAGATGCCCGATAGTGAGCACTACCTTTTGCTGCCTTAACCAGTATGTTGGAACACAATCTGTATTACTTAAATATGACATAGCATTATGTCTCCACTGTCTAAATATGACATAGCATTATGTCTCCACTGTCTAAAAAAGGTGCAGATCACTTAAAATTTTGAGGATCAGGATCTTACATTGTCACTAGGAAACCCAGTTAATTCCAGATATTTCCCCCTAATAATTAGTTGTGTGTGTAGCAGCCCTATGGAAAAATTGAGCACTGCACTCTATTCTCGAAGTGAAAATTTCCCAGTACAGATTACATAATGATAGAAAGATTGCCTTATAACAATCTTCTCGAAGAAACAGACATTTATACTATTGTTTGCTGTTTTTTAAAAATATTGCTAACAAAATAATTTTTTTTGGCCTTCAGTTTTGTTCCACAGTCAGACAAAGCATATTAAAGAGAAATGGCAAGACATATTCTGGCTAGCATAGTTTGTTGTCTCATATTAGGACTTTTTAATTAGTTTAAGATGAAGACAGGTGAGAAAATTGTGTGGCTGCTATTTAGCATGAGACATTTTCAAATAATTTTTGTTCTTGTCCATGTGGTAATTTTCTGTGACTATGTGTAAAATTATTCTGTCTCTTCTAAGTTATATTCTACATGGTTTACGAGCACATAATTTGATTTCCCAGGTGAAGCAAATGTAAAATGCAAATAAGTAGATCAAAAACTTTGTGAAGTCACAGTGGAGCATAGCTGGTTTCTTTCTTTCCAAATGGAAGGTAACTAAAAGGACCTTTCTCAGAGTATATCTCTTCTTTTTATGTAGTGGAATTGAACAAGTGTCATCCTCATACTGGTTGGATGCTGATTTACTTTATAAATTTATCCAAAAAGGCTAGATTTGGTTTTTTTGGGATTATTTTATGAGCTGTCTTTCTTTATGAACAAAACCTGTAGTATCTTTAATTCCCAGGATACAAGAAAGTTTATACAGAAAGATAATTTCTATGAGATACTTTTTGAGGTTCTCAAGAAAAAAGATGCAGGAATAAGCAGATGGTACCAAAACCTTTTAACTCCCATCCATTCCCCTGATGTTTTCTGTTTTAGGGTCTTGGGTTACAGTATCACAGTAATAATAAGGCTGGAAAAGACCTTAAAGATCATCCAGTCCAACCTAAATCCAATAAACCAAGTAAACCTAGCATCTAACATCTAGATCATGCCACAGTACTGTTGCCTATTTGTGGAAGAGTTTCTTACATCACGTTTTCATGATTTCATTTGGAGGTTCTACAAGAGAGAAGGTGAGATTCATCTCACCAGTCACAGCCATTGAAAGACAGTTTTCAGACACCATTTTCTAGGGTGGAGACAGCTGCTATTCTTCAAGTCTTTACGTGTGATGAATCTTGTACTTTGAACTCTAGAGGGCATCTCACTTCACTCCCTTGGAGTGGATGTAAATGCATGTCTTTTGCACAACTACAAGTGGAAAGGCTGATGCTCATCTAAGCCTCCATGTATATTTCAGATTATCTAATTTGAATCACTTTAAGGTCCAGCGAATTTCGTAATGTGCCCTGCAAATGTGCTTCCATGCAGTGCCACTGCAGGAGACACCTGTGTGTATCGGACCTGCAACTTGCAAGATATATGTATCAGTATTAACTGAAGTTCTTTGTGTATACACAGTAACAATGACTTGTGATGCACCAGCATATGATCCTCCTAGATCAGTACATTTAGGTAGGTATTGAGTGAGGGAAGCTTCTACTTAGACAGATATCCTGACACTGGAAATCGCAGAATGGTGTGTGGGGGGAGGTTGGAAGGAGATCATGTAGTCTGACTGCCCTGCTAGAACAAGATCCCCTAGAGGAGATCCTCCAGGAATACATCCAGGTGGGCTTTGAAAGCTCCAGAGTCAGAGACTCCACAACCTCTGTAGGCAGCCTGTCCACAGCTCTCTCACTGTCCCTGGGAGAAAGTTTTCCTTATGTTTGAATTGAGGGTGGATGGTGCTATACTGTTTTCAGTGGTGTCCCATGACAGGAAAAGCAACACTGGGCACACGCTGGAGCACAAGAAGTTTCTTTTAGAGATAAGGCCAAAATTTTTGCAGTGACAGTCCCAAAGCCCTGACCCAGGCTGCCCAGAGAGCTCTGTGTAGGCTCTTACCCTGCTCACAGGAAATAAAATAACAAAATGGCTGGAACTCTGATGTCCAATAGTCAATTACAGGGCAGCCTGAAGTCTTGTGTCGTGGAGTTGCAAGGAACACCTTGTCTCAGCCTTCTTGATATCTTCACAAAAGGCTAAGCAAAAGTCAGAAGTAAGTAATCTTTAGAGCTCTAGGCTGAATTATATCTTCTAATTGCAAAAGCTGGGTAATCTGTAGTTTTTGTACTATTTTCTCTGAAGTTTTTATAATGTCTAATAACCATTGAGGCTCAAAGCCTGTGAAGGTGAAAGCTATGACAAACTGTTATTCCAGTTTTCTTAATGGGAAAAATGTTTTAGGAAGCAACACTTTTTGATAGTATCACAAAAATAATAGATGAACATTGGCCTTCTATTGCTTTCTTCTGTATTTAATCCAGTATCATATTGTTCAAACTGGGGAGGAGAAAAAGGGGAATCAACAAAGAAAAATAAGACATTTCCCAAAGTAAGACCTGCTCATTTCTGTAATCTGTGTTTTTCTCAGTCAAAGGACAGCCTTCAGGCAGCCTACTATAATGTTTTACTTTTTGAGGATGAGGTCCAAGGAAAAAAATATCGAAAAATATAGCATAGGCCATGCTACTATCCAGCAAGCTACCAGGTTACTTGACTATCTCTCAGGATCCTGAGAATTAATTAATTCTTGACTGGCTCTTTGAAGAAATAAAGTCTGGACTCCTTATGTACTTAATGTTGTAACTGAATTTTCTTTTAAAGCATATTGTGGGTTTCTGTGTCCCTTTCTAATAATATATCACAAATGCCAGATGTTCTGGGTGTGCGAAGAGGCCTTGCTGTGGGGATAGGAGTAATGTTGTTTTAGTGACTTTAATTGTGCATTCCTGCAATGCTGGGGATTTGGTAAGTGCTTTAAATTAAAATTGTTTGGCACTGGAATATTGTAGTATAAAAGTTAGCGTTAAAGTAATTTTCACTAAACTTGTTGATGTAATTGTGTACTCAAGCATGTGTCTGTGTTTATGACTCTGAGCACTAAAAGATCAGCAGTCAATATCTTTGTGTTTTACCACTCACAAGACACTAACTGCATCAAAACTTAGAAGATCATTATTTATAAAGAATTGGTTGATTGTTTTCAACTCTTGGCCTCATTAGTTTGCTTCATCACTTGAACTAGAGAGCCTAAAAAGATTCCTTTGAGTTGATTGTCATTGCTGACACTAATAGTGGAAGAAACTCCTGCAAGAAGTGAAATAGGCCCCTTTGGGTAGCAGATTTGTCAGCACTTAGGGTAGTAGATCTGCTGAATACACATGCTCAGGGACCTCTTCTTGCTTCAGTTTGTACTAATGATATTGTTACCATCGTGTCATACAATACCTTTATTTGTATTTCTGTCTTATCTCACTTCTTCCAGCTTGTTCAAATACCTGCAGAATTTTGTATTAAAGGTCATCTTCTTTGATGGTAAGGACATGTGTGCATACAATGCTTAGCATAAGGAAACCTCAAAAATTAATAGATGCACACGTTTTACAAGTAACAACCTACTGGGTTTTCTAAGCTTCCTGTAGGAGAAGCACTTTTGTTACTTCTTTTTTTTTCTGATATGCCTACAGTTGTAATACCTTCTATTTTATGAAACAGTTGGGGACAACTGAATTGTTGGTCGTTTGTTTGTTTGTTTTTGTGAGAAAGAGATGAAGCATTGCCACACTCAGACTAACTGAAGTTACTTCTTGTTTAGAATGAAGATAGGAAAACTGCACATCAAAGATGTAGAAAATTGCCTATGTAAGAACTACAAAATTTTACTGCTGATTAACTGGTTGATTTCATAGTTTAATATTTTTTCTTTTGATAATACATAATATTTTTTAAAGAAAGAGTCAAATAGCTTGGATAGGGACATTAAGAACTGAAAAATTATGGCTTATAGTTTGTTAAAGAATGGCCTCTGATAACTGTAAAGAATGGATGGGTTCTTTATTCACAGATCTGTACTTCCAGTTAATACTGAGTTTGTAGACAGTAATTTAGCAATAAAATTAATTTGCTTGACATGTGAAAGGACAGAATAAATGCTCAGGTTCTCCAGCAAAGCTATAATGTTTTATAAAGAAGGAAGCTTAAAGAAATGAGATAGGATTATACAAAGGATAGTAATTAAGACTTAGTAAATCTGTTCCATAGAACAATTAATGATTCCCAGCAAAATACTATTTATTTGTTTTAAAGTGGAGGAAACTGATTACAGCTCCTTGGTGGGGGCAGTTTCAGGCCTGAAGCCTATGTATATGTTTATTGCATTACAAGAAAAGCAACATGAAATTAGTACAAATACATACTTGAACATATTGCATTCTGTAGCAACCTGTGATTTGCAAGTTCAGACCTTACATTGCTCCTGACATTGAATGGGTACTGAAGCAATGGATTCCAGGTCTGACAGAGAGCAGTCTGAGAGCAGATATACTTCTTCATTGCTATGTGGTATGTTTTTGAAGGTTCTTGGACGTTTATTTACACTATGTTCATGTTCACAAGAGTTTTGCTGGTTATGTCATCACACAGAATTACAGAATTATTGAGTCTGGAAATGATCTCTGAGATCACCCAACCCGGCCTATGACCTAACATCACCAAATCTGCTAGACCATGGCATTGAGTGTCACATCCAATCTGTCCTTAAACACCTTAAGGGATGAGAACTCCACCACTTCTCTGGGCAGTCCATTCCAGTGTCTGATTACCCTTTCAAAATGATGAGCTTCCTAACATCCATCCTAACCCTCTCTGGGTACATCTTCACACCCTGATCACTCATCCTGTCGCTAGTTACCCAGGAGGAGAGCCTGACCTCCACCTGACTACAACCTCCTTTCAGGGAGTTGCAGAGAGGGACTCAGGTCCCCTCTGAATCTCCTCCAGGCTAAACAACTCTAGCTCCCTCAGCCTCTCCTCATCAATAAAATTAAAAATCATTTGCAGGCCTAAAATATCCATTCACATGCCCAGCATTAATACTGCCATGTTTAAGTGACATAAAGAGTTTCAAGGCCTCTTATAGAGTTTAGATGTTCTGCAGTGGGAAAGCAATTAAAAATGTAACAGTTTGAGAGGCAACTCTCTGCAGAGCTCAGTTCTCTATCTTCCCTTCTCTACACTAAATCCTCCTTTTCCTCTGAAATACTTATTTTTGGAAAGCTTGTCTTAGTTAAGGATTTGGGGATTGTTTGGGTGTTTTGGTTTTGTTTCTTTTTTATTTTCTTTGTCTTTTCCAGAGGGATTTTTTTGTAGAAAGCAAATTACTTGGTTCCAGGGAGAACTTGTTGACAATTTTCAATGTTTAAAGGGGGCCTATTGGAATGATGGGAAGAGGACCCATTTTTAGCATGATCTGTTGTGACAGGAAAAGGGGTAATGATTTTAAACTAAAGAGAAATTTAGAGTAGATACAAGAAAGAAATGGTTTACAAGCAAGTGGGGACATACTGTTACAGGCTGCCCAGAGAGGTGGTAGATGACATATCCCTGAAAGCATTGATGGTAAGGTAGCACAGGGCTCAGAGCAATCTGATCTAGTTGAAGGTGTCCCTGCTTATTGCAAGGGGCATTGGACCAGATTACTGTTGAAGATCCCTCCCAACCCAAAGCATTCGATGATTCTCCTAGTAGGCTATAGAAGGGCACTGGAAGTTTTAAGTTTCTGCACCAATTCCAGTCACTGTAGTAGCTCAGGTAATATAGTAATGACATTTGTATTTTTTTCCCTTTGTATGAGGTATGTTCTGGCCAGTGGCCAGATATAACTATATTAAAAGATCAAAGGAGGTGTATTGCACCAAGAAAGTATTTCTACCATAGTGAGAGATTTGATAGGATGGTACCTGAATGATGAAAAAATACTGTAAAAAATATCACTAATTTAAAGCTCCAAGTTGATTTTAAATCAAGCCCACCTTGATTTACCTCTTGGGGAAACACAGGGCTTGAAGGGATTTTAAAAATGTTTATCAAATACTGAATATCTGATCTTTAAGTGAATCATCTCAAGTGCAAAACCCCTTGACAGAAAATACAGAAATGCAGTTGTCAGAGCAAGAAGACCAGCATGTCAAGCAGGCGAGAAATAAAGATTGTCAGGCAATGTAAATTTGAAAACTGTTGTGCTGACCTGACTTGTTAATGACAACCAGAAAACTGTGTGTGCACTCAGCTGACAGAAATAAGGGGAAAGAATGTCCATGAGAAACTCGACACAAGAGATGACCTGAACCCAACATGATTCATAATAAACTTACTGTGAGGACGAGGGTGAAGGCTGCAGAAAACCTTTAAATTCAGCAGGTCCTGAGATTACTTACATGTCTTTCAGATTATCTGAAAGAGAAATGTCTCATTGAAATGAAAAGGTAATAATTCCTTGCTGCACACAAAAGCAACTATTTCTATGCTAATACGGCTTATATTTTATCTGCTGCTTTTATGCTTTAAATCCACGTCTGTTCTAAATGCAGTTTGCACTTTGTGAATAGGCCTCCCCATAAATCTCTTGGAGTACTTTTAGAAATTATTTAAAGCATGCCTACCTTCAGTTTTACTGAAATTATGTCTTTGTTCTGTGCAAATTCTTGATTGAGAATATCTTCTGAAGGAACAGAAAGATCTGAGTAAAAATTGGAAAGTAGAATAAGCATGTATACAGCTGTATTTTCTCCTGTCTCCTGAGAAAATGATGTCTCAAGCTGCCTTCAGTGGGGGGTGTTTACAAATTTTAAGCAGTTATCTTTACCAGCTAAATATCCTATGAGGACAGTCTGAGGGAGTTAGTTGGGATTATTCAGCTTTGAGAAAAGAGAGATCTTATTGCAGCCTTTCAGTATCTGAAGGAGGCCTACAAGAAATCTGTGGAGGAATAATTTGCAGAGGCTAGTGGTGATAGATTGAGGGGTAATGGATTTACACTGGATGGGGAGAGACTTAGATTAGATATAAGAAGGAAGCTCTTCACTGTGCATGTGGTAACATACTGGAACAGTCCATGGAAGTTGTGGGTGTTCCATCTCTGGATATGTTCAAGGCCAGTTTAGTTATGGCTTTGGGTAACCTGGGCTAGAGGGAGGTATCCCTGCACATGGCAGGTGAAGTGAAACTGCGTATTCTTCAAGCCCAAACCTCTCTATGACTCTGTAAGTGAAATAAAATTTCTAGAGGGTAAAAATGATCTGATGAACTGACGAGTTTTATGATAAAGCTATTGCTTAATGAGAACTGTTTCCAAAGTCTACAAAGGTCGAAAGAAATCGTTGGACATTCCATATGTTACCTATTTTATAGAAACATTTTTATTTTATTTCTTTTAAAAATAGGATTGAGGGCTATATAGGGCTAAGAACTACATGTTATGATACAGCATGATAGGTAGGAATCAAAGATAAAGTGCTGCATGGGAGAATTAGATGTGCAATTAATAAAAGTGCGAAATCAGTCTTATAATCTTGTTCTCCTTAAAAATGTAACCCTGTTTTCCTAGGAAGCATTTTTCACCTAAAGATCTTCATTACTGTTTTGAGGTACAGTATTAAAGAACTAGTTAAGTTCTAGGAAAATTATAAATCTATCAAAAAATTTTGAAGCTGGAGAAAAAGCTTCAAAACTTCATAAAAGACATCTTTTTCACATTTTTGTTGCTGTTCTGAAACCAAAAGCTAATGGAGAAAACTATGCAGTGTTATTTACAATACAGGCTTGACCTTGTTTACATATACTGTAGCAGACCACACTTGTGTAACAATCTGTCTTTCAAATCTTAAAAGCAATAAGAACAGTGTAGGTAACACTGTTCTGAGAATGGTGCCTGCAAATGTTTGTCATGTTTTTATTCTAGTTACTTTATTTCAACAGAAAGACCAACTCTCCATTGGTGATCCACAGATTTTTCTTTTAAAATAGAAGAACTGCTCTTCAGTATCTTGATAAGGTGGAACTGTGATGATTTCATTTTGCTGTCAGTTTCTGTCACTAGTAGTGGTACTTATTTTGGTTAATTTTAACTAACCATAATTGTAATTCAAATCCAAATTAGTCTTTTCAGCATCCATGCAATTGCTGGAGGAAGATAAGTGCTATCAGATGACAGTGCACATTATGAAAATAGTTGCTGAAAATAGCTGCACCCATTCTGCTTATTTCTCTTTATTGACAAAGATAACTGGCTTGAGCAAGTACCTAACTCTTACCTGACAAGCTGAATGAAATTTTTCATGTAATATACAGCAAAGTAGAGTCATTTAGGCTGTATTCATACTGTGTATGAGACATAAGTGTCACAGCTGTTGTGACACCCAAGCATTTATATAGAGATTTGAGAAATGCCGAGTTAATATTACTGAAGGCTTCAACATCCAGACTTCCTATAACAGAGTATTTGTGATGCCTAACTTAGTACCTTCAATTGTTTGCAACTGCTTTACTGATATGGTTGTGCAATGTAGGTATCAAGTGCCCTGAAGTACCTGATAATTTTCTTAAATAGAAAAGCTATGACAAATTCTTAATGGGGAGTCAGGAAGCTGCCTTTACCTTGGTTGGAAATAGTGGCTAGTGCCTTAGAGCTGAAGGCTTATCATCTGTTCAGGAGCAACTTTATCAATATACAATACAGCATACAAAATGAAGATGGGTTCAGAAATAGAGTTGTCAGTTAGGAATGCTTTACAATAGAATATTAAAAAGATTTCTAATTTTGGCAACTTACTGAGTCAGTGTGACACAGGTCTAGTAATTTGAATTCCTTGTAACTGTAGAGCCAAACTGAAACAAAGAGCCAGTTTTCATGTGTTGTATGTTTCTAAGAACTACTCTATACTATGTACATAAGAATATACAGTTTTCAGCAGGATTGCATAAAAGATACCGGATACTGGTATCCCTGCCGCCTTCAGAAGGGGAAGAACTTGGCTTTTTGCTTTTTTACTAAAAAAACTGACATCTATGTCTTAGTTCTCTGTATCCTGGCTGTTGTGATTTGAAAATTGGCCAAATTTTCAGGTGTTTAATTTCATGCTTTTATACAGAAAATGCATTTCATTTTATAGCAGTAGTTTATCCCACAAGCCCCCTGGGGCAGTAAACTGACTCCAAGGCACTCTGTAAAGCAGGGAAGTCTTCTGTATATGCCTTTCTTGGGAGTTAGAGCTGCAGGGTAGATGCTTCCTGTGGTTCTGCTGGGCAGCACCCCTTCCCCCTGCCATGAGGTGGTGAGTGGAGGGCACAGCCTGAACTCACTCATGTCCAATTCTCATTCTGCTGAAAAGATACAGATTTGTAACACCAAAGTCATGTTCTCCATGGCCAAAATTTTTCTTTTCAATCCCACACACCTCATGTGCTTCTTAATGATTCATTTGTTCCTCTCTTGTTTTTGTTGGTAATNATTTCATTTTATAGCAGTAGTTTATCCCACAAGCCCCCTGGGGCAGTAAACTGACTCCAAGGCACTCTGTAAAGCAGGGAAGTCTTCTGTATATGCCTTTCTTGGGAGTTAGAGCTGCAGGGTAGATGCTTCCTGTGGTTCTGCTGGGCAGCACCCCTTCCCCCTGCCATGAGGTGGTGAGTGGAGGGCACAGCCTGAACTCACTCATGTCCAATTCTCATTCTGCTGAAAAGATACAGATTTGTAACACCAAAGTCATGTTCTCCATGGCCAAAATTTTTCTTTTCAATCCCACACACCTCATGTGCTTCTTAATGATTCATTTGTTCCTCTCTTGTTTTTGTTGGTAATGGACCTGCCAAGTGATTCAACATGTTAGGTGTTTGCTGCCAAATTATTCCACATGTACTTGTTGACTTGTTCAATTTCATGTGCTCAATCCTCCTCTCCCAGCTATGCTTTCTCCCAGACTTTTGTGTCTTCTCTGCATCACTTCCTGCTGTGAGGAGCTCTGCTGGGCTAGGCCTTGGACTGTCTTTCGTTACACATTTCTGAGCAATTAAAATTGTCATATGAAGGAAACCTGGCCTCTGTTGATCTCCTGAACTATGAGCACCTGATGAAATGAGTAGACTATACCAATTGAAAGAAGTATGCATCTATACCAAAAGAAGTATGTGTTTTTGAAAAACAATATGTTTCAAAATTAATAGATGCAAACATATGTATGTGTGAAAAACTGTGTTCTTTTTGAGTTCTTTGAAACAAGCATGATTGTTTATTTCATTTATTATGTTGGATCGTTAAGAAAGACCTGACCTTGCAAGTCACCTGGAACAGCAATTTTC
The DNA here is from genome assembly GCA_013397515.1 of Upupa epops. Classification (NCBI taxonomy): domain Eukaryota; kingdom Metazoa; phylum Chordata; class Aves; order Bucerotiformes; family Upupidae; genus Upupa; species Upupa epops. The sequence goes on along the minus strand of VZRI01007514.1, from coordinate 13,533 downwards.
TGGCCTCATGTGGAGACATATTAACATCAGCACGTCTCTATCTGGCAGAAATCTACCAACTTGATTTAGTGCAGAAGAGCTCAGCATCATAAAATTTTCAAGGCAAGATTAGTGCTTTTTATTTTCTTTAAGGAACCAAACATGAAAAGTTTCTTGAATAAATAATGTCAATAACTGCAGAAGACTTTAATGAAGAAATTCTGCCTTTACTTATTTAAAAAGTCACACCTGGCTCAACATTACAAGTAGTAAAAGTTTGATTGAACAGCCTATGTTTGGGGAAATAGATTATATATTGTTATTCACTTTGCCTCACATTTTCTTTCTCTATATATTAAACAAGAATTCACTTTTCTCTCCTCATCCCTTTAATATCACATAGATTGCTAAAATAAATCCACATGTTCTTCTATTACACCTCATTTACATCCATTCTTGACAGATTTCTCACTGTTTTCAGAACTGCAATGTAATGAAAATTATATGAGTCATAAACTGGAATAGAGAATAAAAGAAAATTATAAAGAAAAGACAGAAAAAATGTAGAGGGGACATGGGGGATTTAGAGTTATTAAAATAATATAAAAGTGCAAAAATAATCCAAATATGATGCAGTAGAGCAGATGAACTAAAAACGTCAAAACAAGATTCCTTGTTTTTCATGTCTCTGCAGAACTGAAAGCTGAGTATCGCTAGCAAGCAGAGATGAGTGTCTGCTCACTGATGGCAGGTGTCTGCGGATCCCTGTTCATAAAAGGCATGGCTGCACACTTGCTAATGTTTGCTTGTGCTGACAGAGAGCAAGCAGTGGGAAAACCAGCAAAAGAGTCTGTGCATGTATGAGATTAATTTAAGTGGTCCACGGAGCAATGAAAATCAATACAGCTTTTCAGAAAGATACTTCACTACCTTTTCCTCATACAGAATTCTTTAAATGTATCCTAAAATTTAAAGTGAAGTATTCAAAATGAATGAATGCTGTGAAAAGAAAATAAAACTGCATCTGGTCCAGAATGATCATACATTTGTTGGGTTTTTTTTCAAAAAATAGTTTATTTGTGTCCTGGAGCTGCTCAGCTTTGTGGAAACTTTCTTGAAATTATTGATGAAATACTCTGGAGCCAAAAAGATATCTCCTATTCCTAGACTATCGTGTAAGTGCCGTGCCAACAGTCCCAGTGGAACTGCAGTTGCCTCTAGTCTGAAACTAATGTAACATTGGCCATACCAGCTCAAATCAAAAGCCTATGCAGCCTAGCATCCTGCCTCTAATGAAAACTGATAGGATATGCCTTGTAAAGAATGTAAGACTAGAATAAACAGCTTATAAAAGCTTATCTTATGACTTTACCAAATACCAAAATCGGGGAGGTCAGGAATACTAAAGACGTATTAGTTTTGTGGGTTATTTTAATGAAGTTTGCCTAATTGCTTCTGCAGAAATTCATTTGTGACTAATGTACACCTCAGATACTATGCATATCAGTGAACCGGAATCTGGTTCAATCTGCTAGTTACTTAAATATTTCTGCCCCTTATTAGCTTCTAAATATCACGCTAAGAACAGTGATTAACACATTGCAAGGAAACTGCTTTGATGTTCCCCAGGCCCATTTTATTTCTGTTTATTCAAAGGCTATTAAACTTTTATGAACTGTAACTTCAGTGTATGATACAAATAATTTTTATTTTAACATTTTAACAAAAATAAACCTAAAGTCATTATTTTCTGGAAACCATTGATCATTTAAAGAGACAATTTCCTTTTTAACCGCATCGTGTGAAATCTGATCCAACAGAGCACTAGATTCCTTAACTAGAACTCCAGAGAGCTGGATGTTATCCAAACAATTCTAAATCTGGGCAACATCAATATTCATTCTATTAGAATCTATCTGCAAATAATGTAAAAATGTTTAGTGTGCTATTTTATTTTAGCTGTAGTGTTTTTATATTTGAATAGCTAACTTACTTGCCTTGATTAAAAAAACAAAACACACTTCAGAGGCACAATCAGATATGATCTTATTATCCATATGCTTCAAAGATCATGGCCATATCACTTGTCTACGTCCTTTGCAAATGAGATTAATCCTATTCAGAGCAACAAATGCAAAAGTTAAATTGCATACTTTTTATTCCATAGGTAACCAGCACTGATGTTGATATCCTTGATCAGTAGAAGTGTAGAAGTGACTGTCTTTTGAGAAACCATGCTGCTGAAGTGTGAAAAATGTATAGTCTCGTTTTGCTGCGAAAATTCCTAGAATAATACTGCTGCTGATATTGGCCATGGAAAGAACTCCTAACAGAATAAGTTTACACTGTTGCTGACATGTTTACAGCTGTTTAATAATAATAACTTTAAAAGAAGTATGAGGTATGAAACCAGACTGTTTTACTTTCTTCCACAGTTTCATATAGGAGAAAGAAAGTAGATATTCCATTTTGTTCGGTTCATAGAGGAACTAGGACTTTTGTTCTAGTCATCGAAGATACCTAAGAGTGCAGGCAATGCAAATGATACTACAGTCTTGCATTTTATTTTTTGTCTTAAAATATTGTAATAATAAAACCTGTCATAATTCCAACACTGAATCATAGATGACAGAGAAAATAAAGGTTTTAGATGAACTTTTGGACATTTTTTTCAGATTGTTGTGAGGATTGCGTTTGTAGACTAATTATTTTTTTTTTTTTCCCACCTGATCTGGTGTTCTGTGTATTGTTCTTAATTATTTCTAAGTACCGTGTCCTAGACTAATGTAATTTACCCCTAGGAAACAAACTGAACTTATAACAAATTGCATCTGTATTTCATCCAGAACTAGGACTGTCCCTAATTTTTGCTGACCTTTGACTGGAACCAGACAGGAACAATTTTAGTCACAGATGAAGTTGGAAGTAGAGAGAGAGAATATTCTAGTTTAGCTTCTTATTTAATACTTTTCTATCAACTCATGCTCAAGCTTATTTAAATGAATGAATGCCATGCAGAGTAATTGGTGGTAAAACTATGGCCAAGGCTACAGAACCATTTACTGGGAAGACAAGCATTGCAGCTTTATAGTACATCAGCAATGATACAGTAATTGCAAGTTTTTTGGTAGTTTGATACCAAATAGATAAGCTGCCTTACACTCACTGTGCTGGGTGTAGTGCACAAGTAGATTGTGGGGTGACATTCTGGCCATTACTGCAGAACTGCTGATACAGCACTTGTTCACCATATAGCTCACCTATAGTCTATGCCATTCAGTTGCCTATTTCCCTAAGTACCATTCCCTCAGCTTCTTAGTAAAGTGGAAAAGCTAGGGAATATTGTGGAGTGAAGCACTACTAATTCATAGGCATTTTGCAATCTTCTCTAAATGTTTTTTCTTTTCTTACAATAAATTCAATATCAGAAGTATTGTCATTGATTGTTGAATGCTTTGTTACGGAAAAGAATCCAGCCCCTTAAACCCTAAGGTAGTAAACTGTGGTAGGACCTTTCTTAGGAAGGAGGACAGTTATCTTTAAAGACAAAGCTTTATTGCCTATTTGCTAACTAATCTGAAATCACTAGATTTTCTTGGTACTACCCTAAATGGAGGATAAAGAAAGCTGTTTTCTTAGTGAAGTTCTGTATGACACCATACCATTCTGGTAAAATCCACAAAAGCATAGTGCTGACCATGATGACAGGAGCTTTTTAGTTGTAAAACACCTCCACAGATTATTTCTGTACTACTATTTCTATACTATTTTCCTATTTTTTTCATGGTTTATAGTACAAGCAGAAACATCAAAAACTTGAACAAATGCAGACTTCCACTTATTTTCCCACCTTATTCCATAGCATTTTACAGATACAATACATCAGAGATTCAAAACAGCCAGTGTTGTTCCCACAGCAATTTGGACAGGGACTGCAGAAATCCAAGTTTTCTTAGGCTATTTTAATTTATACTGTTGGCACTGAAGAGGACAATCACTGTGCTCTACAGGGTACCATGAGCATCTGTAAATTAATCCAAATGAAGAAACTTTCTCATCGGTCCTGACTTTTCCATGATATGCAGAGCAGGGAGGAAGGCTTTGAAGTGCCCCAGGGTGGAGGGGTAGGTGTTGCCTACATTTGTCACAATATATGCTCTTTTCCCCAGGGGCTGCCCTCTGAAGCCAAAGACTGCTCTCATCTTCCTCAGAATGTGTGTAACTGTGTTATGACGCAGTTTCTGTTTGTTTATTTTGTACTTATTTGAGTGTTTTCCTTTCTTTTTCATGGGTGTAGGTTCAATAAATTCTTTTCAGCAAAGTTGCTTCACTGCTCGGTAAATTCTTCATGAGCTGGCTGACATGGATAGATTTTCCCCACCAACGCTAAAAGACCAAGTCAAGGCCAGGGGTCCTTGTCAACCTGCTACATATGAATAACACAGACAAAATATATATATTGATATCTTTGGTGAATCCTGACACATAATCTTTGTGGCAGAAGGGGAATGGACTGTTCACCTGAAGACAAATTGGACATTCATTACTTCAACACAGAAATTGTTATGGAAACTCAGTACTGCAGCAAGCAATAACACTCAAAAACATAAAGGTGTAGTAAAAAGGCCATATTTGTGATTGAAGAAAATGAACTAACTCTAGTGTTGTATTATGCGCATGCGGGCTTGGCTTGCGGGATGTCACGCGATAGGTCCTCTATTCTGCTACGTCAGTAAGAAAGGGGTGTACACGAAGGGCATGGGGTATATAAGTGTATGCCACGTGGTAATAAATGCCATTTGCTGTTCATCATATTGGTGTACACCTTGGTGATTGGCCAAGTTAGTCACAGTCTCTCAGAGGAAAACGAACAGATCATGTAATGTTCACTGCAACACTCTAGAATACAAAAAAGAAAGCAAATATGTATATGTGTTATAAAGATAACATCAGAAAAAGGAATCATGAGCTGAGGAAAGGCCTGATGGTGCCTTTCAAAAGAAACCTATGTTAGCAATGCTGCAGAATAGAAGGGGAAATCTCAATTCGTCCCATCATCTGTGCATTTAAGCAACCTTCATTTATCCTAAAGGAGAAACTAAAAGAGAATAATAACTCAGTATGAGCACTAGACATATTGCAAGAGCCTTGGTTTTGATCTCTTTAGAAAAAAAGCAGAAACATTCATTTACATTTTAGCTAAACCAATGAACATCACTATATGAAAATACATTTTACTGACTACAAAATGGAAGGTGTTATGAGATATGGTTAATACCAAATAATTTAATGCTTGATTAATGAGCAACATCTGATGGAGATAAACAAGGGATACATTTATAAACATTTATACTTTGAGAGATCTCCTTAAACTGCCAGCTGAGCTATGCTTTCTTTGTGCCATGGAAAAATTCAATTAATTTTGCTGATTAAAATGACACTGCTGTTTACATAAATTAACTTTTCATTCAGAGGGGAAAAGCAGAGGAGCATGACCAGAGAACCACGAGGAATGGACTGAACCATAATTTCTTGACTAAAGATGAAGTAACAAAGGTAATATCAATAAAACAATGATAGCGTAGCTGAAACAAATGACTACAAGGTAAGACTGTTATACCCATTGCTCTCACATGTACTACAGTGACTTTGTGTACAAGAAAGGGGAAAAACATTTGTGGCAAGGAGACTCAACTGCATTTATGTTCAGTGTAAATGGTGAAATAGGTTTAGAGTACATAGCTACAAAGATGTTAAATGAGTACAAGGACTAAGTATATAAAAATAAGAACTAAGAAACTGAGAATGTTAATTATGGAGGGTCTATTCCTGAAGCAATAAAAAACCAAATGCTTTGGAGGAAGATCTTTTATATTTTTTCAAAGAACACAAACACAAATATCACACTTGCTAATATAAGCTAGGCATTGGCGTGCTCTAGCATAGATGGAATCTTTATCATTAATGTGTGGATATAAAAATATCTTATATTTAAATATACTGAAATGCACCAGTTATACAGCTGCCAAAGGGAAGCTGAAGTATCCCCTTTCCCAAGAATAAAGGTTTTCCTTTTCTGTATCGCTTATGACTGTAAATGGAATATAAATTTCAGTGCAGTTTGATGATTACATATGCTTACTTTGAAATATTTGTCAAATTTTAATAGAGCGCAGGCCAGACCTAGGCAATCAATGTATTGATCTGATTTTTTTAAAGTCTGCTTTTAGATAAAGTAGGACTGTATAATCTGTAGTAGTCCAGGAGGGCATGGTGTGGTTTAAACCACAACAGCAAGAATGCCTCTCTAGACCCTCTCCCAGTCAGACAGGCAGCTTGTCAATGTAGAAATTTGTTTACAAATACTACAACAATGATTTGGAAAAACATGATAGAAGATGTATTTGGAATCTGAAAAATGTGACAATAGAGGAGCTTACACAACAGATTTGCTTGAGTTAGCTCTAATCTACTTGATCGCAATATCTGTCAGGAGGGTATAATTCAGTGTGTGTTGAGTTTAAATCACTTGCAGTGAATATTAGTTTCATGGCAACAAGTCAGAAACTGGATGAGGGGTCACATTTGAGACAAGAATCAATAGAATTAATCCTTTTTGTGTAACATGTGAGTGAAAGGCTATACGTTTTATGTGAAATGTATGATTTAATGTATTAAAAAATAGACTTATTTGGACAGAGTCCTTCCAGGAAGAAGGTAGTGGTTTTCTTTGCAGTAAGCTAATCATTGGAAAACAGTTTACTTAAGGACTAAGTCAGTCAATAGGTGAAGACAGCTAGACCCCGAATTTTACACTATCAGAAAAATGTAGCTGGAAAATGTAACAAACTTTGCTTGGGAAAGGATGCTTATCATTAACTAGCTTGGTTTTATAAAAGAAGATGTGGAACAGGGATGTGAGAAGATCAAGATCACTTAGGCAGCTGAAATCCAAACTGGATTATGAGTGAGGAATTGTTAGCCAAGCACCCCGAACACCATATGTGTTATAGTATTAGCATCCCAAATATTTTAGTTTTTATTGCCCTAGGAAAGGAAATTTTATTTCAGTTGTATTATCAACACTATTCCTTGGGAGAGCTAACCTAAAACAATGGTCTTCCATTTAAAATTGTCTTCCATTACCCAGCTTTGAACCACCACTCAAATTAACATATGCTACTCTGGTGCTGTTTTGCTTAATTCTTTCAGTTTACTTTTGTGACACATTGTGTAAAAATGATACCATATGTAAGTTATACTCAGCTCATTTATTTCTCTCTGTTAACTGATAATGTAGTCTTTTCCAAAATCATTCAAATTTACTCTCAGTTTTATATACTTCAAACATTTGCACTGGCTATTTTTCTTGACTTTGTTGTTAACCTTTGAATGCTCATGGATCTTCTTTTCTAATATTTGTTTCAGTCTTTTATTGGAGAGAAAATTTCTCAGCCTGTTGTATTCAGTCACGACTAATGTTCATTCTTTCCCATAGTGATCATTTAATCCCTTTTTGACCTGCAATGAATTCTGTCTGGAGACAAAGGAACCAAATCTCAGAGCAGACTTTGCACAGTTTCACAGATTTCAGTGAAAAGTGTTGACAAAACTCCACCAGTGAAGTCCTAAAATAAAGAATCTCAAAAGACTATACAGAGGAAAGGCCTAATTTCAGACAAGGTCACCAGCATTCCTATAATTTGATCAGAAAATCAGCAGAGAGGAGTATGTGCCTCTTTTCGGAAGGACAGCCTGAAGCTCTGTCCTATACCATATAAAGAAATGGCCTAGTCTGGAGATTGAATTTTGCTGTCAGTCCACAAAAAGGTGCAACTTTGCCTTGTCCTCTCCAAGGGAACATGGTATGTAAACCACAGTCTGTTTTATAACTACTCTGCAAATACAATCCTTAAATTAACCTTGATTTATTGTGTACTGTACTGAATGGAATAGTAAACCCACTTTTGTTTTCTTACATTTTGTTTTTACCTCAGGGTTTCTGTTTTACCTCTGTCCTTGAGCCTGGAGCAACATTCTGTCTAGGTTCTGGGAATGTTAAGAGCATGATGGACACAATACAAGAATTGCATTGCCTAGTTTTGCTTTAAATATTCAACATCACTAAAAGTTAATCTAGACTTGTAAAAGTTGATGAGAATGGGATTGTTTTTTTTGTGTTCTTCAAAGACCTTGAGAATAAAGAGGTTAGCAGTTTCAAATTTGTTTTAATTAAATACAGCAGTCTTGAGAAGCTGTAGAGATAAGGAGAGAAATAACTACAAAATAGATGAGGAAAAGCAGAGACGTAACAGAGAACTAGGAGACAGAAGACTCTTGCAAATGAAAGGCTTGAGGAATATGCTGAGGGAAATACAATAAGAAACAGTGAAAAGGAAAGATGTCATCTTTTTGTGGGACATTTCTATTTTGGTCTATCAGTGGTAGTAATAAAAAAGCTGCATTGAAATAACCATCTGGTTCTGAGATCAGATTATGGTAATGCAAAGTGTAACACTGTTCAGCAGGACTGGGTGAATGACTTGAAAATATGCTGAGCTGTTGCTGCATCACTCTTCAAAGTGAAAGTCAAATTAGAGGTAGAGAGAAGACTGCATAGCATTCAGTTGGTCCAGGATTACTGCAAGGAGCTTTCACAAGATTAATTTGTGACAAGCCTGGTGCTCTTACACTCACGTCTTTGCAAATCAGATGACCGAGGAATGCTGTGGTCTTTTAATTTTCATTTTAGCTGTTCAAAATAGAAACCAAACCACATGACAATAATATATATTTTGATTTTTGGAAATTTTTGTCTTCCTCCTGTAAGACACTGTGAAATTTGTAGTCTTGTTCTGAGACTGACATTATCTGTGATTGTCCACCACATGATTCTGAGGAAAAAAAGTGCACAAAACTTCTGAACATCTCAGCTGAAAGTGTTACAATTCCATAGTTTAGTCAGGAGAGAAATCAGAAAAAAAGCATTAAAAAAACTGAAATTTGTTACCATACACTTAAAACATATCAGAATGATTTGTGAGACATGTTTCTCAAACAGCAAGTGTTGTATTCGTGTAATATAAACCACTGACATCACTGACATTTGAGTTTTTGGGATTCAAAACAACCTTGGAGTTTAATGAATGACTATAATTATGTGTGTTAACAACTAAAATTTACTGCAATGTTATGACATTATTTTTATATTACTAATGCAAAATGTATATTTTTCTTGCAGATGAAAAACTTCCTCTACCATAGGCATTCTTTCAGTTTGCTCTAAGGCTTTAAAAGGATGGTTTTTCTCCAAAGTCAGATTCTTCCTTTAAAATGCTTTTTTTTTTAAACAGGGTTTTGTTTATCTTTTGAAGGAAATGTTCTAAAGAAAATGTTCTGTATGTGTAATTTACTCCCCCTATCAAATTATGTTGAAAATATCCACCAGTTGGTGCAAAGTTTCCTATTGCAGAGGCAAAACATTTGTTTTTATGAGTCTGCTGCCTAAGTCAGATTTGGTGGAGATGATTTAACGGAAGCAAATAGAGTGAAAAAGGGAACATGCTTAATTGCTTTTTTCATTTTGATTGCAATACTGTAGCCAGAGGCCCTCCAGCATACAATGGCTTGTCCCTGTAGGCAAGTGCATCTGAGAACTGCATCTGGTCCAACTGGACCTGCAATGTGAATAGGAGGGAAAGATAAGGGTTGCTTCATTCTGGTTTATCTTTCTCATCTGCAGCATATCTGCTGATTGGGAGATGTTGACTTTCTGTGATGCTGCCAGCCTTCCTAGGAACTTTAAAAGCTTCATTCCAGTTGTTGCAGCTGGGCTATGTGTTACAATGATTTCAAGTCTGTCAAAAGAGTGACTGATCCAGAATCTGTTTTGATGTATGGGAGTAATGTCCTGAAGATTTTAAGCTTGTTATTGATAGTATTTACTGTTCAATAGAAGTTGTACTAAACTGAAAACTGATAAGTTTTCCATTCTGGGAAGAAGCCACTCACCTTAAATAGAACATCAGAGTGTTTTGGGTTTTATTTTTAACAAAAGCATGATCTGTGTTAGTTGCTAATGTGGAAATTAATAATTTATGTGACATAAATTATGTCTTTGACAATGGAAGTCCCACATGAATATGGGAATGAACAGGAATATGTGGCCAAATATGGGTAAAATTCAGCAGTCAATGTACTGAAAATATACACCGAAAAAAATAGTATTTATCATTGAGAATCCAAGACCAGTTTAATCTATGAAAAGCAATCAGGAAGATATGCGAACTACTCACGCCAAAATCAGACCAGGAGGCAGAAGTGTTAAAAAAGTGTTAAGAAGTTACACGCATAAGGTATTTTGTGTTTAACTTGAAGCTGTGTGAGAGATTTGGGAGACCTGCAACAAAGCTGGATTTTCCAGTTTTTGTTGACATATTTTTCCTCCACAACATGAAACATAATTTTTTGGCTCAACTGGGAAAAAGATTTTCTCAGTTTTAGGTTGAACTATACATCTGAAAGTCCACTAATCACATCAAACTTGTTGCTTTAGAAAATTTTTTCCAACGTGAAAGAGTCTTCTGCTGTTTCTTTTCTTTTCCAGCTTCCTTTATCTCCGTGAATCTCTTCCACTGATGCCCTCTTTAATAACTCTCCTAGCATTCACACTCCCACCTGGTGATCTGTTATTTAGTTTCATTCCCCTAAAATAAAAAATTTAATAGAATAGAACTTTGGCAAAGGAACAGGTATCTTATCATTCAAGGCTGCTCCATTTGAAAGGAAGATTATCAAAGATTATCAATATGCATTGTACAGCATTTCCACAGAATTAGAGGTATTTCTTGTAGCCTTCTCTGTAATTATCTCTTCATCAAGAGAGAAGTTAGTAGAAATTGTGATTAAATACTGCACTCAAAATATTTTTGAAGTCTGCTTCATGTTTACAAAGTCAATTTCTATGTGAAGTGGCAAGGAACAATTTCTGCTTGCACAAGCTCCATAAATTGTGTCTGAATTTAAATTAAAAGCCCTTAAATTTACTATTTATTTCTACATTTTTACATAAATACAGATTTTTTTTAATTATTAAAAAGATATGGAATGAAATACTCTTTACATAATAAAGCACATTACTGTAGTTTGGTGTTTGTGTTTTTTAAGCCTTTATTCTTCATGCAGGATTTCATACTTTCAATACAAGGTATTATGAAACTATACTTTGATGATAAAGTGTGTCTTTCCATAACTAGCACAGATGACAACATATCACAGGAGATGCTTCATATCAGTGTTCCTAAAAGGAAAAAACCCACCCCTAAAACGCCCCACTTCAAGTAGGCTTTTATATCTCCAAAAATAATACATTAAAAAAAAGGAAAGAATTTTAGTGCTTGAGAGAGGTTTCATCCCTTAATATGCTAGAACTGTTCCTTGCATTTTAATTTTGTAGTACAGACTGTTACTGTGGTAGTGTTTTTCTTCACAAATATTTTCTGTCAACATCGACTTTTCTGAGTTGTAATTCATTGCTTCAGATGCCACTCTCACTCTCCACAAGAGACATCCAAGGGAGGAATTTGGGCTGTATCTATACTTCACAGTAATTCTATTTATCTCTCAGCCATATTAGTCAGTTAGCAGGTCAGTTGAGATGTATGTGCACTGTGTGAGAAGTATGTGAGGACAATATACCTGAAAGTAGTCTCTTATCTAGCTTTATAATGTTTTATTGATTTAAATATGATTCAAATTAACCTACTTGCTGACAAAAAAGAGACTATGCTCTTTACACAGGCTAAGCACATGTTAATCAAGAGTTCAGTCAACGAACACCTGGTGAAAATGAAAATAATCATTAGTCTTATTGTCCTGCTTGGTTCAAAATTACAGAGCAAAGAAATTTTGAGAGGCTTAGTAGAGTTAATTGAAGTGCACAAATCACTTAGAACAGGTTTGTCTTCACTTTATAATTCCAGAGTTGAGAAGAGAAAAATATAGCTCTGCAATGAATGCCCAGATAAAAAAATATAGGTATATGCAGGCTTAGCTACACAGAGCTTCACAGTAATTTTCCTTTAAAATAATGTATATGACAGAACAGTGCAATGGAAATCCTATTCCATCTTTATTTCCTGATGTTATTTTCATGCTTTACTTTTGGGAATATATTATGAGACACTCACCAACACTTTTATCTCTAATAAACCACCACATCATCCTCAGTGATGTTTTTGATATTCTCTGTTGGCTGTACTCATGGTCCTGGTGCTGGGCACCATTAGTCTCATCCTCACAACACTTGTCCTTGAGTAAGCATCGATAAAGGTGTCCTTTCAGTCTCTGCTTCTCCAGACTAAAAAAGGCCCAGGTCTCTCAGAAAAGCAAAGTGATATTTCTATTTGTATACACATTGTAGTTGTTGGTTATGTATATGCTGCTTTGATGCAGGGTAACACATACTAAAGAAACATGGTATTTTTAGTTCACTGGAGGGAAAATTCAGGGAACCAGAGATATATATATATAATAATTTTTGAAAGTAAATTTACTGAGAATAGTATAGAGAATCTCATTGCCTTGGAGCTGAAAGTATACACATTCAGACTAGAGATAAGTTGTGAGTTTTCAATTGTAAGAAGAATTATCAACTCATGTTTTAATATAGGCTTCATTAATGACTGGGATCTAGTTAAGGGTTTATTTGCCTCAGCTTGAAATCTGGCTGGTATATACCAGCTTGGGAAAAGAGAAGAATGAATATCCAATTTCATGGGTATACATATCCTTGGAGAAATGCTATAATAAAACGTCAGACGTCATTGATGGTCCAGTAGAATAAGTTGATGACATTCCTTGAATTGTGCTATTTGGTAGACAAGCCCACATAAACAACATAAAGTGTTTTACCTTCAGTGAAAACAAATGAAAAATGCTAGAGAACAAATAATGAGGGATGAGTGCAAGGTTATTATTTGAATGGCTACATTTGATATTTTTTGCAGTGTTCAGAATTATTTCCACTTGCAGAATGATCACTGTGCCTTGCTTGAGATGCCTGTTTGTTTCAATCTTACCATTCTGTGATTTGTGTCTGCGTGGAAATAAGGAAATCTGTTGTTGTCACAATCTGACAGGGTGTGATAAAATGAAATACCATAAATTATTTATACCTTGTTCATTATTCTCAGACCTATCACATTTATGAACATTGCTCACTAGAAATTTTAATTCAGTTAAGAACATCCCTTCAGAAGATTTTTAGGAATGTGTCTCGGTTTGGGATGACAGGTACCAAATTCTTTCAATTTAGAGGCCTTCAGTCAAGAGATTTGGGAAAAAAGGAACAACAATTCTTTATTATAACAGTAAGAAACACTAACAGTATACTCAAAACAACCAAACAAAAGAAGATTCCAGGGACCCCAACAGAGTCCACCTGACAGTTAGGGAGGGTGATGGCCGGGTCCTCCTGGAGCGATGGATGTGGCTCTCTTTTCCTCGGCAACGTGGGGTAGACGGAAAAAAACACAGCAGACAGGAGGTGGCAGG
>VZRI01007513.1:282034-313245 GCA_013397515.1 Upupa epops | reverse complement strand
TTCTCATGGCCTGCCTACATCAGCAGGCATGGAGCATCCTTCGGCATCAGCTCCACTGGCAAAGCTAAGCGACCCCATCTGCAAGGCAAACCACCCGATGTGCACACTCGGAGAGGGCTCAGTTAGAGCTAGGGGCTTCTCTTTTTCAATTGCTGTGACAGCCTGACACTAAGGAAACCCTGCAGTTAACCAGCAGCTGGACCTTAATTCTCCTGTAACAACCACAGGAACTGCAGACAGACTGAGTCAGAGGTCTTGGAATTATCAGAGACTGATGGAGTGAGGGTGGATAACTCTATCCCAAGGCAAAGCAAGGCTTAGGAAGGCAGAGAGTTGTCTCTAAGAGATAAAGCACTCTCGCCCTGAATTGAATACAGGATCTCAGGCCCTGGGATCCAGCACACTGCACTGGCAGGAGGCAAGACACCACTGCCTGACTCTGCAAACCCTTATAGGGTTTGCACAGCTGCCTGCCCACACATCCCAGTCCTCCACTGGATACCTTCCCCTTGTTCTGATGGGATAGAGGGGCTCATCACATCCTCAGCAGCCCTGGCCTGAGATCCTGTCCTTCCTTGTCCATCCCAAGCCCAGTCAGGTACATGGTACATGGGAGGTTGGATGGACAAGCAGTGTTTAGGCAGCACCTTTGTTTCTGACAGGTGGCACCACTGTACCAGCTGGAAGGGAACAAACTAACAGACTCCACATCTCCCTTTTCATTCAGTGCACCCTGAGCACAACCTGCTGCCTCAAACATGGTATCTCCACCCCTCTGTGAGACGAACGTGTTTAGATGGGGCTTTGGGAGGGTCTGCATCTGCCCAGGGGACTCTCTCAGACAGTCTCTGAGAATCTGAAAAGCAGGCTAAGAGTCACTGCAGGCAGATGCAGGCACAAACCTGGCTCAGGACAACAGGGACATGCAGACTGCCTGAAACTGGGAAGATCCTCCCACCTTAAACTGCTTCCTGAAGCCCACAACAAGCCAGAGCTGAGACTGCCCCCCCAGCACCCCTGTCCCACAACAGTGACCCTCAGGAGTACAGATCAGGTTCCTCTGTGGCCGAGGGATGTGCCAACCCAGGTGATGAGCAGGATGATTTGTCCCAGAGAAGATAACCCAGCAGATTACAGCTACTAAACCCTCTGAATTACTCACTGCTATCTCGAGTCATCTCAGGCCACTGACACTGGGCTATCTGATTAACAGCAGCCATCAAATTAACTGAGGGACGTGCAGCACGACGACCAGAGGAGCTCCACACTGACCAGAGAGCCACCACGGAGCAGCAGAGGTGCAGGAAAGCAGCAGCCACTGACCATGGCCAGTGACTTGGTGACACTATGTCTCAAGCCAACAGCCCAAGCAAGGAGTTAGGGCATTTCTCATGAAGAGCTGGGACTTGCAGGGGCTCCTCACACCTGGACTGGATTTGCCAACAAGCCAACTGACCATCCCTTCTAGGGAACTTCCAACCAGTTGTTTGCTCCTCCTTGAAGCAGTGCATTGTTTTTTCCATTCATTATTGCCCACAAAGACTCTGCAGGACACCAACAAAACCAGAGCCTCCACCCCACAGCTGCTGCACCAGCCCATGTCCTGCCAATGCCCAGAGCTTTGACTGCCCTTTGCCCAGCTCTTGACTCCAGGTGTTCAGCTCATCTCAAACAGGAGGCAGTGGTTTCCTGCTAAAAGCCCTCCCTGGAAACAAGTATTCACATTACATTGAAGAAGAGTCAGATGAGACCATCCTCAGTCCCCAGAGCACAGTTCCTCGGAGAGCAGCAGTCTCTGCAGACCCTGCTGCACCAGGTCCTTCCACCACCCACCTCGTGAGCAGGGAGACACCACAGAGCCACACAGGTCTGAGCTAAGGTGTATTCAGGGAGAACAGAGCTGCCCACCACGGGCTGAGTTCAGGGATCCTTCAGCACTACCCTCCCAGAGCTCCTGCAACAATCCAAACCACTGTGATGCTATAGCCTGCCTCCCTCTAGTCCAGGCCATGCATCTCTCCAGGTCCTGCCAACAATAAGGGGGGTCTTACCCCCTTTTATCCTTTGGAGTTGTTTGATGTCTCAGTCCTCTGCATTTCCTCTTCTGCTCTTCTCTGCCAACCTCATGCCTGCAGAAGGATGGCAAGCTGCTGCCTTGCACAATACCAAAGAGACATGGGCTGCTAACAGGAACATCACTGGGGCCCTGCATGCTGCCTGCAGGCACCTTCAAGTCCCTGGAGCTGCTCCTGCAGCTGCCACAGAGCAGATGCTCGAGCTTTACCTCAAACTCATACTTTGCCATTGCTCATGCAGGGGACTACCAGGTACAGCTGCTCTGGAGCATGGGGCTTGCACCTGACCAAAGCCAACCCCTCCCACCAAACCCACTCCCCGGTGAGAAGTGTCCCAATGACCACCAGTGGGAAACAACAGCCTCAGCACAACACCAGAAGTCACCTCCTGCTTTCAGACTGGATCTTACGAGAAACTTCTTCCCAGAAAGAGCGGAGAGGCCTTGGAATGGGCTGCCCAAGGAGGGGGGGAGGCACCATCCCCGCAGGGGTTCAACAAATAGGCAGCCAGGGTGTCTCAGGACATGGGTTGGGAGTTGTAGGGTGGATGGTTGTTGCTGAGGACCTTGAAGGTCTTTTCCAACCTTCCTGATTCTATGATTTCATAACTTGCTGTTGGTGGTCTCACTAGTTCCTCTGGGCAAAGCCATGATGGCACTCATGTGCCCAGGCAGTATGCCAGACACAGTCACCCAGCACCATGGTGGAGGGGACAAGCAGCTCCCCTCTCTGCAGGCAACCACAAAAGTGACACTCACAGCTGCAAAGCTCCACCAGCTTCAACCCAAGAATCATCACTTGACAGGGAAACTAATCGTGTGGAGTGGATCTCAAGCTCCTGCAGGTGACAAAATACCAGACACCCCACAAGACTGCCTAGTTGGACCCTCAGAGCCCCTTTTCCCCCTCAGAATGCAGCCAACCCCTGAGGAACATGGCCTTAGCCTCGACCAAGGGTGGAATATGTCTGTAGGAGACAGAGTGCATCTGTCTGGAGTGACGTGTGTGGCTCTGATTCTTCACACCCTAACCACCGTTGATTTATTGCTGGCAGAGCCAACACGGTGCCTGGATCCTCCAAGAGTCACAGGGAGGGACACACGGGGAGCTGCTGGGTGCTCTGTGCTGCATTCACGTTTAAACATGTCACATATAAATGAAGTGTCCTGATGAAGAGCAGAGCTCGATGGCAGCAGCTCCAGCACAGGGCACAGGAGGAGCCTCAGTGGGTTCTCCACAGCTGCCAGAGAGGGGTTGGGCCAGGTCAGAGGGGGCTTCAGCTCCTCCTTCAGCTCTGGGCACTCTAGTCTGGGGAGAGGTGTTGCTGCCCATGGCAGAGGGGGAGCTCTGAGCTCCCTCCCAGCCCACCCAACCCAGTCTGTGCCTCCAATTCTGCTCACAGCTTCTGTCTCATAGGGGCACATGTAATGTTCACAGGGACTATGACTAACCTCATCGTGGTCATTCTTGACACTTGGTAGCCCAAAGCTGCTATAAACAGTATTAAAGGAGAAGCAAGAAGGAGCATTTCTAAAGGGTTAGTAACCAACGAGCCAACGTGGCAATAAGAGTCTGCCAAACATGCTCTGCTCACAAGGGACACCAGTAGATTTGTTTTAGCTGGACACTGAGTCAACAGCCGTTCTGAAAGGTCCTCGGGCAGATGACTGCATGTCGGTAAGAGCATGGACAGAACAGCTACTCCAAGTTCAGAAACTGGAGAAACATAGGGCAGAGCAGACCTCTGCAGTGGGAAGAGCCTTCCTGCTCAGCAGACCAGAGCCTGCAGGCTACTGCTTCCCACAGCGGGCAAACAGAGGGGCTCACTCTGCAAAGTGACCGAGTTCCCCTTTTCCACAGGTGCTACCCAGCAGGAACCTATTCCAGAGATCTGTTCCTCTTGAGGCTGAGGTCTTGAACTTCCAGTTTTGGGGGGGTCTGTTTCTCTGGCAACACCGTGTGTTACACCTAAGGATTCTGCTCCTTCTCCAGCATTAACTGCCCCATCCCTAGAGACCCCAAGAACTTCTCCTTTACACTTCCATTACACATGGCCAGAGGAGCCAAGCCAAAATACCAGCCCTTTACACATGCACCACACATTCTCAGCCTTCCCTCCTGCTCCAGCATTAAGGTTGTTACGAGAGCAGACACCCCAGATCAACAGGGTTGCTCCAACAGGACTCACACTGCACGCACCCAAGCCACATTGCAGAGCTGCCCCTAACGGGAGCACGAGGAGCCCTGTGGGAGGACGGGGAGCTCGCTGTCTCACCTGGAACGCCGTCTGGCTGTTGTAGTTGCGAATCTCTTTGCTCGCGCCACGGAAGAGAAGGACCCGCGCGCAGCTCTCCTGCAAGGCAAGCAAGGCTGGTTAGCTCCAGGAACAGGGCAACACAGAAGCACGAGCTGGCATCAGAGGATCCCTCAGCAAGAGTGAGGAAGGAGACTCAACTCCTATGAGCTGATCACCTCCAACCTGACCAAACTCACCTGTGAGTGGCTCTGGGGCACTAGGACCATGCCCAAACATCAGCCCAAACACACAACAGCTCCATGAGCCCTGGACTGCCAACACTGCTCTGCCCACCCAGCCCAACGACAGGGACCTGGTTCAGGAGCCCTTAGGGTGCTGAATGCACCCACCACCTCACCATCACCAAACCAAACGCCCTAAACCAGGCTCCACGCACCTTGAGCTGTGGCTGAACGCAGCAGGGTTCAATCCTGAATGCGGGGAAAGCACAAGACCAAAACATCCCCCTCACAATAAAAAGCCTCCACGCAATACAACACACGGTAGCCTCTCTGAAGGAACAGAGTAGATGCTGACATCCACATCCCAGGACAAAGGCTGGCGGGTACGGAGGACCAGAGAGGGCTGTTCCAACAGCCTCAATTTGTCCTGAGCTGAGGTTAGCGACCACACAGAACAGAACACACAGACACAGTGCCCAGGCAGTCTTTTCTGACATGCAGAGGTCAGAATTTAGGGCTATTTGTGGGAAGGACAGGAGCCCAGTGCAGACCTTCTTCCAGGCAGAATGGGAGCTGCAGGATGTGCCCAATAAGCCCTGCCCAGGGCATGTGCCCACCCCAAATTAAATGTGAGCACCTGAGACAAGTTAGCACCTTCCACCCCACAAAGTGCTCCCTCTGTCCCCACCCACCCCTCCCAGTGACCAGGAGTTGCTGGGAAGCACCAACAGCACCAGGGGAAACTGCAGGAGGTGCTAGGCACTAAACCAGCAGACATACCCTGGGAAGGGGGGCAGAGCCCCCTGCCTCGACAGAAATCCCAAACCAGGCTGGTGCTATGGGCAGAAAAAGCCTCATCCAGCAGAGTGAGGGTATGCTTCAGGAGAGTCTCTCTGGCTCTAGGAACAGCACTGAGAAGGTGCTCCAGGGCAACGGTCTCTCCCTGTCTCAGGCAGGCTGGTGCCCACCTGCACTGCCTTGCTCTCACCCCTCGAATCATCCAGACATACCTGGTTATAGAGAGCACAGATGTGAAGAGCAGTATTTCCTGAGGCATTCTGTGCAGTCATATCAGCCCCGTAGAAGAGGAGGTGCTCCAGGTGCTGGACGTGGCCGTAGCGACACGCCTGCTCAACACACAAACAGGAACCAGGCATGGAACACCAGGGAGACCACAAACCCTCTGCTGGAGTCCTCCACGCTAGCAAAGCTGAGTCGGGCTGGACTCTAACCTGGGAAACCCCCCTGATGCACAGACAGGGCTGCAACGTGCTCCTCAATACCCACCAGACCTGAAGAGCAGCTGCGGATTGTTGGACCAGCATCACTGTGCCAGGGCCACCTCCCCGCTGTTTGCTATCTCAGCACACTGTCCAGAGAAACAAAGGCCCAAAGCACAAGAAAAGGGGAGGACAACAGCCCTGCATCTCTAGTTAACTGCTCTGATGTTCCCTTCTAGGTTGGGTCCATCCTGGGACCAGTAGTCCCAAGGCCATGTAGGGTGGAGGACAGCAGTAGCCAGTACTGGTGAGTCCACTCTCATCCTTAGCTGAGCCAGTGCTTACTGACCTCACAGGGGCTGCCAGCTGGGTGCTGGGGCTGCCTGGCCATAACCTCAAGACCACCCACCCCCACAAGGGTCCAAGACAAGGGGCTCTAGACAGAGCTGGTGCACATTCCCTTCTCCCTGAGGGTCTCAGTCTTGAAGCCAGCTCAGGTGTCCTGACCCCCAGCCCATGCTTTCCCCATGCCAAATCCACTTGTCACCGTGTAGAACCAGGACAGACAGTGCTGCAGTGTGAAACCAGGACACCTCACATGCTGGGCCAAAGTTCTTTCCTGTGAGAGAGCCATAACCTGGGGAGGATGGAGCCAGGCTCTTCTCAAGGTTATCTGATGATAGGACAAGGGGCAGTGGGTGCCAGCTGGAACAGAGGAGGTTCCCTACAAATATCAGAAGGAACTTCTTCCCAGGGAGGGTAACAGAGCACTGGAACAGGCTGCCCAGGGGGGCTGTGGAGTCTCCTTCTCTGGAGCTGTTCCAGACCCTCCTGGCTGTGTTCCTGTGTGACTTGGTCTGGGTGATCCTGCTGTGGCAGGGGGATTGGACTGGATGATCTTTCCATGTCCCTTCCGATCCCTCATGACTCTATGATCTCAGACAAGGACCAAGGTGAGGACAAAACAGTCTGAGTGTTGGCCTGCGATGGGAGCAGAGCTGGCACAGTATGTTCATGTCCTCCATGCAGGACCCTGGCCCCCAGTGACAGCCAGTGCCTCCACCGCCTGCAGCACCCAAGGGGACAGAAAACCCCCCTCCATGGACATCAGGACAGTGGCCACCCCATCCAGACCCCATCCCACCTGGTGGATCTCCTGCCAGCCATTCTCATCCACGCATCCAAGCCGGGCGTAGTCGTGCAGCAGGAGCTCACAGCAGTATGGATCCCCCCCTACCATGGCACTGTGGTAGAGGGGTGTCAACCCCCGGCTGTCCTTGTAGTCCGGGGAGGCACCCAGATCCAGCAGCGTCTGCAAGACAAGCATCTGCCTCACTCTGTGGCTTGAAGTGGCCATTTGGTAGGAAAGCCTGCCCTGTAGAGGGTCTGGGGTGCTCTAGCCACAGTAGCAGGCAGAGCTCACCCCATCCTCCCCCGAGGTTCACGTCACTCTCATAATGGGTCATGTTCCCTGACAGCCACACCAGAGATGCTCCAGTGCTGCCAGCAGCCAGGATGGAGTGTGCAGAGGTACCGGTGCTGGTGTCCAGGGCAGAAGGGAAGGAGAGCCCTGCAGGAACACCCCCAACTCACCAGCAGTGCCGCGTGGTTGCGGCACCGGACAGCCTTGTGAAGAGCCGTCATCCCCTCCCGCGTCCGGAAATCCAGGTGGGCTCCCCCGTTGCGCAGAGCCTTGATCATGTCAGCACTGAGCTCCAGCTGCGCGGCTGCTGTCAGGGGACACTCTGTGGGGACGGGGGGAGAGAGGCGATTGAGAGCCATGGGAGCACCCACCTCAGCAACAGGCACCACCAGCCTCTTGCTCAGGCACGTGTCTGCCTGGGCTCCAGCGATGCTCTCCTGGGGGCTGCTGCACCAAACTGCATAGCCCCTTTCATGTCAGAAATACAGGATCACAGAATCCCTTCAGTTGGAAGAGACCTCCAAACTTATCAGGTCTACCCTTCAAGCCAGCTCTGCCAGGTGGCCTCTAGCCCCTGTCCCTCAGGAAACACCACTGCTGGCTCCTGAGCTGCGGGAACACACAGAGGTGTGGACACAGTACTTGTGCAAAGGGGAGAAGGTTGATGTCCTTGTTCAGGGTCTCCCTGCAGCCAAGCAGGGAGGAGGGGCTGCCATTTCAGAGGGAGAGGCACAGCACCTTACCACCAGCATCCATCCATCCCAGAGCTGTGCTGAGCTCCTCCACCCATGGCTGTGCCACAGCCTGTCCTCACCACTTGACATCACCATCAGCAGGCTCCAAATGTCAAACTCTTACCCCAAACAGGAGGAAGGTCCTCACATCTGCCAACCTCCCTCCCTCCTGAGGAGCCTGGCTGGTCACACAGCATGAACTCAATAGCTGGTGCAGTCCTGGTTCCAACCGGGATCAGTCCTGGCCTCCAGGACTGCCCAGCACACGGAACTCGCTCCACTTAGGAATAACCTGAGGAGCAAGAACTACAGAAACCTGAAAGGAGGCTGGAGAGAGGTGGGGAGTTGGTCTCCTCCCCAGTTACCAGTGACAGGACAAGAGGAAATGGCCTCAAGTGGTGTCAGGGCAGCGTGAGGTTGGGCATCAGAAGAAATCTCTTCCCTGACAGAGTGGTCAGGGGTTGGAACAGGCTGCCCAGGGAAGTGGGGGAGTCGCTGTTCCTGGAGGGGTTCAAATGACGAGCAGATGTAGCCCTGAGGAACAGGATTTAGTGGGCAGAGTGGGGTTGGGGTGATGGTTAGATTGGATGGCTTTGGAGGTCTCTCCCAACTCTAATGACTCTCTGATTCCGTGATCCCCATCTACAGTCCCCCCCCTCATCCAGCAAACCCCCAGGCCCACTCTGCGCCTGCCTGGTGGTGGGAGCAGGGTCCTGCTGCCCAGCAGCTTCTCTCCATCCACACGTGCAGCTCCGAAATGCAGGAAGGTGCCTCTGTGCTGGATGGGCAGAACCTCAAACAAATCCCCTCGGTCCTAGGATCCAGCTGCCCCTAGCACAGCCAGAGCGATGCATGCAGACACTTGCCAAAGCAGGATGCCCTCAGCTAGAACCACAGCTGTGTATCCTTCACACAAAGGTACCTGATTTGCACATAAATTAAAATCTCTCGATTTAGCATAAATAGCTGTTTAAATGAGAATAATGAAGTGGTTGGAGATAGGAATGAGCAAAAGCACACAAATAACCAGCGCACTGCCACAAGCCAAATGTTTAATGAGACAGGCAGGGTCAGTCAAGGTTCTGCTCAAGCTCTGGGGGTTTGTGCTACAAGACACCAATATCAAAACCTGAAAGGACTACAGACTGTTGCCCAGAGGGTTAACAACGGGGTCACCAGCGAGAGGAGCCACCAGTAAAGGAGAATGCTACAGCAGGATCTTCCTAGGACCAGTCCTCAGCTCAGAACTGTCAACGATTAGAGGTGATGCTGTGCTGCTCAGAGAGGGTCCCCGAACCTCAGCGGAGCTGGTTCTGCGGTTCTGAAGAGCTGGGCAGCAGCGGTGAAAGCACTGTCTGCTCTTCCACCACAGCAGGATGAGGATGGGGGTACTGGGGGTCCTCGATTCACACACCCATCACAGGCCAAGGGAGATGAAGAGCAGATGATCACAGGAGAGTTCCTGGGGCAGGACAGCCTTTTCCTCCTCTCCACCGACACCAAACCCACCTGCTGTGCAGCTCCCCAGCTCCAGCTGAAGGGAAGCTACAGCCTTCCCAAGGACCAGAACTCTGCTGTGCCGAACACCACTGCTCTTACTCCTGGTCCCTTCCACTACTGCGTTTTCACCCCAGTCCCTACAAAACCTCTTCCTCGTTCAGGGTTATCTGTAATTATTTTAAAAGCACGTTTCACTCCTGCAGGTCAATAAGAACTTGAGCTGCTGCAAACAGATTGTTCCCTGGCCTCACCAGTCCCTGCTCCCACCCCCATATGCAGTTCAATCACCCCTCAAAGAGGCCACAGACCCAGAACACAAGGAATTCAAATCTCCCCTCGGCCTCAGTTAATAACCCACCAAATCCAATTGAAAAATCTATCGGGTGATCTCAAATACCAAAGACTGAGAAAGACCCAAGCGGGGTATCTGAGGCTGTGCTGAATGAACTGCAGCTACCAATTTGTCGCCTGAATCTAATCTAATCACTGCCTAATCTAGGGTGTTAGTGATAAACGCTCTGTTAAGCCCTGCAAACGTGAGTACCCAAATATACGCTTAAAGTAATTAACCAGAGGAGCAGCAGATCCCTCATGGCGAGCGAGAGGCGGTGAGACAACAGGCTGCTCATCGCACAGCCTGCGGGACTGGCTGCTTGACTGTGGGTCAGACCCGGAGCCCTCACGGGTGGGATCAAGTGCTGCAGCCTCAGAACTCCTGGGCCAGCAACAAGAGCTGCATGTGGGGGCACCCCCAGTGCTCAGGAGCCTGGGGAAGGGGACACGGTGCAGGTCTGAGAAGCTGCCAGTGCAATGGTTCCTGTAATCAGGGGGTTGTGGGGAAGCATAAGCTGGACCGGCTTCTCCGATGATGGCACTGGGCACCCCAGACCCAGCAGCCTGACCAGGAGAGGGGACCAGGGCACCTGCCCAGAGAACCCTGGCCTGGCAGCTGGGTCACAAGGGAGGTGCAGACCCAGGAATGCTCATGGGAGCTTATTTTTGTTCCACTTCAAGGAGGGTCTTTGTCTTCTAAGAACTTTTGCTGCAAGAAGAGATGAAAAGCATCGCTGATGTTTTAACTGCAAATAAGAGCCTCTGGCCGGTCGCTGCCGTGAAAGCAGCGCATCCAAAACCAAACCCAGCTGTGCTGTGGCATGAAACACCTGAGCTCTGGTCCTCAGACCCGGACTGAGATCCCCTGACCGTGCCCATGGCAGCTCAGACCAGGTGTTATCCACACACCCCCCAGAAGCCGGCAGCAGAGACAAGCTGAGAGGGACCATGGTGGTGCCACTGCCTGGCACAAGAAATCCACTGTGGAGACTCCTCACATGGCAGCTGTCGTGGGAGCTGGCACTGCATGGCAAGGGACGGTGAGACACCCCAGAGCGCTTGAACAGGAAGGTTTACCTGCAGATTGATGAGGGGGGGCTGTGTGTACACCCCGCTCCTGCACAGAGCCACAGCCGCCTGCCCAGGACCAGCACTGCCAGTGAGCAGAACCTCATGGTAGGGCTTTTCAGATGGAGGTGAAGACATCACATTTAGCCCCCTCGCTGGAAGTGCTCACGGCTCTGGGCAACCTGAGAGCAGCCTGATGAGCCATTAGCAGAGAAAAACCTGGAGAGAAAGTGCAGCAGGGAATTCTTCAGTTAACTTAAAAATTCAGGGACACTCCTGAGGTCATGGGGGCATGGGCTTGCACAGAGGAGCTCTGGGCACACCGGAGCACTTGGCAGCCGTACAAGGCAGGGACAGGAGTGGAGCTGCTCTGGCTCCATCATCTTGGAAATCTTTGCATCTGAGCATCTGAGGCAGAAATCCCTCCCTGTGAGGGGGCTGAGGCCATAGAACAGGTTGCCCAGGGAAACTGTAGCTGCTCCATCAAAGGGCAGGTTGGATGGGGCTGTGGGCACCCTGGTCTGGTGAGAGGTGTTGCTGTCCAAGGCAGGGGGTTGGCACTGGGGGAGCTGTGAGCTCCCTCCCAGCTCAAATCAGTCTGGGATTCTGTAACTCACTAATCCATTCCTTGCAGCATCAAGTCTTGATGCATCGAGACGTTTCACCTCCAGCCTCAGCTGAATGCAAACACACCACTCCTCACCCATTTCCAGCTGCTCACTTGATTCCAAGCGAGGACACTAGTTCAGTTTCAAGCAACTACATCAATAGGTTTTCAAGCAAGAAGGGCGATAGCTTTGCAAGCCACAAGCCACTGGAGTTTCACCCAGTGTTTCCCCATCTAACCACAACTCTGAGCTCTCTCTTACAGCTAAAATCAAATCAACAGCCAATACATCAAATACACGGATCACACCCTGGTACTGTGGCCACTCAGCCTGGGCACAGCGCAGGGCAGCAGCGGGATCACCACACCTCGGGGAGGGTTCTTCCTGGCTCAGAAAGCACCACCACACACAGAGAGGTTTTCTCCCCCATTACCTCCTCCTGCTGCTGTTTGTCCTCACACTGTTCCGGGGCCACATCCCGACCTCCGCTCATCCTCCTGCTGCTCCCCACTCGCTACCCCATGTCAGACACGGAGAACTGCCTCTCCCTTCTCTGCTTCCTGAGTTCTCACTCACGCTTGGGTCTGATTTTACAAGAGTGGTGATATCTCTAACGCTGTTTCTTTTGCACCCCTAGAAGGCACCTACGGGAAGCAGCGGTGACGGTGTTCTTCAGGCCCTTTCACGGATGGTTAATCTTTCCTGGAATACCTTCCCAGCAATCCCACAGCACTAAAGGTGAGAAGGGACCCTGGTGTGAGTGGGCTGCATTGCTCCATCTCTCCAGCAACCACTAGTGTCTCCAGAAACCCCCTGCATCCACAGCAACCCCCCACACCCCCTATTTCCAGCAAACCCAGCTCTGATGTTAGACACAAGTGGACTGTGCTGACCACAGAAGGGGAACCTGTCCCTCCCAGCAGGGACTACTGGCAATGTGGCTTCTGCATGCCCTGGGGACTGACAGATCAGCAGACGCTGGGAAGAGGAACCAAGAGTCAACACAGGTATTCTGGTTGCCCAGATGAGGGGGTAGATGTGCCCCATCCTTCTCATCTATAGCACAGGCACATCCCCTTCTGAACCACCGGTATCTGAACCTTGGGCAGGGTTCTGCAACTTCTCTCCTCTGACAGAAACAGTTCCCGAGCAAGGGGGGCCCTCTGCTTGCTGCAAAGCTGCGCAGCTGCAGATCAGACCATCAATTTCCCTGCGTTGAACAGGATCACGGATAACGTCCCACAAATAATTCCTGCTGCGTTTTTTTCCTCCAGGTCAGGAGAGGCAGAGGAAAAGGCTGCAGAAACGAAGAGGATTATTCATTTTATGAGGGATCTAGACCACAAAGTCCCAGAGACAGCAGCACTGCACTCGCCACCTCAAAAACCAGCAGAGCAGCTACCAACTGCCTTGGGATGAACACTCGCATCACACAGGAGTGGATGCAGAAACAAGCACCAGCTCCCAAAGGGTGGAACTTCCAGAACCTCAAAGGTGTGGGCATCTCTGAGGCAGGAAGATAGATGGGGTCTGTAACCACCCCGGCTGCTGCAGCCCTGGCCACTCGCTGTCAGGGCCCGTTTGCAGCAGCCCTGGAGAGCTGGAGGATGAAAGAGCAGCCCTGATGGCCACGCTGCTCTGCCTACACGGAGGGCAGATTTACTACGCTGATTTCGCAAGGGGTAGCTGGGGAGTTGAGAACAGAGCTTGTGCACTGCAGCTTTTCCTGGCTTTGCTAAACAGCAGCACTGGAAATACCGTCATTTATTTATTCCTGCTCTTGAAATCTTAGTTGGGCATCTGCCCACGGTCCCATCAATTTACCGAGAAAACTGAAAGCTTCACATTAAAAATTCAGAGCAGGAATATTTCCAGTCAAGGGAAGACTGAGGCTTTCAAAGCTTCTGGGAGAGAGGGGCTTGACTTGGCAGCCAGGTGGCCTTTCCTCTCTCCACGCATGGAACCTCCCTGCTGAAGGGGACCGGAGCAGTGAGCAAGGAAACTCTCAGACCTTTTGGAATGATGTTATCCTCTTTAGCTTCAGGTTTTAATGGTTTCCCACAGATGAGGGTCCTAGCTGACAGGGCAGGCAGACACCTCCTGTCAAAGAAGGTTCAGAAGGACTTGGGATGAGGATGCTCCTAAAGAATCTGAAGAAGGCCAAAGCACGAAGCCAAAACCACAAGATCTGAAAGGTTTTGGGTTGCTGGAGATGGTGCCATGAGGAAGAATGTTTGTGGAGGTCTGTGGCACTGCTGTCTTCAGCAGGTGGAGTGCCAGAGCAGGGTCTGTTAGTGGCAGCTGTCTCTGCTTTGGCTGGCTCAGTAGCTCTGTGCACAGGCACTGCCAGGTCAGTATCTAAGGCTGGTCACACCACCAGCTGACCTGGCATTTGGAGAGGCAGGAAACGTCCTGCTGCACCTTGCCAGGTCCTCCCAGCCCTGCCTGGGACATGATGTGAACTGCTTCTGCAGAGTTTGCACCTTCATCACTAACTCTCCTCTGGCACGAAGTTGCTACTGGTGAACTTGATGCGTTTCCACAGCTGCTGGCTGACAAGGAGGCAGGGACATCCAGCAGTGACCCTCACTCCACCGTCCAGCAACCTGTCTGTGCCTGTCTGTAACACCTCCCCACAGGAGGGAAGACCCCCATTCACAGCAGTGTTCCCCATCTTGGAGATGAGGTCACAATCATTGGCCACTAGGTCATGGGACTGGGCCTTGGAAGCTTGGCCCTGGCCAGCTGGAGGGACAATGGAGTCCAGAGATCAGAACTCCCAGGCAAGCAGGTTCACAGATGGGTTTGGATGCAGTAACCCTACCAAAGGTTCCTGAGCTTCCACAGCAAGGTTTCCCTGCTGCCTGAGGGCAAACACAATGTGAAAGGCAGCTCTTCCAAACCCAGACAGGCTCTGCCCCAAGCTGTGGGCACAGAGGCCAGGTCCTGAGCTAGCTCAGCCTTGGCTTAATCGACATTCAAATGGCCAGGAGTCTGCCCGTTCTTTAAGAGGACATGAAGTACCACATTAACACTCTCCTTCCCCTCTACCTCTTTTCTCATGGAGATGGCATCCTGCAAAGAGATTTCACTCATCAACCCCTTCCATTCCCAGATTTCTAGTGCCTAGAAAATCCCAGTGTCCTTCTCAGTTTGGGAGAACCAAGGGCCTCCTCTGATTGACCTCAGGGGCTGCACATGCTGGTTCTGGCAGAGCTCCTGCACTGCAGACTGAGACTTGGTTAAGCCCCTTGGATACGAAGCTCCTTCCTCCACCCATCACCTTGGCTGAGCTAACACAAAGGCAGAGCAGGCAGGACGCAGAACAAACACATTCTCCCTTTTGCCAGCCACCAAAATACAACTCCATCCTGCACACGAGTAAATTTATCTTCTCCCAGGACCACACGGTGCAAACAGAGATCAGAACTGATAGGCGTCGATCACGCCGGCTAACAGACCCCACAAAGCAGTTGCCAAACTTGCACTGGAAAACAAATCATTAGAGAAAACCACTGTCTTCTCCTGGAAGTCCAGCTGCATGCACTGTGCTCTTAACAGCAGCAAAAAGCCCCAGCAGGAAGCAGGGAGAGGTCTCCAGGTGGGGGACCAGGCACCACAAAGCCACAACGCTGGTCTGCTGCTGCATTTTCACTCCCAGCGCAGCACTGCTGAGCTCTTGGAACCATCAGCATCGTAAAGCAGGCACCGCTGACAGCACCCAGACCTTTATCAGGAGGCAGAGAGGCAAGTGTCACTTCTAATCTTGCTTTTCCTCGAGGGTTTGCACACTGAGCTCTTAACCCAAGGCTGCATTCGTCTGCGCTGCCAGGGTACAGATGTTTACTTTTGAGAAAGAAAACAGGCTGAACTACAGGGGAACAGCCCGAAGACACTCATTTGGATACAAGAGCTGTTTGCTGAGCCTGTTCCAAAACAACTCCAATACATCCCTATTAAAATAACCATCAACAAGGCTTCGTGCAGCCTTTAAAGCTCACACCCTAAACCACACTGGTGCAATTTTACCTGGAACCCTGCCTGACACCTTGTTAAAGCATCCTTGTCCAGCTGCTGATGTGCTGGTTGAAGACGTTGCCCCCCTCCAGCTCTCCTCCACTGTTTGCCACCACCGTTCACCTTGTGGACCTGCAGGCTACTGTGCTCCGTCGGCTCTCCACAGCAGCCTCATTTAACGTTCTGTGGTAAGGATCAGAAGGTAAAGAATTACACGAACAGACAGCACAAGAGTAAAGAAATCCACATCTGGCCTGGCCCAGGACTTTCAGAGAGGGGTTTTGCTGCTCTCGTTTCAATCTGACAAGTTGCCGCAATCACTTGCCAGCCCCTGTGCAATGCAGTCACGAGGCAGAGCAGGGTACAAACGGTAGCAAACACAGAGAGCGGAAAGGACAGTCGTTCCTTCCCCACTTTGCTCCCGTGGGAATAGGTTACTTTCCTTTCCATTACCAAACAAGAACTCCTGGCACCAGCTACCTCAGATCGGATAAAGTTTGCGCCCTGTGGATGTTGTTCACATCCTCCTCACCTTCTCCTTGAAGAGCTTCCTGATCCAAAAGAAGTTAAACTTCAATGCATTTTGAAATATTGGGACATCTGAAAGGTCCAGAAGGAAAGCAGCATCAGGCCAACGTTCAACCACGATCCATGAAGTGAGAAGTCAGAACTGAAGGGCCACCTGCACTACTAACAGCGCCCAATCGAGCTCCACAGTAAATAGGGCTTCCTATGCAAACGTGACTCCTTTCCCTGTAAGCCTGATGCAGAGGGATGTCCTGATGGAAGGCTGATGCTCAGCTCACCTGAAGTGAGAGGGGTAACAGTTAAGTCAGGTTCCACTCAGTGAGATCCTGGCTGCCAGCAGCGGTTGGAGGGGTCAATGGGGAGTGTGGCCAAACACCTGGGTGCTGAAGGGGCTCTTCAGGGGGTTGGACTTGAGTCTGTTCCAGATCCTAATCAATTAGCCTGCACCAAATGCAAATCTCTGGATCTGTAGATGCCACACGGTCTGGAAGAGTGGAGTCAAGGCTGGGCAATCCCAGAGCCAGGAACAATGGCTTTGGAAACCCTGCTTGATGCAGGTGAGATGATCTACAGTGAGAGAGAGACACCACACAATCCCACTGCTCTTCCATCCTCCCACCCAGGCTGCGTGGGAAGTCAGCAGGAAGGAAAACAGCCTCCCTAAGACCAACAAGGAGCTGCTTAGCGGTTCCACTTTGTTCAGCCAACACGCAGACAGTAAACCCAGGTTAAGGCGAGGGCAGCACACAGAAAGCAGAAGAAGGAATAGGAAGTGACCCATCTCGACCCCTCCTTCTCACAGGATGCACTGTGGGGTCCCCTCCATCCTCCCAAACATGACCCCAGGATGCTGGAGCTCAGGAACACGCGGGAAGAGCTGCGTCTG
The DNA here is from genome assembly GCA_013397515.1 of Upupa epops. Taxonomy (NCBI): domain Eukaryota; kingdom Metazoa; phylum Chordata; class Aves; order Bucerotiformes; family Upupidae; genus Upupa; species Upupa epops. The sequence continues at coordinate 296,375 of VZRI01007513.1, read as the reverse complement.
CCCAAGGCGAGCAGGAGCAGGCTGTCTGCTACCTGCGCTCCTAAAAACCTCTTAAGAACGGCACAGGGACACACAAACCACAGAAATGACAGCAGACCTGGAGAAAACACCTTAAATGAAGGACCAGAGGAGCTTGGACTCTCTTTAATTAAGGGAAGATCAAATGTTGACTTCATCACGTGTATAAATACCTTCGTGTGAAGACATACCACATACACGAGTGCTCCTTAAGCCAGCAGACAAAGTCTAAGGACAGCTGGAAGCTGAAGCACACAAACCAAATGCAAGATGAATTTTAAACAGCCAGGGTGATTACCCAGATAATGAGGGAAAGGCACAGATCTTCTGTTCCCTGAATCAAGATTGATGACTTTCTGGAAAACATGTTTGAGCTTTGCTTGGTGAACACAGACACAGAGATGGTGACGAACGTCCTGCAGGATGCAGGAGGTCAGCTCCAACGTGCAAGAGCTCCATCTGGTCTTCGACTGCAGGAACCCAGGAGCACTGAGCAGCCGCTCTGTCATTCTCCTGCATTCACAGAACACGCTGTAGAGCAAGCAGTACCAGAGGAGTCTGCACAAGAATGACTGCTGGCACAAGAATGAGGGCTCAGGGTGTGAGGTGTGTCCAAGGCTCTAGCAGAAGGGTTTCACATCTCACAGCATCTGCTCTGGTTTTGCCCTCAGTTCTGAACTGGATCCAAACAACTGTTTGGATCAGGGGGTTTTTATTCTTCCCAAGGGACTCTGGTGCTGGGACAAGGTGGATGGGCTCCAGCTTCAAGAAGGGATAGTGAGCTGAGATCAAAGGCAGAAATGCCTCCCTGTGTGGAGGCTGAGGCACTGGGACAGGTTGCCCAGGGAGGCTGTGGCTGCTCCATCTCCAGCAGTGTCCAAGGGCAGGTTGGATGGGGCTGTAGGCACCCTGGTCTGGCGAGAGGTGTTGCTGCCCATGGCAGGGGGTTGGCACTGAGGGATCTCTCAGCTCCCTCTCAAATGAACCCACTCTGGGATTCCATTACTCCTTCCTCTCTCTGTCTCCATAGTGTTTTCAGTGTTTCCACAGCCTGCTGCCAGCCCCTACCCTTCTGTGAAATCACACATGGGTTCACACACATCAGATCCCAACTCCCTCAGCACCGACCCAAGCCCCACTCTATGCTCTGAGAGATAACCGACTCCAGACAGCTGGATCAGCTTCAGCAAGGCGGACGACATCCTTCATAAGGAAAGATCCCTCAAAACACTTGTAAGGCTCTGGGCAAAACCAAACTGCAGACACTGCCGAGGTGTCTGGACGTGGTCCAGAGGACATTTGGGTGCTCCCAGTTGTGTTTCACGTGAGCAGCCATTCACCCCGGCAGTTCAGAGGGCTACACTGGCAAATCAAACCATTCCTGGGCACCACTCGGATAACTTTCCAGAGCCTGGCTGCACCAGCTTTTGCTTCCCAGAGCTGGAGCTGGCAGAGGCTGTTCCCAAGGGGCCACTTGGATGCAGCCACTTTACCTCGGAGGGTAAGAGAAGTTAATAGTGTCAGCGACACCACACTCTGCCACCGGAGCTTGCTGCTGAAAAATGGCCTGGGCACAGGCAATTTCCCAGTACGGGGGCTGCCTACATTCCAGAAACAACCTGAGAAACCTCCCAGCTGAACCAGAATCACAGAAAATTAATCACCAGGCTGGAGCCTGCTCACGGGTTGGAGAGGCGCCCGTGATTCACATGCAGGAGTCCAACTCCACAGCAGACACCAAGAGCTGCATCGCTCTGAACAGGAACAACAGCAGCAGAACCTGCTGGCTCAGAAGAGGACTAGGGGACTTCACCACAGGGGAAGGAAGGACAGGTCCTCCTCCCTCACCAGCCCATCGCTACCCAAGACTCACTTTTCAGAGCCAGGAGCCTGCAAACAAAACAACAGCCACTAGGCTTCTCTGGGCTGAGTTTTGCTCACACAGAAGGGGAAAACAAGACAAGAAAGAGGGGAGGAAGTTGACGAAACCAGATGCCAGGATTTGACTTTCTTGACCCCCCCAAAATACTCCTTAAACCTTCTGATTTCTTCATGAAGAGGTCCTTGGGCAGTTATTTGCATTAGGTTGGACTTGATGATCTCAGAGGTCTTTTCCAGCCTCAATAATTCTGTGATTCTGTAACTCATCCAACTTGCAGTCCCAGAGACACCCTCATCCTCCCCAGAACCCCACTGGAGCTCACACAGCCCCACAGCACTTCCATTTCCTCCCAGAACCTGTATCTCACACACACATGCACATCCCATCTTCTCCCAGACATCTGTAACTTGGAGCTCCCAAGACCCAGGCGTCATGAGAAGAGACAGCTCTGAGAAATTCAGCTTCCATCCCTCCGGTCCAAACGCTGCCTTTCAGCCTGCATCACCTGCTGCAACCCCTCAAAGCAATCCCTCCCCCGCCAAATTCCCAGGACACCTTCGCCCTCACCCGTCTCTGTCACAGTCCAGTCTCACCTCCAGTATCCGGATCGTGAAAGTTGGGGTCCAGTCCCTTCTCCAGCAGCCTGCAGACCTTCTCCACATTGAGCATCTGCACATACTCCATGAACTTCTTCAGGTTTGCCTGCAGACACACCACACCACACAGTGTTAGCATCCCAGCGTGAGGAAAGAAGCCACTGGAGGGATATCCCCACTCAGGAGACCCAAGGCAACCAGCAAGAACAACGGGGCAGCACCCAGCACAAGCCAGAGCACATCTGTATGGAGCACGGTCCTTCCACTCCTCTCCCCAAGGTCTGGACTGCTGGATCACCCCACAGAAACCATCAGGGGCTGCCACCACCCATTGTCTCCCCCACAAGCCCCCTGCTAAGGTACTTTGTGTCCGTACCCGCTGCACATCCCTGTGACACAGGCGCATGGCAATGGTGGGGGCTGTGGAAGGTTCATCCCAGATGGACTGCAGTGCCCAGGCTCCATCACATCGGTTGTGCTGGGTCACAAACTCATTCCAAGGGTCTGTCAGCCACCTCCGGGAGGGAAGACCAGGCTACTCAAACACTGACCGTTACCAGGTGGCCCAAGGGGTCCCTCCTGTGGGACCGCTTCACTCCTGTTGCAATCTTATGTCTTGGGCCAAAGACTAAATCTCGTTCTCCTCAGGGCACTGAGTGCCTGAAAGACTCCACTCCAAGTCTGCCTGTCCTGAGTGGTTGGTGTTTTCCCTCAATTCTTGACAGCTACACTGTCCTATTAAATTTCTGGAGCCCAGGAAGTGCAGCTCTGCCAGAGCAGCAGCAGCAGCACTTGGCCGGACTAACGGGGCTCCATGATCTTAAAGGTCTTTTCCAACTGATGCTATGGTGCTGTGATCTCACACAGACTGCCAGTCCAGATTTCCAGGTTTCTGATTGCAGGTTGGCTGGCTGGGAGCTTATTTTCATCAGCTGTGGCTGTTGCTAGTGTCAGGAAAGGCTCCCTAGAGGAAAGGCTCCCTAGAAAGAGGCTGACAGAGCAGAAATGCTGCGCAGTGGGGAAGTCTTTGGGACAAGCTCAAACCAGCCAGACAGGCCACTTCCAGTGGTCAGGAAACTGGTCCTGAGAATCTCTGCCCAGCTGGCTGAGCAAATCGTCCACCCCGTGAAAAAACAGAGGTTTCAACATTTTCGCCTAATTTGATATAAAAAATAGTCTCTTTTATGAAGGAAAATTGATTCCAAACTGCTTCACTTCTGATTTCAGGTCCTGTATTTAAAATCAGAGACACTCCAGTGCTCTGCCTCGTAATGCTGCTCCTCCTCGGCAGAGCCACTTAGGTGAAGCAAAACCCTTTGGTAAGGCAGCTCCACTGTCCCCATGCCAGAGCTTGATCTGCTCCAGTTGTCTGCAGTGACATGCAGGCACAGGCATAGATGCCGAGGCCCCAGGAATGGGGCTCAAGATGATGCACAGAGCCACAAGTCCACAGTTCAGCTATAGGGCCACTGCCCTTAGTGCCCCAGTGCAGTGAGAGCCAAGAGGAGTAGGGATTTGCCAGGGATGCTGAGTCCACAGAGAACTCCTTGGTGTGCGATCCACTGCCCCCTCATCCCTCAAGACAGCACCAGCCCAGGAGAGACCAAACACAGCCACTCAGAGAGTAAAAACAGGCATGGGAACACCTACAGGGAGCAGAAGCCATTCCCACAGCACAAGCACTCATCACGAGCATGGCAAACGGGCAGTAGGCATCTGCTCTGCCTTTGCAGATGGCATGACCTTCTCCAACAGGCAGCTGCTCCTTCTCCCACTGATCCCCTCTTGCCTCGCAAGGAACTGAAAGCAAAATCCAGCTCCTGCTCCAGCAGCTCTCAATGGTGCAGCCACACAGAAGCACTGAAGGAAACCACAGCTGCCTGCCAGCAGAAGCACAGACAAGACTCGACAACTCCAGCAACAGCTCCAGGATACCATCCCAAAATGCCTCGTCCCAACCCTCGCCTGATTGCACAGACTGAACCCTGCTCCTCCAGTTCCTGTTCATCCCAGTACCTCCCCTACATGACCAGTACCATGTCGCCTCTGTCCTCGCCACAGGCATACTTGTGACCAGGGCCGTGGCGCTGATGCAGACGCTCTATCTTAACTTTGCCACTGAGGGACTGGGAGAGGTTTATGATGAGAGAGAAGTCATCCTGATGGGGGCTTCTGAAGGTTCCTTCTGCTTGCCCAGAAGTTTTGTGCTGCAAAGAGCAGATGGGTCTCATCCTTAAACCTTTGGCAAACAGAAACAACTGGGGTTCTGAAGTGTCTGCTCCTGCATCTGAGATGCTGTTGTGGCCTTCAATATCACAACTAGGATCTGCTGGCCATAGTCACACTGCGAAGCACTCCCAAGATGAGAGGAGTTAGAAGCAAGTCTGAGACTCACAGGGGAAGCTGGCATCTGCAAAGGGATGGAAAAGGGACTTTTCCACAGGTATCACAAGGTAAGAGGGCCTCAGGAGCCCTGCTGAGTTCTATGGATCGAGACGATGGCTAAATTCCCCCTCTGATTAGAGTGTATTCTTCCCCAGAGCTCTCACCTGAAGCCAAGACCTGATGTGTCAGCTGTCTCCCATCTGATTCAGAGTGTGTGTAAAGGCATTGCGATACAGTTCCCGTCTTACTGGTTTTTGGTTCTTTTCCTTATTCGGGGATTTTTCCTTTGCTTCTTGGTTGTAGGGTCGATAAGTTCTTTCTTCACTGCCTGATGAATTCTCAGTGAGAGCTGGCTGGTGTGCTTGGACTGCAGGCACCAACCCCGAACTGCTCTAGACTTTCATTTGAACCCAGATGCTGAAGCACTGTGTCAACTTTTAGCAGGACATTTTACGTTCAGAAAGGAAACTGAGGAGAGAAAGGCCACGAACAAACGGAGGACAGAGAGAGGCACCCTTGACTCTGGGATCTGCATTTCCCTGTTCCTCATCACGGTCGTGTGCACCACGTAGGCATTACTGGGTCTGCGCACGGGACTTCCCTGTGGGGGAAATCAATGACCACCCTGCGTTTCCAGATGAAGAACAAAGAAGGTTCATCAACTCAAGGTCTCGGACTGAATCCACAGCAAAACACTTCTGAAATAATTTACAAGGTCCAGAGACCTAACCGGTAACCTCTGCGTGGACAGATGTCCTCTCTGAGCCACAGCCCGTGCAGATGGGCAGCTCCCGTGCCCACGTTAAGAGATTGCTGCAAGTCACAAACTAATACCGTGGGGAGAGGGCAGGACACCAGCACAATGACTTCCAACCCTCCCTGGCCTCGCTCTGCTCCTTCTGCTCCTTCAGTTTGCCCGTAGACCCCAGAGGAGCATGAAAATGCCAAAGGAAAATGGGAACAGGTAATGATCTACTGACAGCTCCCCAGAGGAGAAGCACTACAGGGAGCCCAGGCACGGGGTCTAGGTGACAACCTCTCTCCACCTACAAACCCACCTCAACTCAGGCTAAACAGGTTAGAAGATGGTTACAGCCCAGACAGTGACTCTGATATCAGGGTCTCACTGAGAGCTGAAGCAGAGCTGTGGTGGGACACGCAGCAAAGCAGGCAGCAACAGGGGCCCTGAATGCATTTCACTGCTGAAAGGTGGTGGCTTTGGAACCACAGACACTGTACTATGGGTGCTGGGAGCAGCAGCAAGTAGAGGCAGAGTGGCCCAGCGCCACTCACCATCAGTTTCCAGTTTCTTATTCTCTACCAACAGACACGATCAGCTCAATTCAGCTGTTTTCCAGAGTAGAGAAAAAACCCCACTGTTTCATTCCATGTCAGCATTTCTGTGGCCACTGAGAAAGCTTGTTGTTCCTCTGCACAGGTTCTGGTTGGGCAGACTGGTCCTCCCCAGGTAGCCTCACAATGCTACAGCAAGAGAAGAATGGGATTAGGTAAAAGAAAATTGCTACTTGAGACATCCTGATTGATCACTCTGTACTTGAAAGGTCCAGGCAATGAAGATCCAGGGTCATGAAGGGCCAGGGACTCTCTTCCTTGGAGGCTTCTCACATATCTTGCCACGGGACTGATCCCTCCCATGAAGCTTCAAGCTTCTGCCCAGCACTTCCTGGAGAGAAGCTGTGGCAGGTGTGGGGAGCCTCTACAAGGACTCCCAGCTCTTCCAGATATCAAGCACAGTGCCAGCTCAAGAGATGTACCTGCAGCCCCCAGTGCCATCTCACAGAGTCACAGACTGGTTGAGGATGGAAGGGAGCTCAGAGCTCCCCCCATGCCAAGCCCCCACCAGGGGTAGCAACACCTCTCACCAGACCAGGTTGCCCAGAGCTCCATGCAACCTGCCCTTGGGCACTGCCAGGGATGATGGAGCGGCCACAACCTGCTCTAAGAGCCCAAAGCACTGCAACTGGTTTGGTCAAAGAGGACCTTTCCCAACAAGCCAGACATGAGGGGCCCAGCACCTGACCCACCACCAGGGCCTGGCAGATCCAACCAAAGACCAGTAACTGCGACCAGTGTGATGCTGCGGGGTGCAGCCACAGCCACATGCCAATCCCTAACCGTGACACAACCATCCCTGCCAGCCCCACCAGGGCATTCTTGGAGCTGCTCCCCAGCTGCGGCCACACGCAAAGCAGAGCCAAACCATTTGCCCCTGGCTGTAAGGTGTTCACGTCAGACGCATCGCCCGTCTTACACCATCAAAGCAGAGGCAGCAGCGAGGACGCCTGTCTTTTTATGGGCAGATAGAAACTGGTTAAGAGGCTCTTTGGTCAACAGTCCTGGGTTCAAGCGGTTTATTGCAAACGTGAAGGCAAACACGGCTCAAGCCCGGTGTGTACGTTAGAGCCGTGTCCCTCGCTGGGCACATCTCATCTGCTCCTCCCAGCAAAGCAAACGCTACTGTTTACACTCCTTGTGCCGCCCTTTCAGCGGCTGCGGTGCAAGATCACTCTCCTATCGCTCTGCTTCCTGCTGCCACCGACTTGCCAGCGCACCACGGGATGCTCCCCTGCTCTCCGACTGATCTGCTCAGAGCTTCGGGGAGACCTGTGGAACGAGGAAGGTTGTTCTGCTCCCCCCAGCCTAAGAATAAAACCCTGGTGGGAAAAGAGCGAGATCTCATTACTGTAAGAAGTTGAGGGATTTGGGGCCAGGTTTTCAAATGCATTAAGGTGAGAAGACATGAAGAGAGGGAGAGCAAATGTCAGGCTCCCACTGAAATCAAGGGGAGCGAGGCAGATCCTAAACAGCTTAGGCAACTCTGAAATCTTTCCAGGTCCTTGATTATTCTTTGGCTCTTAAATACCGTTGAGAATTCCTGACGAGAACCACTCTCACAACCCAAACCTTCCTTTGTTTAAGAGATCAGCCAGCTCTGAACACAGGAGACGGGCTCTGATAAACGCACGTTGCGCCTCCCCTGCCTGCTGCATTCCAACACCATTTACTGAAGCGATAAAGACGCAGCTTTAAATACTCCTTGGCTTTGATTTTAATTGGATTTCGTCTTTCATTCAAACGGTAGCCTGGTATGAACCACCAGAAGGAAAATCTAAGTCAGTGAAGGCCCCCATCCCATTTCCTAAGCATGGAAACTAAAACGTGGGTGTATTTGTACGAAGCTATCGAACCGCTCGATCAAAGCTCCGTCACAGCCCTTCCCCTGAGTGGAGCCACCGTGCTCAGCACAAAGATCACAGTGACTGGCAATCGAGCTGTTCGAGTAGCCACAGTGAGAGGCTTCCTCTGGGGAGGAAAAACCCCCCCAAGACCCAACAAAAACTCATGCAAACAACATGAAAACTCGGGCTAAGGCTCCACCTCACTTCTTCAGGGGGTGCTTTAGCTCTCACGTCTCCTGAGTGCCTCAGCGCCACCTCAACAGGTGGCACAGTAACCACACAGGAGCTGGGTCTGCCCTCACCCTTAGCCCAAACTGCGGCCCCAGTGCTTCCGCCCAGTTCAGGAATGGTTACCCACAACGTCTGTCCCAGCAGATGACTCCTGACAAGTCTTTTGTTAGTGAGAAGATCAAGGCCGGGCAAGCGCCTGGGCACGGGGCTCAGTTCCAGCCGCCCAGCTGGCAGCCGCATGCCGTAGTGCATTATCCTCCCCCAGCACCAAATCAACACCCTTCAGAGAAGAAAACCCCATTGAGAGGAAGCTGGTGCAAGGGAACAAGCTTTTCACTCTTGAATTGCCATGAAAGAAAATAAATGAGATATTATTCTCGCAGAGAAATGACTCTGTCACTCGCTATTCACCATGAGCTGGGTGCTGGGGAAGGCAACTGCAGCTCAGGAGCTCTGCAAGAGCAGGCACCACAGCCCCCTCACATCATACACATCCTGCTGCTTCCAGCAATTTCAGTGTCAAGGGGAAGACTGATCTGTTCCCAGGGTCCAGTTTGCTCCAAACAGCAGCAGGAATGGAGACAAACCACCCACGTCCCAGAGAACGGTGGCTGCTGCGGGGTCAGCAGCCCCAGAAGAGGCTGGAGGAGACTAACCTCCTCCTTCACACTGCCTCTGTGACCACACAGGCCATCAGGCAGCAGCAAACAGACCCTTCATTGATTCCCACAGAACCATCAAGCCATCAATTTCCTAACAGACCACAACATCTAACTGGTTCGTGGTGTTTCCACACCCACCTGGGCAGCCCAAGGCCAGCAGGACAGACCAAGCTCCAGCAGAGCTGCTTTTCCTCATCATCACTGGTACAGAGCCAGGTTTGGGCTCTGTGCTGGGAACGGTGCTGGCAGCACCAGGACCTGTTGGTTGTCACTGAGCAGCCCTTGCCCAGTGCCAGGGGCTGTCCTGCTCCCCACCCTGCCCCACCAGTGAGCAGCCTGGGGGGCACAGAGAGCTGGGAGGAGACCCAGGAGGGACAGCTGACCCTGCTGAGCCAGTGGACACCCCAGACCACAGGATGTGACACTGGGCACTAACAGCTGGGGCAGGAGGAGGAAAGGGGGGACGCTGGGGTGATGGCACTTGTGTCCCCAAGTCACCATCACATGTGATGGAGCCCTGGTCAGCTGGTGGAGGCTGAACATCTCCTGCCATGGGGCTGGTGAATGAATTCCTGGTTGGACTGTGTGCTCACCCAGCTCTTGCTGTGCCTGTTCAACTGTTTTATCTCAACCCACTGGTCCAGGTTGGCTGTTGCCAGAGGAGGGTGTTGAAGCAGGTGAGCTATGGCCCCATGAGATGCTTTTGCCCTGCCCTTCGCTCATGATTCTGTCTGGGTGGAGGAGAAGCCAGACACGCGAGAGGTTTCCAGCGGCAGGGAGGCAGGCCAGGTCTCTTTGCTCCCACCTCTGATACAGCTGATGAGGTCCAGTATGTTTCTTGCTGTGGAGGGGCCCCAGGCTGCAGAGGGCACTGACAGTGCAGAACAGCAAACAGCAAGAGACCACCCTGTTCTCCATCCTCAAGTCTTGAATCCTTGAGCACCTCCAGCCGCTATGACTGCAAAACCCTCCTCTGGCATGAGTGAGCATGAGCCCCCCCATCTTGAAGGCAGATGCAGGACCCCTCACACTCTGTACCAGCACACGCAGTTGCTCACACACCCAGCTCCACTGGTCCACCTTTTCCCGATGTTCTTCACAGCCTGTGCCATCTCCTTTGGGCTGTTCCCTCGGCATCTATGCAGCCATGGTGTCCACTCCCCTCACCCAGGAGCACCTTGGACAAAGATATCCCCTGTAGCCTGCTCCACAGGACAGTGTCACTGTCCCCTCCTTACTACCACAGCTGCTCCTCTGTGCTCCACTGTGGTGACAGTCACCCCACGGTCCTGGCATGGCTGCTGTTCACCAAGCTCAGACTTTCTCGTTGCTCCATCACTCCTGCAGCCCTCAGCAGCCCCACAGCAGGGCTGCTGTTCTCCGGTAACTGCAGCACAAGGTTCTCCATCTGCACCCAGTGCTTGCAGCTCCACACGAGCATCAGTCACCTCCAGCAGCAGTGCATGTGTGCTCCCTGTAATTGCCTGGAGAGGGTTTTGAGTGCAGTGCTCCTCTCCCTGTGCAGTGGGAACGCAGGGCACCTCCCTGCAGCACGATGCCCTCGCTGGGTATTTCTCAGATGCCCAGATCTCCGCTTAAGAGCACAACGGCAGGGCCCCTCTCTAATGTGCTGCTTCTTACTTCTTCTTTGCTCTCTCACTTCTAAACGGCCTTCTGTGATTCAAGGAGGAAAATATCTGTAAGAAATGCCATTGCCTGCAGGACCCCGGAGGAACAGGGGCTGATGGACTGATTTCACCAAGGCTCTTCATTGCCACCAGCAACAGAAGACAACGGTTCCCTCAGGTCAGAGAGCAGGTTCACCAGAGCTACCAAAACGTTCTTGGCTTCTGTTTTCAACGGCAGCTAGGAAGCACCTTCTGAGACAAGAGGAGCCAAGCAGTGCATCAGGCCCCTAACAGAAAGATCCTCAACAGGGAACATTTTACAATTGCTCTCATTGACATCGCAGAACCCCAGACTGGGTTGGCTTGGGAGGGAGCTCAGAGCTCACACAGTGCCAACCCTCTGCCAGGGACAGCGACACCTCTCACCAGACCAGGGTGCCCACAGCCCCATCCAACCTGCCCTTGGGCACTGCCAGGGATGATGGAGCAGCCACAGCCAACCTGGGCAACCTGTTCTAGGGCCTCAACCCCCTTACATGGAGGCATTTCTGCCTCAGATCTCAGCTCACTATCCCCTCTTGAAGCTGCAGCCCATCCAGAGCACCATTCCAGCAGCCAAGTCCCTCAGAAGTCCCTCTCCAACTTACCTAGAGCCCCTGTAAGGACTGGAAGCTGCTCTAAAGTCCTCCCAGAGCCTTTTCTTCTCCAGCTGCTTCCACAGCCTGTTCCCAGAGCAGAGGGGTTCCAGCCCTCTGATCACCCTTGTGGCCCGCTCTGGACTCACTTAAACAGTTCCAGGTCCTCCTTAGACTGATGACACCATTAGCCACAGGCCTGGAGATTTCACCCCAACCCCAGCCTCAGGAGCAGACCCACCATCCTGCTGGACCTCAATCTAATCCTTCACAGCCCTTTAAATTACTGCCCCTCATAGAAATAGAATTCCACTGCCCGTGCCATTAGGCACCACGACTGACAACAGGGCAGCCCTCACCTGTGCCAGCTGGACCACAAAGGCACCAACCACCCACCCCCATGTGCCCGCTTTGCCATAAGAAGACACCAACCCTTGAATGCACAGGGGTAGAAACAAAGAGGAACAAGAAAAGCAGCCCAGGGCTGCCCTGCCATCAGCCCCCAGCACCACTCATGGGGTGCCCTCTACAGCCCCTCAACAGCAGTGCCTGGCACAGCCTCAACAGGGGTGGCACCGCAGATGGGGCAGGAGTGGGCAGCACCATGGTCTTCGCCCAGTGTCCCCAGTTTGCTCGTTGATCACAGAAGATCTCTGGCTGGAACAGGTCTTTAATGTCACAAAGTCCAACCTGTGCCAGGTGGCTCCCAGCACCAGCACTGCTCCAATGTGGCACCAGCTGGCACCAGCACCCACACCCCGCAGCCCCCCCGGGGCAGGCCAGAGGCTCTTCTCCTGCACCCACAATCTTGGTGGCCCACAGGACCTGGGAAACTCCCTCCAAAGGCAACACTCATCAGCATCATTTTGATGGAGGCAACAGGGAGTGGAGGTACAGGACCTTCTTTATACCTCAAAGTGACCTCCCAACCCCTGAAAGGGGCCTGGAATGGGTCTGGGGAAGGCTGTTCCCAAGGACAGGGAACGACAGGACAAGGGGTCATGACTTGAAGCTGGAAAAGGGCAGAGAGAGGCTGGACAGGAGGAACAAGGGCTGGAATCTGAGGGTGGGGGGACCCTTGGACCAGACTGCCCCGAGAGGGAGTGGAGGCTCCATCCCTGGAGTCAGTCAAGGTCAGGCTGGATGGGACTCTGGGCAACCTGGTCTGGGGAGTGCTGGCCCTGCTTGGTGCAGGGGGGTTGGACTGGATGCCCTTTGGAGAGCCCTTCCAACCCAACGCAGGCTGTGATTCTATGACCTTGCAGCTGCTCTGTTTAACCAGCAAGGGATGGTTTAAAAACACTGGGGACATTGGGGGTCTCAGTAGAAACTGAAGGATGGAGAGCAAGTGACTGTCTGATCAGTGCATCTATGCCACTGTACACACAGGGGCAGTCCTCAGCTGCTGCTGCCCGGGTCTCCTGAGGCTGGCAGCTCCAGCCCTCCCTCCAGCAGCCCAGTCTTTCAGTGGGCAGGCTGGGGAGGACCATGATTCACACTTCCTGGCGCCAGGAAGGTGGTAAGAGCTTTCCAGATTCACTGCCCGAGTACTCGTATGCCACCAGACAGAAGCCTCACAACGTCAGTCTTCCTGAGTCAAACCTGAAACCCAGCAGCCTTTTGTCTCTGAAAACTCTGCAAGCAGAAGACAGGATCTGCTTCTTGCACAGAGGACTTTTCTCTTCCCATGAAGATCTCTGCCTTTGGGGTCAGTCAAGCCCTTGGGCAGAAGGTTTTCTCCCCTTCTGCTCTACAACTGTGGCCCCGCAGCTCAACTCTTGTTGTCCAGCCTTTCAGTGCCTCTTGTAGCCACAAGCCACACAGGACCCTGCAAACCCATAGCAGGAACCAGATGCAGGCATCCCATGCCCAGCGGTGACACTGATGGACTGCCAGGAGCTGAGGAGGCAGCATAGGACACAAGGTGCTCCTTCACCATCACCCAGCCCAGGGCACCTCCTGGGCCCAGCAGCAGTGGAAGCAGCAGGGAGCCTTGGGGTCCTGGCCAGCCCTTGTCCTTCCTAAACAGAACCACTATAGGCTGTCTGCATGGCCTTCTCTAGTACCACGACCTCCACATGCAGGTCATCCCCACGTGCCTCGCCAAGCCATCACTCCTCGGCCCAGCACATCCCCACAGACTATGCCAGAACAACAAGCTCGATGCCAGCTCTGCAACAGCCACCACGTTGTGGGAGGCCAGCTTCTCCCTCTCATCTTATGGTCCCCGCACATCACTGGCTCCAGGTTCCCAGGAGCCATCCAAGCTCCCACAGGTCCACTTGGCCTTTCAAAACACAATTACTAGTGGCAGCATAAATCTTCTGAGGGCCACAGAGCTCATGACAGTTGTTGTTCTCAATTTCTTAGGTGAGAAATGATGTCACAGGACCACCACAGCTGCCCAGAGGGCACTGAGCCCAAATCTGACCGAGATCTGGCCACCAACCTCACCTCTGTGACCAAGAGCACTTTCCACCTCACAGGTGGATCCTACCAGCAGTCCTAACCCAAACACACGGGTTAAAGCTGGAGACAAAGCAACAAGCCCACGTTCTTGCTGGGGGAAGGGGAGCCGAGTTCCTCAATGTGCCCCATTGTGCTCTCTGGCATTTGGTGACTCCTCAGTACCCGAGAATAAAGCTTCTCTTCAGCCCCACCATCACGTGCTGCTTTGCCTCACCGCCCCATGGGAAGATGATCCCACACTCTCCCGCCCTGCTTTGTCCAGCCACACACCTGCGACTGGCACAGGGGTCTGCACAGACATCCTACCCCTGATCACTGGGGTCCTCCAGCTCACATCCCCTGGGTTATTGGGGTCCCTCCAGCTCACATCCCCTGGATCACTGGGGTCGTCCTCCAGCTCACATCCCCTGGATCACTGGATCACTCCAGCTCACATCCCTTGGATCACTGGGGTCCTCTTCCAGCTCACATCCCTTGGATCACTGGGGTTGTCCTCCAGCTCACATCCCCTGGATCACTGGATCCCTCCAGCTCACATCCCCTGGATCACTGGGGTCCTCCAGCTCACATCCCTTGGATCACTGGGGTCCTCCAGCTCACATCCCTTGGATCACTGGGGTGCTCCAGCTCACGTC
>VZRI01007513.1:256790-281951 GCA_013397515.1 Upupa epops | reverse complement strand
TCCAGCTCACATCCCCTGGATCACTGGGGTTGTCCTCCAGCTCACATCCCCTGGGTTACTGGGGTCCTCCAGCTCACATCCCCTGGATCACTGGGGTTGTCCTCCAGCTCACATCCCCTGGGTTACTGGGGTCCTCCAGCTCACATCCCCTGGATCACTGGATCCCTCCAGCTCACATCCCCTGGATCACTGGGGTCATCCTCCAGCTCACATCCCCTCCAAACCACCCCAGGCTTTGGCAAGCACCCCCCACTTGCAGCCTGGCTAGCAGTGACAACTGAACATCCCAAAAGCTGGTACTGTCCGTGTGACAGGCCACCACCAGTGCTGAACACACTGCCAGGGCTTGGAGCTCCCTCCAGATACCTTACCTTCGTATGGAGCTTGGCAAACTGCTTGTCATCCAACAGAGCCTGGGTGTACACACGCCTCTTGTACCGGAACTGCGGGAGGAAGAGAGTCCACATATGAGAGGAGCAGAACCTGGTCAGCATCAAACCAGCAAAGTCAGCATGTGTGAAAGCTTCTGGCCTGCATCTGAGAGCAAGAGCACATGCAGCATACCCTGTCCTCCTTGTAATTAGCTCTAACAGTCAAGTGCTTTCCCCAGTGAAGACACTCTGACCTGTTTTTCATATCAATCTGTCAGCTTTCAGACAGTGAGGGGCTTCATTCTGCCTCTTCCCAATTAACTAACAGGGGACCTCTCTAACTCAAGAGCGGTTCCCCCTAGGACGGTTCTTGTAGAGGTGAGCTAGAGCTGACTCCCAGCAGGCAGGCTGGGAGGCTCTAAGCCTCTCACTGAGAGACTGGCCCTTCCGTCCTGTGCTGTGGTCTATTTCCAGTGTCAGTACCCTAACCATCACCCACACGCTGCTCCAGCACCACCCCAACTGCTCCTGGAGCCACTCACTCCCTGTCACGGCACACGCTGAAGGACTGCAGGTCATGCTGAGCCACAGCATCACTCTGGGAATTGCTGCTTGGTCTCCTGACCAAAAGGATCCCGAATTTTTCTTCAGGAGCATTGTTTTCCCCTATGAAAGCCCCTCCTTGGCCAGCAGCCCTTGTCCCTGCTCGTGTGTCAGCTGGTGGCTTGGAGCAAGACTTCGCTGGGACCCCACTCACCAAGCGACCCAGACACTGTTGTAACCTCTGCCAAACCTTGTGCGATCAGACTTTATCGGCAGAGATTTTCCACTTACACCAGGATCCTCAGGGTAACCACACGGAGCCTGAGGGTTTGAAGGAACCCCACTACAAACGTGCCTGCGCGATGATGAGCACAGTGACAGCTGCTTCTTATCGCTGGTTACTCGGCCCATGGCACTGATCCTCCTGATGTTTTATAGCGCTAATCCTGAACTCGAGTATCAAGCAGAACAAAACCCAGTACCCCCAAGTGGCTGCCACTATTGTGCAGTTATCTTCATCACACAGAATTACAATTTCCTTAAAGAATGAAATGGGATTTGTTTGACGAGATTCTTCTTTCAATGCGGGAATTGTACTCTGAGATTCTGAGTTGCTGTGAACTTAATCCTCCATCAACATCTCATTATTTCAGCTGGAACTGACACCGAGTTATCTTTGGACGGCAGTTACTAAGCTCATCCCACTTACTTTTCAACGCTGGCAAAATATTAGCACATTCCCAGTCTATCACAAGCCTCTGCTACTGGGCAGATGTTTTCTCACTCAGAATTTGTCTCACCCACTGACTTACAGACTAGTCTTTTGCAGCTGCTTCAGGTGTTAGGGATCCTCTGCAGCCCTGCGAGCAGCCTTCGGGGGCTCCTCTTCATGCCCAGCACCATGACAGAGGGTCTGCATAGTCCCAAGCCCTAGGATGCTGTGGTGAGGCAGGTGGTACTGCTGTCAGGGTCCTGCCCACTGCTCACCAGCACTTGGTCTCAGGGACTGTCCCACAGGGCTCCCAGCTGCCTCACAGGAAGGTTCATGAGAGGAACCCAGGCTGCACCCATCAGCCAGCCAAGTGCAAGGCAAAACCCTCTTCTGAGAGGAGCTGAGCTGTGCTGCTCAAGCCTGACCTGTCATGCTCCTGAGGAGAAGGCTGAGGTGGGCTGCTGACCCTAAGCTTGTCACAGTCCAATGGCTTTGCTCCAGACTTGTGCAGAGAGGCTGCCCAGGGAGAGGGCTGAATCACCATCCCCAGACAGGTTTCCCCATCGGGGAGATGTGGAGCTCGGGGCCAGGGTTTGGGGTGGGGTGGGACAGCTGGGGTCAGGGCTGGACTTGAGGAGCTTGAAGAGCTTCTCCAACCCAACCAATTCTGTGATTCGATGATATACAGGCACAAGGAGTTCCAAATCTCCTGCAAACATACAGGGTGTGTGAACTGATGGTGCGATGACTAACACTGGTGAGAACAGCACCGCGTGTCTGACTCACAAAAGAACTACCTCACCAAGGCAGACCCAGCGAGCTTCTGACAGCAGGTCACAAGACAGTAGGTCAGTAGCCCATAAGACACTCTGGGATGCAGCCAATACACCCTGATGCCCATGAGGGTAACTGGGTCCCAGCAGGTGGGCAAGGGCACTCCACTGCACGTTGCCCCATCACTAGCACCCAGTGCAGCAGCTGCCGTTGTGCCCTGTAACAGAACCAGGGACTTCTCCACCTCTCTCTGGCACAGAAGGGAGCTGGTGCCCTGCCTTTCCGGGGACCCACTGCAGATCCCTGCTCTGTACCACCACAGAACACACCCCAACACTTCCTTTCCCCAACTGCCTCCGCACACAGCCCTGAGGGCTAATTTACCTCTTGAGTTCACGGAACTCCAGTGGTACCCACAGAGGATTTATGTCTGGTAAGCAGACTGCAGGTCTCCAGGCAGATTTCCTGGTGCCTGGCTGCCATTCTACCAGGTTATGGGGAATGGAAACGACGCAGAGCTAACAGCCTCCTCGAGCCTGCGCTTACGCAGGAGCGCTGAGACACTGGAGTGTGGGCATTATGCTAAATCAGACCAAGCTGAAGCCCATGCGAGGCGCATTAAGGCATTTACTACCCCAGAGGTTTACTTGCAGGCGTCCCTCACGTCGCTACACGCCGTTCTGCCCACATGAAACGTTAGTTCAGCGAGAAGCTGCGCCCAAATTAGTCGGGATTAGTTGTAGTGGTGGCACTCACGCCTGCGTTTGTAAAAGCTCACGCAGCCTCGGCGCGTAAAGCTTCCCTAACAGACTGTGTGGGGGGGATACAGCACAGGATCCCTACATTTAGAAGCCCACGTGCAGGTAACTGGGGTCCCATTACAGCCAGTGGGGATGTGACAGCCAGTGGAGCCCAGGGAGTGCTGCAGGTATCCTAGAACAAGCCCCTGCATCTCCTGAACCCCAGACCGAGGCAAAAGCTGTGATGACGGTGACACGGTTCAGTTAATGCAGCTCTAGGGAATTTTTTGGAGTGGAGTATCCCCCACGCTCATCACACAAATGGGGTTCATACAGGGATGGCATCAGCCTCAAGCCCTTCAGAAGATCTCTCCCTGCGGTTCTTCCCTCTGTAGCTACAGGAGCAGCTTTCCCTCCTCTCACTGCGATTGCCGGTCACAGCTGTGCGGCACCACAGGAGCGGAAATTCTGCTCATCGGGGTCAGAAGACAGAGAAGCTGTTCCAGGGGCTGTGACAGATGTTACAGAGCCCTCGTGCAGAGCAACGAGCAGGGAAACAACTCGAGAGCTTTCGCTCAATGAATTCACCATGAATAAACATCCACCCACATGGAGCCCTCTACTTCCAGCTTCAGGGAGGGAAATGGGGGGGGAAATAAAGGGGAGGGGTGCCCACAGGCTGCAGTGGAAGGGATCACAGATCCCACAGACTCGTGCCCTTAGGTACACGTGTGCAAATACACTGCACGTACACATACAGACACATTAAAGACAAGAAGGAGCTGGCTACCTCCAGGTAGGGGACAGGT
The DNA here is from genome assembly GCA_013397515.1 of Upupa epops. NCBI lineage: Eukaryota > Metazoa > Chordata > Aves > Bucerotiformes > Upupidae > Upupa > Upupa epops. Next base: position 278,002 of record VZRI01007513.1, on the reverse strand, counting down.
GTGTCGGGATTCAGGGGGTACTCCCGCAGCAGACGCTCCTCATCCAGGAACTTGCCCGCCCGGCCGTTGAAGGCTGGCTGGAAGAGCCCATAGTTCAGAACGTCCTTCAGGCTGTGGTTCAAAGTGCAGAGGATGCGCTGCTTGGAGACCCACACGGGCACGTCCGGGTTCAGCCGCAGACACTTCTGTGGAGAGATGCACAGGGTGGTTAGGGCTCAGCACCACCAAGCTCCCACTCTCTATACCTTGCACCCAGGAACAGGCTCAGAACAAGAACCAGAATAGAGTGAGGGATCTATGATGTCAATGAATGATGGGGAAGGGGGAAAAAAGAAAGGGGGGGAGAGAAAGAGAGAGGGACAAAACTTAGTAGCTGCCCCTAATGCATTCTGTGTGTTCTGGGAAGACTCAGACCCTGGTGTTATAACATCCAATATAAAATATGAGCAGAGTCTAAGAACATTTTATGGCCTAATAACAGTGTACCAGCAAAATCCCACTTGAAAATCCCCGATAGGATCCTCTCTGTTTGTCTCTCCTCCCTCTCTGCACTCAAGGCAGATTTCAGTGCTCTGTCTCAAAGCCGCAGCCTGTCAGCCCCGTTCACTGCTCCTGATGTCTGTGCTGGGAGGCAACATGAACACCCATCCTCCCCCTGCCTCTGCCACAGTCCTCTGGCCCTCCCAGGCTGAGTCCTGCCCCACTCATCACACAGACACACTCCGTGATGCCACCCAGACCACACCATCCCCCCCTGCCATGGGACGTGTCACGTGCAAGGGGTGCAGGCTGCACAGCCCACTGCATGGCAGGCGCACATCCACCAGGCTGCCCAAGAGCCAGAGTCTGGATGCAGATAGCACAGAGCTTCAATAAGTGCAAACTTCAGGTGGCCAAGAGCATTCTGGCTTCTGTCACCACTGGGGTGGCCAGCAGGAGTAGGGACTGTCTCCCTCACTGAACCAGGTACTGGTGAAGCTGCACTTGGGAGTACTGGGGGCAGTCTGGGCACCTCAGTACAGACACTGAAGGGCTGAAGTGGGTCCAGAGAAAGGCAACAAGCTTGGGGAAGGGTCTGGAGAACAATCCTTGTGAGACAGCAACTGGGGGAACTGGAGGGGTTTAAATGGAGAGGAGACCTACTCACTACCTGCAACTGCCTGAGCTACCCTGAGGAGGGTAGAAAGAGCAGGGGGTTGGTCTCTTCTCCCAAATCACTGGTGATAGAACAAGTTGTGCCAGGGGAGGGTTAGGCTGGACATCAGGAGAAATCTCTTCCCTGACAGAGTGGTCAGGGGTTGGAACAGGCTGCCCAGGGAGAGGGGAGTCACTGTCTGTTGAGGTACTTACTTTCAAAACACAAGCAGCTGTGGCCCTGGGGACAGGGTGTAGTGGGCAGGGTTGGGTCAGGTTGGTTGCTGGACTGGCTGATCTTGTGATCTATGTGGAGTTACAGACCGCCAGACCTGAGTCCCACTTCACAACAGACCTGCAGTGCAAGAGTTCCTGCCACCACCTCACCCCATCCCCANAGGCTGCCCAGGGAGGGGAGGGGGTCACTGTCTGTTGTGTCCCCCCCGTACCAGGGGAAGGATGTTCACCAGGGACACCTGCAGATCCTCTCTCAGGTCCTCAGCCACACTCCCAGGGTTTGTCCTGGTCCTCTGACCATTAGCAGCATTCTTTTGGTTCTGTGAATTAAACAAGTGCTGCTTTGAAAGGCTCTAAGCAGGTGGCACACAGGTGTCCACGGCACCCCAGCTGGTGCTGCCCTGCTTGCTGCCACCCTGCCTGGTGCCAGCCTGTCCAGAAAAGTCACCGGCAGCTGATCTTATGGCTCATTTTTCCTAGGCAGGGATCACTTGCACTTGGCATTTGTCCTGCAAGCAGAGGTGAGCACTATCTGCTCCATCTGACTGCAAAAGCCAGCCAGCAGTTGTCAGCGACCGATGGTCCTGCCACAGGCACAGTGGAGGGAGGCAGTGGCTGCTGGCATGAGGAATCTGGAGTCCAAACCCTCTGAGAAATGCCAGCTCTGCAGAACATGCACCATTCCTTCAGCAACCCATAAATAAAAGTCCAGCCTTGTCTGTGCCTGTCTGCACCTTGTCGAGGGCTCCAGCCTTGTCTGTGCCTGCCTGCACCTTGTCGAGGGCTCCTCCGCATGGTGAAGTTTCCTTGTTCAGCATCAGAGTAGGGGAAAAGCCCCAACGGGCACAGACCCACACGTGAGCAGGAGCTGAGGGGACTGTGCACTGCAAAGACACCCTGGGGATTATTAAGACCTCACATTTTAGGGAGCCACTTCCACCCCACAGTGTGGCTCTCTCTCTCTGTCTTTAACCTACAGCAGAGCTCAGAAGCAAGTGCCTCCCTCAGCTGCAAGGTTAGAACTCTGAGCAGCCCTTTGGGGGCACAATCCAGCTACTGAAGTGCCTCTTACAGCTCTGTTTCTCCATCACAGGTGTCAGTGACATCTGGGATTCTGACACTGCACTCACCTATCCCCCTGCATGACACAGCACAGCCGCTCTGGGCACAGTCCAGCAGCAGGAGGCTAATCCCACCAAGCCCTGCCAGGAGACCTGTGAGGGAGATCTTTGTGCCACCTGAGCCCTGAGGCAGCAGGGATTAGCCAGAGGAGGCTGCTCTGCACACAGGGGACTGGGTTCACTTCACTCCAGGGCTTGCAGCAGTGAGAATTCCTCTATTCTTCATCTCCCAGTGGATCAGCTGCTCTTCCCCAGCTTCCCACAGCTGGGATAGCCCCAGCAGGCCCCAGCTCAGCACTAGGCTGATCCAAGCCGAGAAGACCTTGGCTGCCCCAGCTGCAGATGCTCTGCCAGGCATTGACCCCATCTCCATTAGCAAGAAGGACTCAGCATGGGGGTCCTGGCACCACGACATGGAGTGGAGAGATCCAGCCCAGAAACAGCAGCCCACACAGGGCTTGAGGGGCTGACAGCACTGAGGGCTGGACACTCGAGTCAACATTAATTTTAAATGAAACCAAATTGCCTTATCCAGTCCTGACCCCACAGGAAAAAAGGGCTCTGCCCCCTCCTCATGATGCTCTGCTGATTTGAAAGGCTCAGGGCTGCTCTCATGTCCAGGAGATTCAGGAGGGATGTCATGGAATCAAGGGGGGCACCTCTATGAGGAACAGACCACAGCCCCGACAGCCCACCCTACAGCTCACCGAGGGCAGGGGGCAAGCAGCTTCCAGAACAAGTTACCACAAGGAAATTTCTTCCCTAGCATCGTGAGCTCCCATCTCAGCAATCAAAGCCACAGGAACAACTCCTGAAAGAAAACGGTGCAGCTTCTCCACTTTCAGACTGCAGAGCTGGCTCCTGCCAGAAGGAAGAGCTCAGAGCTCCAGCTTCGACCCAACAACAACACAATGGGGGGGGACGGGGGGACAGACAAGAGCTATTCAAGACCTGCCCTGCAATAAGGACAAGAAGGACCTCGCGTTCCCCAATCCCTTCAGAGCAGAGGCAGCCAAAACGCCTCACGGAGGAGCTCACAAATGAGAAGGAGTTGAAAGGAAATGAAACGAGGCAGCTGAAAAGGTACCGTCCTCGCGGGAAGCATCTTTCATAACATCACAGCTCTGGCCAAATGTGTGGTGAAAACTTAAAAAGCAGCCTCCTGGTGGCTCCTGCAGAAGGACGGAGCAGCAAAACCATCAGAGCGAGTTGTCCAAAGGAAAAGACTTCCTTTGGAAAAATGGGAGTTGCCTCTGAACGGGAACAGAAAGGAGCACTCCTGCCACAGCACGCGCACAGGGACAATGGTACTGAAGTCATCAGAACCAACAAACGCAGAGGAAGAGGGAGCTGATGGAAAATGGGTGAGGTTAGCAAGAACCTGAGGCATGAGTCACCCAAGGACAAGTCCCTGAGCATCTCTAGTGGGGACCTGCTGCGGGATGGGCTCCCCACTGGCTGCCAACACAAAGGGTCTCACAGGTATGGAATAAAACAACCCCGTTAGATGCACAAGCAGGGGAGAACTGAGAGCACAGAGTTATCGAGTGGTTTAGACTGGTAAAGTCCAAGCACGAACCCAACTGTCCCAACCCACCACTGAACCCTGTCCCAAAGCTCCAGATCTCCACGACTTTGAACCCCATCTCAGGGCGCACGGTGGGCTGTGCTCTGCACTGCACAGCATAAACCCTCCTGGGAGTAGCTACAGAGCACAGGCAGGAGATGCTGATCCCCTGGATTCACCATGATCCCACTGTGCTCCAGGTCCCGAGGTGTAGCCTGTGTCCCAGGAACAGGACCCTCAACACTTACAGCACTGAAAAGCTCATTGGTTTTGTGTGGAGTCACACCTCACACCCACAGGGAGAGCCTGGGGGGAACCCAAACCTAGCTGAGCCCACACAGGCACTTCCAAAACATCTCCAGCCAGGTCCCCTGCTGCCGTAAACTACAGTGCTAGAGGCAACCGCCTCAGTGTGGGATCCTAAACTGAGAAGGAAGGCAGTAAACAAAGGTGAAGGTCAGCCCTGTGGGTTTCCTGACACAGGTTCGTCAGCAGAGTCACACGGGGCTGGAGCTGGGGTCTGGGCTGAGGATGTGGAAAGGGATGCTGAGACACTTGTGAGTTGGCAGCACATCCAGATCTCCTGCACCATGTGCAGGTCTGCTTGTGTTGTCCTTCAGGAAACAACAGGAACAGGAAAAAGGTAAAGGGAAGGGAGACAAAGGTGACCAGAGGCACCGGGTGGTCTGCACGGGACCGACACACCATGTCCAAGCTGGCGGCTGGAGCACACCGTGCCCCGCAGCATCGAGCCAGATGCTAGCACTGAGCAAGGAGCTGCTCCCTGTAACTCTGGGACTGGGACAGAGTGTAGAACTAACAAGCCCAGGTAACTTTTCCACCCTTCCTTAGAAAACTGTGTTGGTTTCTCCAATTAGACATTTTTGTTTCGCAGTTACTTGTTAAAGGTCCCTTAAGCAGCAGTTTCAACACCTCCTCCTGAGATCTGGGTGTCACCAGTCCACAGCACTGTGTGAAATCCCACCAGAACCTCCTGGTTCAGCAGGAGAAGGGGTCTGGGCAGTGTCCAAGGGCAGACTGGATGGGGCTCTGGGCACCCTGGTCTGGTGAGAGGTGTTGCTACCCATGGCAGGGAGTTGGCACTGGGGGAGCTGTGAGCTCCCTCCCAACCCAAATCAGTCTGGGATTCAGTGATCAGCACCACCAGACAGCCCTGATCACAGACTGCACAGACTTCAACCAGCAACCCTCAAACCCACCACCAGCCCTGCGGACTGAGGCTGGGAGACAGCAGTAGCCCCACGTAGAGCTGGCCCCTGCCCAGGGACCATACAGCAGGCTGGCCACCACCGTTACAGCCTGTTTCCCTCAATGCCATGGCACAGGGAAGGAGCTGGGCTCTGCAGGGACCAGCAACCACGAGTCTGTGCATCAGTGGTTGAGCAGTAAACTTCACAGAAGCTTCCTGTGCGCTGGATGCAGGCAAAAGGCAAACTGGGATCAGCTCAGGGAGCTGGTTGTGTGTGCTGGCAAAAACAATGGGAATTTCTGGGCTTAGATCACCTCCTGAGGAAAGCTCTGGCCCTGCCATCCACGGTGCTCCACGCCACACTGGGAGAAGCTGCCCCCACCAAGAGGAAACAAGATAAAAGAGCAAGAGGGAGGTTCTCAGCCCTCAGCAGGAAAACACCCACTGCAGACACCCTTTCTGCAGAGTCTCATGCTGTAGGGAGCAAAGGTCTGGCCCTATGGGTTTTCCAGCAAAACTGTTGCTGCTCACGAGCTGGTCTGGATGGTGGTGATGGTTGTCTCAATGCCCAGAATCCACTGCTGGAGACAGGAATCCATCCAGGCTCTGCTATTCAAAGTCACCAGTCCAAGAGCCCTCTCATTGCAACCCCTCAACAGCACTGATGTGACAACAGCCCCATCCCACAGCCCCCCCAGTCAGCGCTTTCAGAGGAGCAGCTGCCGCTGAGACAAACGCAGCTCCAAATGAATGTTTAAAGAGATTCAACTCCTGATTGACTCTAAGTGACTGGTTCAGGCAGAACCTCCCCCTTACACAGCACTACAAGGACTGTATGATCAGCCACCTGCGCAGAGAGGGCTGCGAGGAGCAAAACCATCAGCAGCTTCATCCAACTGCTGAGCTCCTCACACCGTGAAGGCAGCACAGAGGGAGACAGCCCTGACAGACCTGTAAACCCAGCTGACCCCACCAAAGAGCCCAAGACAAGCTGAAGGATGGTTGTTAACCTCCAAAGGGCAGGGAACAACTCCTGAGTGGCTCATTACACCACAACCACATCGCTAATTGGGGATGGAAAATGGGGATCTGGGATGCTTTAGCCCTGTTTAGGGCTGGAAAAACCCCACATAGAATAAAGCTGCTTCTAGAGAAGAGGGAGCAAGACCTTCTGTTCACCCAGCATGAAGACCATGGTGTACTAGTTGGCTAGATGGGTCCTATGTGAGAAGGAAACAGAATTTCTCAGTGTAAAGGAGCAGATGAAATAATATGACAAAAGAATGGACCAGTGAGACTGTGCTGCAGCTCCCCTGGCAGCGTGTCCTCAGCACACCTCTGATTCAGCAAATCCAAAGCCAGGAGAGCCCAGATCACCTCATCTTGTACCACGGCCCCGTAAGTTTCAACCAGTAATTCCCATGATGAACTAACTTCCTTGAACTTGGCTAACAGCCCCCTGAAGAGCATCAGGCTCAAGTCTACAAACATCACACAATGGAAACCACGCTCCCTCCACGGGTAAATTAAAAAGCAAACACAGGTCCTCAGTGAATAAAGGTTCCTCTTGCTCATTTCATGCCTCTCTGGCCTTTCTTCTTCTCTGCGATACTGAACAGCCCTTCAGTGGTGGCCCACACTGGTGGCCTCCATTTAACACCATCAGCTCTCAGAGTGAGCAGAAGAGGCTGGTGATGCTCATGAAGTGTTGTGCATTCTCTCCAGATCTCAAATAATTTCTGCTGCTCCTTTCAGCACCCTCTTTAATTTTAAATACATCTTTTTAAGTGCAGAATCAGAGCCAGAGGCAGTATTCCAGCATCTATGCCCCAGTTGTCATACACAGCTATAAAACACCGTCCTCACCTCAACTCGCTGTCCCCCTGCTTCCATCTCCAGGCATCGCACTGGTGCTTTGCGCTAACACGGAGGTTTGTGTCTGGTTTACGCTGACCGATCCACCCTTTTCGGATGGACCCCTCTGGGGACACAGCTCCCTGCTTTCTACAGCTGTCACTAGCCCTTAGTTACCCACAAAACTCTGCTTGTGAATTAATTAAGAGATAATCTGTGGAGCTTGGGTCTGATTTGCTCTACACGTGCATTAAAAAGAAGAGAGGAGGTGAGGCTGCAGCCACTAACAGCTCTAAAGCAGGAGCTGTAACAGCAGCACAGGGAATGCACTACAGACACTGCTTGTCCTTTGGCCATGCTCACAGATGATACTGGGTCAGACAGAACACAGGTCTGGCCCAGAGGGGCTTCTTTGCACTCATATTTATGGCACCTGCGCTCACATCTTCACTCTTAACTCCAGCTCTGCTTGTGGTTACAGGAGAAAATTTGTCGGCAGGGCTAACACGGTCACTCCTGCTTCTGTACTTCTACACCAGGCACAGCACAGAGGGGTCATTTCCAACATCCCCTGCCAACCTGATCCTTAAATAGCTCATGGATCAACCTGTACGGCCTTTATAGACCAGGCTGTTAATGACAGAGCTCAGGGGTAACTGTAAGTTTAGGTCCCTATGGATCTTTATGAGCCTTATGATCCATAAAGGATCTCTGAGGTCCTGTCCAACCTAACCCACTCTGTAATTCTGGTATTTCTTAGATTAACCCCCGAGCACCTCTCTGGCATTCACAGTGCAGCCTACTGCTCAGGCACTGAAGGATTTTGTGTCTCTCTCTTTAATGCATCTTATTTTGCATCAGCAGCACTGATCCTTACCCACTGGGATAAGGAGGGGTTAACTGGGGGGGACTGTGCTTGTGTTATTGATTAGGTCCCTCTGAACCTTCCCTCCAGGCTTCTCCTGTTAAAGAAAGCTTTGCCCTGCTACCCAGGGCACAGAGGAACAGACCTCAGCCCATGGCCCAAGGATGTGTCACGGAGGGCAGACAGGCACAACCCAAAGCTCCCACAGCAGTCCCATAGGATTCATGGTGCTGCCTGTGCTGCTCCCAGCCCTGGGATGCTCTAGGAAGGGCAGGTGCAAGCCACAGCAAAGGTTACTGGTGTAAAACTGGGAGCCAAGGGCAAACACAGCAGAAGGGCCACACAGAGCCAAAACAGGTGAAGAGAACAGCAGAGTGACCCTGCACAGGTAAAACACTAATGACAACAGGCTCTGAGCTGGCTGTAGCCAGGCTGCAGCCAGCAGCTCCATAACTCCTCTAGGTTAGAACAGCAGGGACCGAAGGAGCAGAACATGCCACTGTGTCACTGCAGGAGCCACCAGTGTCCTCAGGCCGCCTGCAGTCCTGGATCCCCTCTCAGAAAGGCCACACCAGAACTAGAAATGGTGCAGGAGGTGAAACCTCTGAGGTTCCTTCCAACCTAAGAGATCCTATGATTCTATGAAACAAGGGAGATTAGATCAGCAGCCTGGTGTGGCATCTGCCTGAGGCTCAACTCAACAGACAGAGCTTCAGTCTTGGAAAGAGAAGATGGAGAAGACTGTGACAAAGCCAGAAGTGGCACTGAAAAGCTGAACAGGTATTATCTCCTTGGGAACTGAAGTGAACCCCACAAGACAAGGTGACAAATAGGATATCTTCATTAGACACACTCGCACTGATCTGCTGGGCTCTGCCAATCGACTCCAAATTGGTCTCCCAGGTCCCTTCCCTTGCATAGTCATAACAACAAATCAGCCTGGAGCGAGTCACTGGGCACTCAGTTTAACCCAAGCGCAGCACCCTGCCCCAACCTGGCTCTAATTGCTGCAATAACTCTTGGTCTACAGGTTGCTAACACTCTTCTCTTCAAAGCTACAGCCTCCTCTCTTACATTAACCTACACCCCATCTGCCTCGAGGTCTCAACAACCAGGCTGATTCTTTGCTGGATCCTTCTCCTCTGTCCTGAGGGCTCCTCAGTCTCTGCACAAGCACCTCGCTTGTTGCAGCTGCATCACCTCAGTCCAATCACACTAACTCCTACCCACTGTCAACAGAGTCTCCTTCAGAGAGGGCACCAAGTGGAATTAGTGGAGTCAGAGCAGAACAGAGAACTGCTGTTTCCTTACTGCCTGGCGTGTGGTCGCTGAGGAGCTGCACACCAGCAAGACAGCGCATGAGGCCAGCAGAAGGGACCTGGAAAAGCTGGTCTGGCTGAGGGCAGGCAGCAGCTCAGGGCTGTGGCAGAGTGCACTTACACCTGCTGGCTTGCTGTGCTCCTCCACACATTCTCTGTATACCAACATTCCGAACCATCACAAACTCCAAGGTGTTTGCTCTCCTGCCTGCAGTGCTCTGCTGATTCTCCCCAAGACAGGAACCATCCCCTGCTCGTGTCCTTCCATGCCCATCTCAATGTACTGCAGCTCTTCTGCTCTCCATACGTGACTTCTACAGCCTCTCAGAAGAGTTTCCAACAAGCTGTCAGGTCCCAACAGCCAGCTCTCTCGTGTCCATCCTCATTAGACAATTAAAACAGATTAGGGAGACACGGTCTCAGTGGCTAAGTCTCACCAGAAATTATTGCCCAGCTGATAAATCCTCCTGTTTCCCATCAAGAGTGCAACTACCAGGCCACATACGAGAGCAGAAGAACACAGAGCAGACCAGGTCCATTGGTCTTTAGCTCCCCACACTGACACTAAGGCTTCCGCTAGAGATGGTTTCAACAGCTCCTTTCTTCCCCTGGTGTAATAACTGCTTTGAGTGACAAGACAACGCACAGTCCTACTGCTCATCAATTCCCTCACTGGTTTGCTTTTTTTAACTCAGTTTGCTTGAGCACTCACCTGCTGCTCCATCCTCCTGTGGAACATCCCCAACACGTTTCACTGTTGGTTCAGTTTGCTTCCTTGTCTCTCTCTCTGCCTCCACACGCAGCTGCCACCAAGCTCCAGGGACTCAAGGGGACCCCGTGGGTTGGGGCGTTCTGTCCAGGCCAGCACATTCCCCACTCCACACCAGCACAGAGACCTCAGATACGGGGCTGCCACAACTGAGCTCCCAGCTCTGGCAACACTGCAGATGCCATCACTTAACACCTCTAGCTGGGCTGTGCTGGTCAAGGGGCTGCTGGCCCCAGGTGCCGTCACAGCATCCCCAGCAGCAGGTGAGCAGCCAAGCTGGTAGTGATGCCAGCTGGGGAGGCAAAAGAGGTACTGGAAGAGGAATGCTCCTCCACCAGCAGCTTTCAATTACAAAAAATAACGACACTGTTGATAAATGTATTAACCACTCCCCTGATAATCAATGCAGGCAGTATTTGTCCAACACGCGGCGCCTTGGCAGCCTCCCAACAGCCACCCGAACGCTTGGCTGTTCCCAGGCAACCACAGCCACCAGGTTCACACAGGACAACTGTACCACATCCCAATGTTTTCCATAGCAATTCCGCTGTTAACAAGAATTTTGAGTTGTCAAATCAACTGAAGTTAAGAGTAAGATGAATGGTCTTAGGAGAGCCAGCACCAACTGCCTGGCTCCCCTATTTTACCCGGTTTATAAAAATCAGCATCTTACTTCTAGTAGCAGCTACCGAGCTGGCAGGCTGCTGCATTCAAATACTGCAGATTCCTTGGGGTTTATGGAAATTTCTACCACGAGTCCCTCAGCAAACAAAGACCCGGAGGCAGGATGCAATTACTTTGGTTGCAGTGGCACAGCAAGTAGGAAAAACTCTGACCCAGTGAGGGAAAAGGCAAGAACTGGATGTGTCCATTGGGAAAGAGTGGACTACCAACGGTCTAACGAGCTCCTCGGTCTAACAGAGGATCCTCAGCAAGGAAAAAATGGTCAGTAACCATGAAAATCCTGGCCCAAGCACTGGCCCTGGTCTAATGCAGCTGGAAACAAGGAAATCAATGAAGTGAACACTTGAAACCCTAACAAGAGAATGCAGAGCTCTCATCAACATCGCTATGAAGGACGAGGGTCCCAACACAAGTGTGAATGCTAATAAACAGAGGAAGAAAATACTACAGCATGCACCATTGCATTTCTAAGGGGGGGTTGTTAAAAATGCCAGGTCAGGTTAGATTTTGGGGCTCTGAGCAACCTGCCCTACTTGAAGATGTCCCTGCTCACTTGCTGGGTTTCCCTTTTTCTATGGTTCTGTGATCTTAGAAACCTTCCTTAGGATTTGAGGCTGAAATCCCTCCCTGTGAGGGGGCTGAGGCCCTGGAACAGGTTGCCCAGGGAGGTTGTGGCTGCTCCATCCCCAGCAGTGTCCAAGGGCAGGTTGGATGGGCACCCTGGTCTGGTGAGAGGTGTTGCTGCCCATGGCAGGGGGCTGGCACTGGGGGAGCTCCAAGCTCTCTCCCAACACAAACCAGCATATGATTCCGTGCTCAGCTCTTACCTGCTGACCCCCTCCCCAGACACAGCCCCTCCCCTGGACATTCTGCCCCCCGGCACCCGCTGCCCTCTTTGCTTGAGGCTCCCTCCCCTCCTATGGGGGTCAATTCCATAAAACGATGGGTATAAAAAAAACCCCAGTATGAGTTTCTATCGATTAACCAGTAACAGAGAAGAGCCAATCAGAAGCAGGGAGGAGGATTTTGTTAGGTTAGCTGGCTGTTTAATTAATCAACCTTTAACGATGCCAATGACCTGTGAATGTCAGGACATATTTAGTGGTCTGCAGAAAGCCCAGCTAAAGCCAAAAGCACTCACAGACCGCTTCATTAAATTCAGCATCATCAGGGAAAGGGAGACTTTCCCAGAATGACAGACATTTTCCTTCTAATGAGACCTGGAGCACCATCGGAGCCCGGGAGTGGACCGGCTGCCCTGTTTTAGCAGCATCGTTTCACACCGCTTCTCGACATCTGCTCTGCATTATTGTAATGAATCAAAAGTGCCACAGCCCTGCCACCTCCAAACAGCCGAGGGCCGAGCAAACCGCAGCAGCAGCCATAAATGACATCAAAAGACCTGCGTGGAGGAATGAGGTTGGATGGCATCCGGGGGGGTCAATCAAACAGGGGTGATACGCAAAAGAATCAAGATGAAACTGCTCAAGTTTGCATCCCACATGAGCAGACGCTGTACAGACGGGTCTAAACCATCGCAGCACTAAATCCAGGGAGATAAAGCAAAGGCTAATCCTGGTTTGTAGGGCTTCCCCCACCCACAGGCTCAGCTCTGGAGAGGAGCGGTGTAAGTTGCGATGCCCAACACATGAGACAGCAGATTAGAAAGACACTTAGCAGGAAGAGCAGGGTGGAGTGGGGAGAGAAAGAAATGTTGTGGAAAAAACACCGTCAGATCACAGAGAAAGGAAATGACCCCGCTGCAGCTCCAGTTCAGCTCCATCTGGAGCACCAGACCCTTGATAAACAAGCACAAGCAGTGCGAAGAAACGCCATTCAGTTCTAGGTGCTGGTAAAACACCCACAGTGATCTCAAAGAATCACAGAACCCCTGAGTGGTTTAGGCTCAGAGCTCCCCCAGTGCCAACCCCCTGCCAGGGGCAGTGACACCTCTCACTAGATCAGGGTGCCCACAGCCCCATCCAACCTGCCCTTGGACACTGCCAGGGATGATGGAGCAGACACAAACTTCCTGGGCAACCTGTTTCCGCGCCTCAGCCTCCTCACAGGGGGGGATTTCTGCCTCAGATCTTAAGGAAAGATTCTAAAATCACAGAACCATAGAAAAAGAAAAACCCAGCAAGTGCCAGCAGCCAGCTTGGGGGCTTGGAACTACAGCACCATCACAGCTCTGGGTTGATGATCTCCTGGGAGCCACAAGAGAAAAGACACCGCTGCCTGGTCCCCTCCACTGGCAGGACACTGGTTTATGGTAAAAGCAAAGGGCCTCCTGTCCAGGGCTACCTGGCTTCACCTTGTGGGACAGTCTGGGTGCCAGGACAGCCAGAAGTGGGACAGTGGTATCAAGCCTTTTGCTCCTCATTTCACAGCTCCTTCTGCTTTGTTGGTGTCTGTAAACAAGCATGGCCCAGCAGCCCCACTTTACACGCACAAGGAGAGAAAGGCTTCTCTCACAGGAGCACTGCCAGTGCCCAGGAGTGAGCTCCAGTGCCACTGGAGGAGTGAGCTGGGTCCCACCTGCAGCCAGAGCCTGCAGCAGTGCAGCAGCAGTTGGAGCAGAGCACAGCCCCCCACCCCATGCACCACATGAGCTGCACTCCATGGGCTGCTACACAACAGCCATCTGCAACCCACCTGGGCCACCAGGGCCAGCTGGGCCAGCAGGATGGGTAGTGGGATAGCAAACACTATCCACCAGCACCCACAGCCCCAGCTGTGGCAGTAATGGGCTTTCCAGGCCATCCTGGGGAAGGACACAAGCTGGGAGGAGATCCAAACTGAGCTCCACAAGGGCAATAAAGATCATTTCCATGCAGGTGTTACGTTGGAAACAGAGAGCCCAGATCCCAGTGGGAAATGCTGGGCACCAGTTGGTGTACAAAACCCCTCACTACACAGCACAGAGCCCAGCACCGAGCTAAAACATCCTATGGAGAGACAGCAGATGATCACAGAATCACTAGGGTTGGAAGAAACGTCCAAGATCATCTAGTCCAACCACCAACCCAAAATGATGATGAAAAGAGAACATGAGAAAACACCCCTTCCCCACAATCCAGGACAGGAAACCTTAGTGCAGCCTCCCACAGCAGCAACACCCTGCTTTCTGCAGATAAGCATCAACGTGGCAGGTCAGGCTGGCAAATGCCTCCTGGTTCTTAACTGAGGTGGCTCTTGGATGCGGAGCTGTGTGGCAAAAGCCTCAGCCCAGAGGATGACTCAAGCGAATGAATTCAAGGTAACAGGGATGGCTGAACTATTCCGAATCGGAACTCCAGAAAGAAGAAGAGGAATTCAGAGAACAGCTCACACCTGCATTGGCCAATGGTGTCTGAGAGAAGAGGAGGTCAGCAAAGCAAACATGAAAGCACAACAGTCAGGGCAATAACCACTGCACTCCTGCAGTCACAGAGCAAGTCAGTATTTGTATTTGTTAGTAAAACTGAATCACTGAATTGTGTGGGTTGGAAGAGACCTCTGAGCTCCTCCAGTCTGACTAGACCCAGACAAGTCCCCGTTGCCCCCTGGCCCTCACCTGACAGCTCCAGGGCTTTGCAATCCCTTCAGGGATGAGGACTCTCACCCTGCCCTGGGCCAGACCTGAGGAACCCTTGTGGGGCAGAAAATGGTCCCCAGGACCAACCTCACCTTCTCCTGGGGCAACCTGAGCCCCCTTCCTCTTGTCCTGGGAAGGGAGAAGAGACCAACACCCCCCTGGTTCCAACCTCCTCAAGTTCACGGTGTAGTGGAGAGCCAGAAGGGCTCCCTGAGCCTCTTTGGCTCCAGTTTAGCCCCCACTTCCCTCAGCTGCTCCTCAAAAGTTCTCCAGCCCCTTCCCCTTCTCCGGACACTGTCCAGGTCCTCAATGTCCTTGTCACACTGAGGGGCCCAGACTTGACCCCAGGGTTCAAGGTGGAGCCTCCCTGGTGCCCAGTACAAGGGGCCACACTGCTGGCCACACTGGGGCTACTATTGGGGCTGTGGTCCTCCACATCCTTTCTTAGGCAGCTTGCTAACTGGGGAGAAAAAGCAGTGGAGCTAACTGCAAGCAGGACAGCAGAAACGGAAGTCAGGCCATTGGTCTCTGCTCAGGCTGACACCACAGCCACACGTGAGACCCTGGGCACTGCCATAAACCCTATCGCTATAGGGTACAGCTCTGGCTGTTATGAATCCACAAGTCAGCAGGACCAATTAGGCTTCCTGCAAAGCTACAGGAGAAACGAGTATGTCCCATGGAGTCAATTACCACCCGCAAGTGGGCACCCTCCCGTGCCGCATCCCACTCACTCCAGGAGCAGTATCAGCTCTGCCTCCACACCAGAGAACCCCTGGGGCATGACTGGCACCAGAGCCCAGATAAGACCACCAAGAGCAAACAGTAGGAGGGGAAGGTATCTCTGATGAGGAGAGGCTGAGGGAGCTGGGGCTGGTCAGTCTGGAGAAAATGAAGTTGAGAGGAGACCTTATTGCTCTTTACAGCTACCTAAGACGAGGATACAGAGAAGAGGGTGTCGGTCTCTCCCCCCAAATCACTGGTGATAGAGCAGTTAGGGTTAGGCTGCACATCAGAAGAAATCTGTGTGTTCCCTGACAGAGTGGTCAGGGGTTGGAACAGGTTGCCCAGGGAGGGTGGTGGGGGGAGTTGCCATCCCTGGAGGTACTTATTTTCAAGACACAAGCAGCCCTGGGGACAGGGTTCAGTGGGCAGGGTGAGGTCAGGCAGGTGGCTGGACTGAGTGATCTTGGAGGTCTCTTCCAACCTTGCCAATTCCATGCTTGCGTGAAGTTAAGCGCTGAACCCACGGCCCCATCATTCCCACCGAACGGGGGGCAGGCCCGTACGAGAGCTAACTCAGAAATAAAAAGTATAGATAGGAGACGGAGGTTTCTGCACCAAAAGGGCTCCAGGTGAGTTATTCAGACACAGAGCTCTGCCAGGCAGAAACCTCGGCTTCCTCCAACTGAAAGAAAAACCATGTATACGTAAAATACACCCCAGAGCTGTGCTCTGCTGCCTCTTCTCTAATGGCACTGCTGCCTCTGTCCTCTGGAATTGAACATCTTCTCCTAGCACAGAGCTCCTGTCTCCACTTTGAGCCTGCCCACCATGAAAGTAGATTTGGATGAACTAGAACTTCCTCTGGAGCCACTGCAAGATGAACAGCCCAGCAGCTGCGGCGTGTTTGCTGTCAAGGGAGAGATCTGTGGCTTTCGGGGTGCAAAGATGTTATGGGGGACCTGGGGCTATCGAGGAACAGGCAGCTGGCTTGTCCTGAGTGCGCACAGGCACTGCCCTGACACCCAGCTCACCAGGGCCACAACTAACAAACCAAAATCTGGAGCTCAAGGACAGGGTTTAGTGGTGGCCTTGGGACAGCTGGGTTAGTGGCTGGACTCAGTCTGAAAGGTCTTTTCCAACCTGAACTGTGCTGTGATTCTCTCCCACGAGGTGCCAAAGGCCAAGGTGAGGTAAGGCATGTCCCTAAGGCTTGTCACTCCATGCTCTCTGGCAAAGGCAGTGCTGCCTTCATCACCTACATCAATGCTGTCTGCTGTCAAGCCTGCTCAAGCAGCTCAAGAACAGGCTGCCCAGGGAGGCTGTGGCTGCTCCACCTCCGAAAGCATTCAAGGTCAGGTGGGATGGGTCTGGTGAGAGGAGGCTCCTTCCAAGCTAAACCATTGCATGATTCTACGAAAGCAGAGAGGGTTGCAGGCCCACCACACATTCCTCAGGTTGGGAGACCCTTGTCTGCTTTTTCCACATCTATGAGTAGGTCTAATGAAGGACAGTGCTGCTCCACAACCTTTTCCTGTCTCTGACAAGAATCCACAGGCAAATGGTCCAGAGTTCTAGAAAAATAGCCCACGTTGCCATGAAAATAGCCAGGGATGAGACGTAATGAGAGAAGGAAGGAACCACCACAGAACCTGCTCCTGTGAGATCTCTGGTAGGTTTGTGTTTGAAGATCTTCAGATTTGCAATGATGTACGACCTCCTGACAAACTCTCACGCCCCACAGCAAGAAACACCATCACACAACCACCTTGTGCAGTCCATCCCTCCACGCAGCCACACACCACACTGCAAGGGGTTAAAATTAAACTCACTACATGCACAAAACTCTAACCAGACGCCTCAGAACCTCCCTGACACAGGCAGAGCGATGCTGGGCTGAGAGCTCATCACCAGAGCAGTGCATGACACACAGCCCAGCTCCCCCCTTTCATCAAAGCCTTTTTCTTGTGCTGTGCTCAGCCCCTGCCTGTTGCAGGGTAGGGAATTGTTTCAGTCATCTTTCTGCAGCTCTCGTGCAGATAATTCACTTGTACAGACAGTGATTCACAAGCCCCAGCTGCAGGCTGTGGAGAAGCACTGGGGACAGCAAGATGTACATCTTGAACACCCCAGCATGGTGGAGGATTCAGACTGAGCCCATGGATGGCCCCTTCACTCTGCGTGCTCGGGTCCCAGCCCTCCTCCAAACACCCCAGCCAGCCCCAGAGTCAGGGAAGGAACAGGACGCGCTAACAAATTGCACAGAGTCTGTGAAACGTGGGCAACAAAGAACCCTAACAGCGTGTACCCTGCGAAAGGTTACCCCGTAAGCGTATTATTACGATTCAATTAACTTACTGAGGGAGGGGGTGAGCAGCACAGGGGGAGCTGAGCTGGGCTGTGGGGTTAGGCAAGCCCAGAGAGCGTGCAGCAATCCCCCCCTCCCTCCCACGAGCAGACGATGAGTGGGATCAGGGAACCGGTTCAACAGTAATGAACTTCAGAGCTCCCATCGCTCCAGACACAGGCTCAGATCAACCCAGAAGTCATCACCCAGCAGCAGATCAGGGGCAAAGTTGCCAGCTGCCAGGGTCCAGCCATCAGCACAGAAAAACTCCGAGTGAAAGCACAGTGGGACATTCCTCAGTTGTCATTTAAAATCTCAGCAACACTCCTGAGGACCCTGCAGGCACCATGCGGGCTGGAAGGAGCCCTAGCCACACTGGAGCCCTAGCCACACTGGAGCCCTAGCCACACTGGAGCATGTGGCAGCCACACAAGGCAAGGGGAAGGACTGGAACTGCAGCTCTGGCCCAAACATCTTAGGAAACTTAGGATCTGAGGTAGAAATCCCTCCCCAGCCCAGTCTGAGACTCTGAGAGACCAGCAGCACCATGGCCCCAGGTGGCTGCACCTCGAAGGGCTCCATGGGATGGGTGCAACAGCTGGTTCCTCCTGAGAGCCACCAGAAAGGCCTGAAGGAAAGGCAACACCTGATGGGTCCAAGTCCCCCCCCCGGCCAGCCATGAACAAGGGCTGTTGGCAGCTTCACTGTCAGCAGGTGTCCTGCAGCCACTGACACCCACCATCGGCAGGAGGGTGCCCAACCCACGGCAGCAGGGTGCCTTGGGGAAGACACCCATCGCATTACAGCACAGCAGTACCTCTGCACCTCCACAAACTGCAACTCTAGCAGTGCTTGACGCTACCAGCCCTGACTTGCAAGGAAAAGCCCCTGTTGCAACCCCACGGAGCTGCAGTAGATCTCTAGGAGCAGAGATGCTCCTTCTCCTGCTGGCATCTCCCAGTCTGCCATCACACATTTCCCCTGCCTGCGAACAGAGCTGGCGGAGGTTTTGTGAGGCAGCAGCACTGTTCATTTGCACTGTAAACGCCCAACCCCCATGCATGTGGGGTTTTTCACCTAAGACTTCACATCTACTTTTCTTTCCTTTGGAAGTGCTGATAAATAGCTTTGGACACCGATTCCAGTCCGGGGGCTCTGGCTCATCCGGTGTCGCGCCACAGCACTGCCAGGCGCTCAGCAGCTGGAGACAGCAGGAAGCCTCTTCTTGGGTCGATCCACAGAGAACTGTATGTTACAAATGAATCCAATCTCAGAATTTTCCACCAACCCAGATTTTAATAAAAATAATCTCCCCCGGAGATAGCGGTAATATAAAGCTCCAATACTGCTTCTCATACTGTGGCCCATGCTTCCCCTCCAGTAACTGTGAATTATGGCTCAATTATGTTCGCTTTGCCCTCTAAGTACAGCCAAGGGAAGAGAAGGAGGTCTGCCCTCAAGTTTTCTTTCCAAAGAACACGGAGCGCTCGGCACAAGCTTGTGCCGTCTCCAGAGCCACCGGCAGGACCCTGAGCTCACGGTGCTGCGCAGTGTTCCAGTGCTGAATCCTCCTGTGGCAGCTACACACAACCCTTCAGCTCCAGGACTGGATCAACAGCTGAACCTTTGAGCTACAAAAGCTCTGGCAGCTACAGGTCACAGAATCACAGAATCATTAAGATTAGAAGAGACCTCCAAGATCATCCAGTCCAGCCATCACCCCAACCCCATCAGGGTCACTAACCCATGTTTTCAAGGCCACATCAACACATTTTTGACACCTTCAGGGGTGGTGACTCCCCCCCCCTCCACAGACAGCCTGTTCCACCCCCGACCACTCTGTCACATTCTTCCTAACGTCCAGTCTAACCTTCCCCTGGCACAACTTGAAGCTGTTTCCTCTTGTCCTGTCACTGGGGAGAAGGTTTGAGGCTGCTGAGGCGACAGAGCTCAGAAAGATGAGAAAAATGTCCCTTTTGACAGTTCATCCCAAGGAAAACATCGTGTGCCTCGAAGATTTCCAGTAGCTGTTTCACCAGCAGCCACACATTCTCCATGTCCCACACAGCCACTGGCCCCCAACCCCATTACCTCCTTCCTGGCAGTTCTGTGCCCCAGGGCTGTGCTGGCAGCTCCTGCCTCCACCAGCTTCTGCGCAGCAATGCAGCCTGCGGAGCAGCCACTGGCAGCTCCACTGTAGAGACTTGCAAGAGAAGAGTTTTGCTCTAAGTAAAAGCAGCCACAGCGTAGGAAAGGTCCACTCTGTTCAGGGCAGTTGGTCAGTAATGGGGACACACCGCAGTGCCAGGCAAAGCCCCCCACTGACACCCTCACACTGACACACACGAACGCTCTCTTCCTTCTGCCAGGCTTGAGGAGACCAAGCTGCTGCAGAAAAGAGCGGCCACAGAAACAACTCCATGTGCTACAGCTGAAAGCACTGCTGCAGGAGGAGGCTCCTGCAGGTACCCCGTGTCTAGCATGTCCAGCCACAAAGCTGAACCTGGCTTGGGACAGGGATGAACAGAAGCAGCATCAAATGACCCAAGGATGCTGGAGGCCCCGGAGTGAACCAGATGCACAAGGATGAAATGTGGGTCTCATGTATGCGTTAGAAGAATTACGGGCACATCCAGCTGTGAGACAGGGAAGCAAAAGTGGAACACAAGTTAAGGAGAAAAAGCCTAGCTCAGACATGTGGGCATCAGGGGTGAAACCTTTCTTCTCCTTTCTCCCTCCATCGCTGCCTCTGAGCCTCCAAGGAAGAATCATGACTTCACCTCTGCTCTCACACCCATCCGGGATGCTCGCGGCTGCTTTTGGCACCCGCCCTAAAAGCGAAAGGCACATCCTAATCACGAGGCTGAGGCAACTGCCATTGACCCACTTTGCTAAGAAGCTATCGGCGAAGCTGAACAGCATCACTGAAAGCAGAAGTGAGACGGGAACGCTCAACTCCAGGAAAACGCTTCACTCCCACGTCCTCTCCTAGCAAAACACAACAGACTGGGTGTCGCGATGACCTGTGATGATCTACATCCATGGACAGCACAGAGTGCTCCAATCACCCACCTCCACCCCCTGCTACAGCAGCTCTGGGGACCTTCAGCGCCATTCCCATGCAGGAGCACCATGACCCCACAGGGAGGGAATCAACCTCAGGCAAAAGCTGGGGGCAAGTGTCTCGACAGTCAGGGCCACGGAATCATCAAGGCTGGAAAAGACCCCTAAGATCATCAAGTCTAACCACCACCCAGCCTCATCGTGCCCACTAAACCAGATCCCAAAGTGCCACATCTACTAGTCTGTTGCACCCCTCCAGCCCCTCCCTGGGCAGCCTGTTCCAACCCCTGACCCCTCTGTCGGTAAATGAGGGTTTTCCTGATGTCCAATCTAAACCTTCCCTGGCACAATTCCAAAAGCATTCCACTTCACGTTCCAATCTTCTCAGAGCCATCCTAGGAGGAGAATTAACTGGAGAGGATGGGCCCAGAGAAGTGCCACAGGGATGTGCCAGGGAGCCTCCTGAGTTGGTCCCCAGAACCCACAGCTCCTCTCGAGTACACTCAGATGCCTCAAGGAAGGGGCTCCTGAAAGGTCCCCCACTACTGGAGACAGCCTATCCTCTCCCAAACCCTAATGCAGAGGAAGAAGGTTTGGGCACCCACAGCTGCACCCCTGTACAGTGGAGTCACAGTCTCACAGTAATGATGAGGCTGGAAAAGACCTTAAAGATCATCCAGTCCAACCTAAAACCAACCAAGTAAACCTAAACATCTGACATCTAGCTCATGCCACTCAGCAC